>JAGSMW010000028.1:8340000-8859718 GCA_029286795.1 Byasa hedistus
GCTTTACTTTTCGCCTCTACCTACTGCACTTGTCAACTATGTCGAGTAAGGCAATCCTCATCTTGTCTCAGTCTCATAAGTGTGACGAATTAGTATTTGCAATGTAAATATCTCATAGTTTACCGTTCTCAATGTGTCATAGCCGCGTTTGGTGGTGGAGTTGGTGGAGCATTGCATAAACATTCGTATATTTGGCGTCGTCCATAAATAGAATACCGTTAGATGTCTATAATGATGCTCACACGACTCTGTCATACTTCACGTTGATATACATTATTATTGATAAATTGAATATAACGAATAAAGTAAAGGATCATTTCAAACCCAGTGCAGAAGCAATCAGGTACGTTTAGAACTTTCAATATGAAGTTGTGATACAATAGTAATACACTATCGTTAAATATGTTTTCACTTTTAACACCTAGGTAATAGTAAAAGTCTATGCGGGCTTATGTTTTATCAATACCTTGAACTATATAGAATTTATTACAGGCAGAACATGACGATACGATTGAAGTTTGTTAACTATTGCGATTAGTAATTTAAAAATTTATTCATCACAGAGCAAACGTTTTGCTGATCGTTACTATTATTAATTTTTAGCTAAGTTAAATTCACTATCACCGGACTAAATTGCAATGGCTTCCTATCCGAAAGCGTCGTAATTTACATCTACTTTCCTTTCTCTATTTCCTACTCTCTTATCCCTGTGCTCCTCCTTACCTTTGCGAGCGCTTTGGATATCTTGCACCGACTGGTGCTGTGTGTCGTAGCACCAAGTCCCTTCTTCTCAAAACACCGTGTCATTCTTTAAGACGCTATAATAAATCTTTTACTGTGCAGGCAGTTGAACTTTGGAACTCGCTTCCTCGTGATATACGCGCTAGTCCAACACTTACTATCTTTCGGATGAAAGTTAAAAAGTATTTCCTTTCATCACCTATACAATAATTTTTTTTATATTGGATAATTCATGTTTGGTCTCCTTTGTATTTTGTATTTGTGTATGTAGTAGTATTTCCTTAAGCTTCTCTCTTCTTCAAATCATGTTTCCTCTTATTGTATACACCTATCTGCTTTATACTTTTCAATGATTTCCTTTCTTCACATGTCTGCTGGAAGAGAACTCTTTTATTTTCTTTTATTTTCTTCTTCTTTTTTTCTTCTTCTTTTATTATCTATGTACTTATATTTTGTCCTTTTTATGTGTACAATAAATAAATAAAATAAAATATCAGCAATAGTCTGTAAATAAAATTATAATTCTGTTGAAAGTGAACTGTAGTTGAAATAGATAAGTTTAGACATAACAGATAATCTGTATATTAGTATTAATATGGTACAAGTCTATATTCTAACCAAGTAGTCTGTCGTAAGCTTTTTAACGAAAACGAAACCGGATTGTCGAAGGAAGCCCCCGGAAGCTCGTCACCAGAATTTCCCCGTACGCGATGTTGACTCATAAATAACTGATGCAGCATGTTGCATAATTGACAGTGACTTCCGGCGCAGACGGGGTCAGGCTAAAGTTGTCAAGGAAAAGAATTAAGATTTCGACGAAATTAAGACACAAAATTAAGTTGAATTCTCTTCTCTAATCTGTTGATGTAACCAGCTAAGTTTACGTGACGGACCCGAGGAAATCCTAGATATTCAAGCGACTCTCTCTTACCAAAAAAAAATCTAGGTCAGAGATGTATAAAGACATTGATATTAATTTTCATATCTCTTCGATTTTCTTTTTTAATGAAAACACTAAGTAAGTATGTCATCATCATGTTCTCTATGGTCATTATTCGTCATTTAGTTTCGTAATGTGTTAAGGCGAGAAAATTATCGCCCACGTCACAGCGTCCTGAATACGAACTAGTATATTTTGATAACAATAACGATTTGTCTAATGTCAGAGAGATGTGGACGACGTGAGTTTGGCAGCCATTAGTAGAGGTTTCATTAAGACAACGCTGGTGCCGGCTGCCGATTAGCCAAGAGCTCGTGTCGCCGGTGTCGCAAGAGCGCGGCGCATGCGCAACACCAGCCAGCACCTCGTGAATCACTCCTAATAGCTTTGCACTACATAACAGATCCGCTTCGAACAATGACAGCGGGTTGTGCGCTGTGTGAATTTACATCGAAACATACACTCCCGGACACATCTATCGGCCCACCTAGTGTTTAAAAGTTTTAACGGTGTCTAGCTAAAAATAAATGTTAGGTGGAGCAATAAGTTTTAATGCAGTTTTAAAGCTGATTTTTTGGTCAACCTTTATGTATGTTTTTTTTTTAATTTTGAATTCAGGATTATGAAAAATAAACGAAAATTCGAGTCTGTTCATTGTTTTCAACGACACAGGAATGGAGAAAAGTTTTTTATTTCGCACAAGTTAGATTTTTTTTTGATGTGTCCGATTATTGGTTCCATAAAAAGGCAAATCTGAACTAAAAGCCAGTTTTGACCAAAAAATATGGATACTCTGACTGAAATTGTCGCCCAAGTTGTAAATCTGCCGGCCAAATCAATTCGAAATTACAAAAAAAAAAAAACACTTACATAAGGGTTGACCAATAAATCTGCTTCAAAACTGCATTAAAACTTATTGCTCCACCTAACATTTATTTTTAACTAGACACCGTCGTAACTTTAAACACTGGGTGGTGGGCCGATAGATGTGTCCGGGAGTATATTTTAAGCAACCACGTAACGAGACGAACACAACGATGACTTGGAATTTGGATTAATTGTGCTGTTAACTTACACACTTACCAGGTGGTAGGTCTCTGTTGCCGGAGACCGTCTGGGTACCACCGCAGCTCCTATTGCAACCGATAAATAGTAGTGTGCGAACATTACTGTGTTCCGGTTTGAAGGGCGCTGTAGCTAGTGTAATTACTGGGGTAACGAGACTTAACATATGTCTCAAGGCGTCGAGCGCAATGTGGTGCAGTGTGTACCATCTTAACTAGCACCGCGTTGTTGTCAAGCGTATCACTTACCATCAGGTGAACGTCTCGCTCGTCTCGTCGCATAGCAGTATAAAAAAAAACACGTAACTTTAAGCTGCAACGTTTGTAGTAAATCTTATGATATATCATAAAGTACACATCAGCTTTTAATAATTTTACTATTGGTAATCAAAAGAAGAGAAAGATAAGTAATCTTGAGACATGCAATAGTAAGTCAGCTTCCTCTTCACAGTAATATTTAGTAATTTAATAGCACCGCGTACTCTTATATAGAATAGAGATATTAAGTTTATATCTAACTTTACGGATAACCATTTAATCGACAATCAGTTTGTTAGTGGTAGATTTAATTATTCATTGATAAAAAGCTCGTAAGCATCAATAGTCAACAAAGCAGTCAATGATAGTACGGTATACCGCGGTATGTGGGTCAGGCTTGTCTCCACCTGCCCCCCCTTTCCGTCCCCCACCACCGACCCGTTACACCACAACCGCTTTTTATCTACACCAGTTCCAACAAGCGTTGAAGTTAACTCAAATTGTTTAATAACTCACTGAATGTTATTCAGCATTAGCACAGAATAAAGATGTCTAATAAAAATCATTATGTCATTTTCATTTGTCAACTAGATGCATCAGGCCTTAGACTTCACCAGCTACAGCTTCCCGCTACTTGGCGGTAAAAATAACTATGGTACTTACCTAAATGAGATAGGGCATGGAACAGCTGCCCAAGATAATTTTTTACCAGGTGGCAGGTCTCTGTTGCCGGAGACCGTCTGGGTACCACCGCAGCTCCTATTGCAACCGACAAATAGTAGTGCGCGAACATTACTGTGTTCCGGTTTGAAGCGCGCTGTAGCTAGTGTAATTACTGGGGTAACGAGACTTAACATATGTCTCAAGGCGACGAGGGCAATGTCGTGCAGTGTGTACCATCTTAACTAGCGCCGCGTTGTCATGGGCAAGCGTATCACTTACCATCAGGTGAACGTCTTGCTCGTCTCGTCGTAAAGTAGTATAAAAAAAAACACGTAACTTTAAGCTGCAACGTTTGTAGTAAATCTTATGATATATCATAAAGTACACATCGGGTTTTAATAATTTTACTATTGGTAATCAAAAGTAGAAGAGAAAGATAAGTAATCTTGAGGCATGGAATAGTAAGTCAGCTTCCTCTTCACAGTAATCTTTAGTAATTTAATAGCACCGCGTACTCTAATATAGAATAGAGATATTAAGTTTATATCTAACTTTACGGATAACCATTTAATCGACAATCAGTTTGTTAGTGGTAGATTTAATTATTCATTGATAAAAGGCTCGTAAGCGTTAATAGTCAACAAAGCAGTCAATGATAGTACGGTATACCGCGGTATGTGGGTCAGGCTTGTCTCCACCTGCCCCCTCCCTTCCCCACCAACGACCCGTTACACCACAACCGCTTTTTATCTACACCAGTTCCAACAAGCATTGAAGTTAACTCAAATTGTTTAATAACTCACTGAATGTTATTCAGCATTCGCACAGAATAAATATGTCTAATAAAAATCATTATGTCATTTTCATTAGTCAATGCATCAGGCCTTAGACTTCACCAGCTACAGCATCCCACTACTTGGCGGTAAAAATAACTATGGTACTTACCTAGATGAGATGGAGCATGGAACAGCTGCCCAAGATAATTTTTTACCAGGTGGCAGGTCTCTGTTGCCGGAGACCGTCTGGGTACCACCGCAGCTCCTATTGCAACCGACAAATAGTAGTGTGCGAACATTACTGTGTTGTAGTTTGAAGGGCGCTGTAGCTAGTGTAATTACTGGGGTAACGAGACTTAACATATGTCTCAAGGCGACGAGCGCAATGTGGTGCAGTGTGTACCATCTTAACTAGCGCGTTGTCATGGGCAAGCGTATCACTTACCATCAGGTGAACGTCTTGCTCGTCTCATCGCAAAGTAGTATAAAAAAAAAATTACTCTTGAAGCTATACTTTATATCAAACAAGGCAACAGATCAATAGTATTATTAGTTAATATTTTTATACTGCTCTTTCTATTAGAAATTAAAAAAAAACGTGAAGTTAAACTAAGTTGAATAATTTCGCTTGCTCTGTTTATCGCGAGCGATGGCTTACCCGTATTTCATATTTGTAACGTGTATTAGAAAGTTAGAATAATTTATAATTTTTTATGAGTTGAATATTATTTATCTTGTCACTGGTGTATATTGATCACAATGCTGGGTATCCAGTCGCCATGACCAGCTCGTCCTCGAGACTTGGTGAATAGTACATGATAAATCAATCTTCACATTACAAATCAAATTGCGTTCATTTGGTTAATATAATCTGTTTTTGTTTGTTAGTTAAACGCTCAATATAACTATTATTTATTTATTTAAAGCTTTATTTGCACACTTAAAAAAAATTGTACAAAAGACGGCTTAATGCCATAAGGTATTCTCTACCAGTCTACCATAGGGTTGAGCAGAGAAATATATTAAGGGTGCGGTATCGTAGTGGTAAATAAAATATTATTACATATAGTAAGATATAAATTATAAAAAAAAAATGTGTGCGTGTACTAGCGTACACTCGTAAGAAGTGAAACTACAAAAAACTTTATCAATTTACAAAAAATATATATATTTATATATATGACAAGCTTAAATAACTTGAAAACTTGAAAAATAAATACCACAATAAACATTCAAGTATTAGAAAAAATTGATACCATAATTACACCTAAGTATTAGAAAAAGAGATGTAATTACTTACTTTTTTTAGAAATTCACTGGAATTAGAATTAAAATAAACCCTTTGATTTTGCTGATCACTTCAATATAACATATATATATATATATAATATATGTATATATAATATATATGTATATATACATGTATATATATATGTATCACGATACCACCTAGTGGTCAAAGTCATCACTACTCAAAGCGGGTCATGGGCTCTTATGGAAGTCGATGCAATCGCCACCTGGATTTCAAAAATTAAACTACTCAAAACGGGCCGCAAAATACATTGGAGACATTTACCAATCCCTATTCCGCTGGAGAAAGTATACTTCGAATCACGTTACGTAACGTTAAAATGTGACGCGTAACGAAAAAGTGTTACACTAAATTTTTTTCCGACCCCGATAAAGAAGTTTCACTTCAAAAAAAATACATACAAATACGATTAATACATATAATGCAAGAAAGGATAATATATACAGATATTTGTAAAAATGTATATAAATATATTAACTTAAGATTATATACATATTAATGAAAGCTGACATGAACCAGGAAAAAAGAAAAAGTTCTTTTTCATAGCGACATGTAATATTCCCACAACATTCTCTTAAACGAAGCCTTACTGCTTATTATAATGTTAATTGAATATTTTTATACATTAGCTTAGTAACGCGGCTTGGATCGAGGCCGATCGGAATTCCAGGACAGTTTGTGCAAACATTGGGCACGCGGGGCAACGTTTTAATCGAGCCACCGTTACCACACGCCCGGCCCGCCGCGTGAATTAACAATTACCATGGTATTCGCTCTTAAGGCCCATGGTCACAGCTACCGGATGCGGCGACTTACTGCTTAAACAACTAATATTACTAGCGACACGAACTTTTATCAGTTAACACTCATCTACAGATTTGAAACGACTACAGATCATTCCCTAAAACAATTGCTTAAGTGTTGTAACTTTGTACACAAGCTTTGTTCACCCCACGTAATTCTCCGTATAAGTGAAATTAAAATTTCTCTTACTCGAAAATCCATCACAAACTGATAAGTGATAGTCATGATGCTTAAATGCAAATATATCTCGCGGGACACGACTTTCTATTGGCTCGGAGTGTGCCTAGTGCTTCTATGTAACATATGCTGTTCGACATTTCAATGGTTTTGCATGCATAACGTCGTCGGGGTCGATATCCTCTGCTTTCACACTGTCGGTTGCAGAATTACTGCCGATTGTTTATTTGCATCATTGGTTGCTGTTTACATACAGTCTAGTACTATGTTTATAAAGATAAGGGCAGTGATTGTATTGGCAAGTAAAGAGCAGCTGCTGAACGTATGCATTGTAGCAGGTGCCTGGTTTGTATTGGAATCACATGTTGAGGAGTTTCGATGGTAAGATTTATGGCAATCAGCATATGAAAGACTGACCTCATTTTACCAATAGCACCATAAGAAATCTAAATGAATTGTTAGGTGAAAAATTATATGAAATAAGAAGCTGAACGTTGTGACGTTTCCATCGCTGGTTTCAGTTACCATTTTTGCTAATTTTTACGTAAACAAATGCTGAAGCACCTTGATAATTCCTTTGAAGAAATACGTCTTATACGTACATATGTCTCTGGAAGATACAGTAATTAACTATGGGTTAGATAGCTATGGCAGAACATACAAATCATATATAGACGAGATATATAAATTACAACTAAGAATAATTAAAACTATTGTGCCTTATAAAATTAACAACAAGTACAAATATGATGATAAAGGTCTATTTAACTATTGCAAGTTGTTAAATGTACATGACAAAATTAAATTATTATTGTTAAATGATGATAATTGTTCAGGTTCACTTGAACAATACAGACGTCCATCCAATCTCAGAAATCTCGAAGCTAATAAAAAATTTGTCATCCCGAAATACAACAATGTTTATGGTTCTAGAATATCGGAATATATAGTACCTAATATTATAAATAATCTTCCTCTTGAAATCCAGGACATTGTTGTATCTTCGGGATCATGCCGCGCGAGATTAAAGAGATATCTGATAGAAAACCAGCCTGGATGTATGTTTAATTAAAATATAATCACGACGACTGTACCACCTAGATAAACCGTACTGGTTTCCAGGTAGTATCAAGCTAATTCTCTTGTGATTGTTATTAAAGTCTAACAATAAAATAAAATAAAAACGCAAGGGATTAGAATTAGATGTTCTAGTTCATTCCAGGTGTTACATGAATGTAACCTCATTTCCAGTATTTATATTCTCAACAGTTTTCCGCCGTCGACATGTATGGTCACGCGAAATGCGCTACCGATACGGGCGCACTGTTATGTGTTTATTATTCAATAAACTTGCGTCCGTCTGTGTGACTGTATTATAGATAACGTTCCGTTCTTTGTCACTTAACATGTACGATTGTTTACGTGTTAATGGGTCACACACACGCCGGGGTATGTGTGCAATAGTGTCGGTGTGCGCTATGAACCAGCGTTGAGGCAGTCCACTTCCACGACAGTGTTGCAAATATTAAACTTGTTTTTTTATGGTAAAATATTAAAGCCAATTGAAATGGTGATCAGCTGGTTACATCTGTCGTAAAATCGTCCACACCCGTTTTGATGAAGCGACCATTTCAACATGGAACCCAACAGGAATTGAACTTCGATGCGTTTTTTGATTAACGATTAATAAATCAAAAAAATGTTTTGGTCTGTTTTAGAAGTTAAACTGAATACGTCAAAAATTTACTATTAAATATCAGAGTTTCCAAAACTCTATCAAAAATTGAATAATCTAGTTAGCACGTTGAAGTCTTTTATATTGCATATTTCATTAGTGATAACTTATAAACAATTATCTATTGAATTCCGCAGCATGCAAATGAAAATGTAGCGCCTTCGCAGTTTCGACCTTGTACGTAGATACCACAGTGTCTATTTTTGCTGCCAAACAGTAGTATGCAAATATTACTATGTTCCGATCAGAAGGGAATTGTAGCTACTGGAACTACTGGGAATACGGAGTTTAATATAGAACAAGGGGACGAACGCAAAGGTGCAGTGTATACCATCTTAACTAGTGGCCATCACTTATCATCGAATGAACGTTTCGCTCGTGTGGTCGGTTTCTTAAAAAATATCTTATTTTTTCTTTTTTTTTTAATTATTTGTTTAAAAAAGTAAATACAAAATTTAACAATTCTTCGGTTTCTTAAACCTAAAACAGTTTGTGTGAAACCTGCACATTCTCTTTTGGTAACAAACAGGAGGTACATTTTACAAATTTATGGGTGGAATTAATGAATATGTGTGAGTTATGTACCTACCTACTAAATAAAGGTTGTGTACAGTCAATGCAAAAGTGTTTTTAATTTTTATTATTTGTTTACTGAACCGCTCTCGATTATTATAAAAATTACCTAATGTGAGTGATGATGTCTCATTGAGTGTTATTGTAAAATGAATAAAGTTTTGATTTTAGATTTTTCTCATATATACTTTCTATGATATTTTGTGGAATTTCGTTAATTAATGTGGGAACTAAGTATTGCGAAGTGCGTTTACTGTAAAAATTACTATATCTTGGAATGAGTAGTTTTTTTCATAGTAGAATTTCGTGTGTTTAATTTGTGGTTTAAATGTTCTTGCACCTCTTTGTTGAAATAGTTTTCAACAAGGAATAGATACTTAATTTTTTCGTGTATTGGCATGATTTGACAGGATTTGAACAATGCAGAACTATCTTCGGATAACTGAAATTATTAACTATTTACTTATAAGAAACTTTTTGTTTAATCACACAGGGATCAACGACTAGTAAACATACGTTTTTTTCTTGTTACAGGCCTCTAACAGCGACAAATGTGATCATCGTAACGTTAACTAGTCGATAGCCGTCATTGTGAACGAGTTATGTGAAGTGATCGCACGGATGGACCACAGTGTACTGTCAAGTTTCCCGCCAAAACAATATGGCCGCTAGGGGAAGATGGCGGACGCGCGGCTGCCGTATAAGCGCGGTGCTGTTCGCGATACTCATTCAAGTTGTTAATGGTGAGTCATCAAATATAATTATGTAATTCTACTAATCATATACCACTGACGATTTATATAAGGAGTTTAAGGTTTTACGTGTTCGCCAGCTTTTTATCCTTAATGCGACACTTAATGCAGAGATTGCACAGTGCCATACAAAATCGCAGCAACGGAAGAAATAGGCACAATAGAATTGCGATTCCTGTAGCAAGATCCGAACTATCAAGACGCTGCCGTTCGTTTTCGCACCCATATACGTATAATAGAATAATAAAAATAATTAACCTTAATGACTACTCAGTAAAAAAGTGCAAAATTTTGATAAAAAAACCTACTCTACAACCTCTCATATGATGAAACTGAAGGACTGATTAGTTAGACGGGTACCCAGCGAACACACAATACGCACACACCCACATACATACAAACACATACACCCACATACATACAAATACACTCAAGAACGTTACAAACATAAATATATATATAAAAAATCTTTGTTATATGAGTACTATATATATATACATATGTCAGGGTCCTGAGATACAAGCTCTGCTTAGTTCAGGACCCAAAGGATATCATGTACTGTAATTTAAGGGAGTGTGTATAATAATAATAAATAAATAAATAAATATATATAATGTAGAAAGCACGAGAAACTATCCTATGTACGAATAATAATGTTACGAATGTTATTATTAACCTGTTATACACGTAAGTTACGAACCAATCGGGTGACCACCAACCATGTAAGTTGTTGTTTGTAACGATGGTAATGAATCGATGGTGTTTGTAGGTCACTCGTAAACTGTACTTAGTGCCACTTTATGAAGTTTAATTACACAAAAAAGATGAATCTCGTTTCATTGCACATTAATATGATGTTCACCGTTGCTGTTAGAAATTGTTTTTATGATCAGATCATTACTATCTAACTTGATAAACACGAGCCGTATGTTAAAATAAACCTTTTCAGTATAACTCTTCTTAGATAAGTGTCATCATTATCATAATTAGTTTAGCCTAAGTTTACCACTGAACAAAGACCACTTACAGTGACAAAAGCAGTCCAAGTTTTTCATCAATTGGATTGAAGCGACTGATTGACTGATGATTGAAATGAGATCCTTTAGGTTCCTTCGGTACATCAGAAGAGTCATCGGACTCTCTGCAGTCTTCACTGGTGTCTTTAGCTCTTAGTTATTACTTACGACTATGTTTTAGGTATTACAATATCATCAATTTATTAAAATCATAAACAAAATAGACGCTCTTTGATTGACGCTACCGTCCTTACGGGTATATGTGTTGGAGAGATAAACAGTCCTGCATTGCTGTCAAAGGTTAATTTTCTAGTACCACCTAAAGTAACTCGATATAAATATTTATTTCACGTACCGACAACCCGAACTAATACGACGATATAGAATGTGCGACTTCCACAATAAATATCTCTGCAACCTAGACATGTTCTCATGCTCTCGCGTCGCTTACAAGGACAAAACAAAAAAAACACTGTACAACTATTCATAAATATTTTTTTTTTCTTCTCTTATTATTAATTGATTCATTATTTTGTAAAATTTTGAGCTTCGCACTACTATCATATTAGATTTAGTTTGTGTTTGTATTACTCGTTAAATCCATGTTGCTTAGTTCCATATATTACAATTTTCTTAATGAGGCTTTTAAGGAAGCAAATGAAACTATTTTGACGTGACAACGTCTATTAAATTGGTATAAGATAGGACGCGCGTGCTGAGAAATGTCCCGCACATAAGTGGGCGTGGCTTACGCCGACCGCTAAGTCGGTATGCGTTTGCCCGAATTGGTTGAAAGTAAAAGATGTATTCTATTGCTCAATAATAATTAGAAATAAAATCCCTAACAAATATAATTGAGAGTTAGTATAACTTGATTTGTAACCCGATAAACATGTCAAACAAGAATAATAAAATTTATTATCAAAATTTTTTGTGATATAATTAATAGACGTTGTCACGTTAAAATACATAAGTGCCCTGCACATATAACACAGAATTTTTTGTAATTTTGTTTGTATTTTTTCCACTTTTGTTTCTGTCTGTCTCCAATAAATAAATAAAAAACGCTTAAAGAGTATTGCTTATGGAGGCAGTGAAACTTGATTACATTCATTCGTTTTATTTCATATTACAATGGTATCGGGCATCGCGTGAATCAATTCGTGTAAAAAGTTTCGACAATTAACAAAGAGGTTCCATCACAGAAGCGCCGCAACCAGAACGAATGTTGTGATGCTTCTTGCGTGTTAAGGTCGGCGACACACCGATTGAACTATAACTACAAAATATACTGCAATTATTTATATAAACGTTCGGCGTCTGTAAATAAGTTTGTGTGTACCATCTTAACTAGCGGCGCGTTGTCTTGGGCAAGCGTATCACTTACCATCAGGTGAACGTCTTGCTCGTCTCGTCGCGAAGTAGTATAAAAAAAAGACAATCTCTAGGGTCTGTTTGATGCTATGATGACCACGACCTAGTCATGAGGAATTACGTAGAAGAAAGGACGAGTGCGACGGTCACCTGCTGGCGAGTTATACGCCCGCCCGCAACAACACGGCGTTGTCTCGTTACTCCAGTAATTTCGCTAATATCACTTATCACCAGTCATATTACCTTGAAACCGGAACACGGTAATGTATGTCGCGACGTGCGATTTTTTATTTTTAAACTACTAAGCGACGAGACGAGCAAGACGTTCACCTGATGGTAAGTGATACGCCCATGACAACGCGGCGCTAGTTAAGATGGTACACACTGCACCACATTGCGCTCGCCTTAAGACATAAGGTGTTAAGTCTCGTTACCCCAGTAATTACACTAGCTACAGCGCGCTTCAAACCGGAACACAGTAATGTTCGCACACTACTATTTGTCGGTTGCAATAGGAGCTGCGGTGGTACCCATCCAGACGGTCTCCAGCAACAGAGACCTACCACCTGGTGTAAATAAGTATATAAGTAAAATTTTTTTGGTTAATGTATTTAATTGTTAAAAAACTTAGATTTTCTGAGGCGTTATTAAGAGCGGAATGCTAAGGCTTTCTCCAACAATCAACGTTGAAGGAATAAAGAGAATTTACATCACGGCTGTAAACTAACTTTAATTATAAATATCTTGATTTTTTTGCGTTTTTTCCGCTAAGTCTGTCCCTTGCCTTTCACATCAATGCAGTTTGATTCTCGGGCTATTAAGAGAGCCCGAGACGTTCTCAAGGACAGCGGGTCGTTTCCCCCGTCTCTTGGCGATCGCCAAAAAAAGTTTTATTATGTCAGCGACAGCGCTTTTTTACACCACACAGACCACTGAACCTGGTCAAAATTTACAAAAAGTCGATAAAGTAATTAATAGTTAAAAAAGTTCACTTCGTCGAATGGTTGTTATTGAGAGTTTTTCAGGTTTTATTGTAAACTTTTGCATGTACGAAATACTCTATTAATAGTTTAACCAACCATCGTGAATTGAAGTTTTTTTTTTTTTACGTGGATTCCGCTAAGTCTGTCACTTGCCTTTCACATCAATGCAGTTTGATTCTCGGGCTATTAAGAGAGCCCGAGACGTTCTCAAGGACAGCGGGTCGTTTCCCCCGTCTCTTGGCGATCGCCAAAAAAAAAAAAAAATAACAAAAAGTCGATAAAGTAATTAATAGTTAAAAAAGTTCACTTCGTCGAATGGTTGTTATTGAGAGTTTTTCAGGTTTTATTGTAAACTTTTGCATGTACGAAATACTCTATTAATGGCTTAACCAACCATCGTGAATTGAAGTTTTTTTTTCTTTTTTTTTTTTTCATTGTTCGCATCTGCTGGGTGGTTTGGATTGGCCTGAGTTTTCCATTATCCAACCTTCCTTGCAGATGCACCTGTGGATACTACTGATGTTGTCTTTTCAGTATCTTCTGGCCTTACATTTATAATAACCATTTTAAGTAATAGCTGTAAAGCTTAGGTTACTAAAGTTGTTAAGGTGTGTGCAGGGGACCGTCAGTGCACCGTCGAGCTATGGTCGACCCATTTGCCTGCCCGTCTCGATGACCACGTGTAGAGCAAAATCCAGGAAGAGTGGTCGGCCGGAGTCGTTGTTTACCGCTTCCCTTAGATTCTCCATCGTGAATTGAAGTTAACCGATGACTATTCATCTTTCATTTACCTCGATGCGTATACATTCTTCTTTGGTGTTATTCTAATAAGCAAGACGAGGATTGGGTAGTCGTCCTCATGATGAGCGTTATGTATCTTACTGGAACATTTCTACATAATTGTATTGCTTTATCAAAGACATAAGATGTTTAAAAAAAAGCATATGTTTGAACACTTGTGTTTGACAGCGGTAATAAGCGCCGCGGTACTAACCCAGTTCGTGGTGATTAATACGAAAATATTGAGTAACGCATTGAATGAAATCAATTCGGAGCACTGTAAGCGCGGTTCACCCGGTTAAAGAGGCTACGTAACTAGCGATTCGGTTAGAAATATAAAAAAAACGAAAGCCTTCGTGATTGGTGGTGAAAGTAAATCGCGGGCCGGCCAGCGCCGCCACCGGTTCCGAACGAAGGGAATGGCATTAGGCAATTACTGAGAGAGAGAGAGAGAGAGACAACATACGAAATGTACAATTTTTTTTGTTCGCACTCCAACTTAAAACGCCTTTTTAAACTTAAACCTTTCAAATTATTAATTTTTTAACTTAACCTGCTAGTCGCTCAGTGCGTATATTTCAACTACACAAGATATTTATACTTAGTGCATTCGTTTTGTTGTGTAAAATTATTGAAATATAAATTACACGTCACTTACAGAAGATTGTGAACCATCACACAAGTGATATCAGGTGGTAGGTCTCTGTTGCCGGAGACCGTCTGGGTACCACCGCAGTGACTATTGCAACTGCTAAATAGTAGTGTGCAAACATTACTGTGTTGTAGTTTGAAGCGGGCTGTAGCTAGTGTAATTACTGGGGTAACGAGACTAAACACCTTGTGTTTCAAGGCGACGAGCGCAATGTGGTGCAGTGTGTACCATCTTAACTACTACTACTACTAACATTAGTACTTTAGCCGCACGCAGAAAGATGATCGATCTTATATTTCTGCAAAAAATGTTTAACATTATCTTAGACTGCAGCGAGCTTGTAAGTTCTTTGAGTATTAATGCTCCATCCAGAATCCCGCGAAAAGGTGTATATAACCTTCTGTATTATCCCCCATTTAGAACCAACTTGGGTCACTTCGCTACTGTGCCAAGGCTCTGTAGGCAGTATAACTCTTTGGCAAAAACTCATGATCTAGACATCACGGACATTTCAAGGTACAGGAAACGGGTTCTGCAACTGTTAATCACCAATAAATTGTGAACTATACGGTACTCAACTATGTTCAACATTATTTTTTGTTATTTTGTTGTTTAAATTTGCACGCTGGTGCACGTGCGCACGTTGCGCGTGGTCTCATATAATTGAGGAGCACGTCGCAAAGTGAAACTATTATTTGTTATTATCAAACTTGTTACATGTCGTGTATGCCTCGTTGGAGGTCCTTAAGTAAATAAATAAACTAGCACCGCGTTGTCATGGGCAAGCGTATCACTTACCATCAGGTGAACGTCTTGCTGGTCTCGTCGCAAAGTAGTATACAAAAAAAAATTAATCGTAATAAAAAAACAGAAAAATCGCGATTGCCTTTTGCGGAGGTCTACATTGGTTACTTCTTTATCGTGGAGATTTTTTTTTTTATACTACTTTGCGACGAGACGAGCAAGACGTTCACCTGATGGTAAGTGATACGCTTGCCCATGACAACGTGGTGCTAGTTAAGATGGTATACACTGCACCACATTGCGCTCGTCGCTGCCGACATAAGGTGTTAAGCCTCGTTACCCCAGTAATTACACTAGCTATGAGGGGTTATGGGTAAACTATTTCCTAATAAAACTTCCCGATCTCTCTCTTATCACCTTCACTAGTAACTCAGTCTTACTGGTGGTATCGTACAAACTGATGACGTCACGACGATAAACATTAAAATACGTTAACATTTACATATAAAACAAGCTATATTATATTTGAATATCAAATGCTATTACACTGTACTGTACTATCTGTATACAGTTAATGTAATATTCCCATCGTTAAGCTGTAACTGGTATGATATTGAACCCATTGTTACCATTCGAAGCTGTTCCCACCAGATACTTGGAACAAACTTTCAAGTTAGCGATCAGTAAAAGCGAAGAGATGATCATGACCATCAACAGAATGTTAATGAACCCTACCTGTTGATCAATGGATGTAACTGATGATGAAGACGTATACAAACTTCATGATATCAGAGTTCTATGCAAGTAAAGCTACTCTGCCGCCGTGATAGCCTAGTGGTTTGAACGCCGGCCTTCCATTGCGAAGGTACCGGGTTCGATATCGGGATGTGCAGTTAGCGTAAAACATCAACTAATATCACGTGTTTTGACGGTGAAGGAAAACATCGTGAGGAAATCTGCATATCTATGCCATGACCATCAGTGGTTAGACTAGTATATGAAATGGAGAAGGCAATGGCAACACCACTCCATTATAACTGACAAGTAAGTCGTCGTGTGTTTCAATAAAAACATGATGACCACGACCCTCAGTCACGAAGAAATACGATTCAGAAGAAGAAAGCTACTCTAAGCTAAACAAGCTCTGCTTTATTTATGAAATTCATTGCTGTATTATTTTCTAGTAACAAAAATTTGTTTATAATTTATAATTTCCTCGTTTAATTCACACGGCTTTAATGGAGTCATCAACCCTGTAACGCTAATGAAAATCGCCGCTGATTAAAGCTGATTAATAGTTATAAACTGCGTTAATTTTTTGTCGTTGTAGCTTTGTCTAACAACAACGATATAGTTTTATTTGCGGTTAAATAGATATCTTAGCCGGTTAGTTTATCTGGTTATCGTCGCCGCTTTTAAGTGATGGTAAAGGAGTACATAAACTATGGTTCAAAAAGTATCACAGTTTCTAAATGAAGACGGGGAACTTTTAAAGTGGTGAAAGTCGCATGAAAATCGATACATCGCAATCCGATTGTTGCGTGCTCAGATAGATAAACACCAAGAATTTCCAAAAAAAAATTGTGAAACTCATTTCTGTGTCGTGCACCATTAAGGGTTTTTTTTTATACTACTTTGCGACGAGACCAGCAAGACGTTCACCTGATGGTAAGTGATACGCTTGCCCATGACGCGGTGCTAGTTAAGATGGTACACACTGCACCACATTGCGCTCGTCGTGAGACATAAGGTGTCAAGTCTCGTTACCCCAGTAATTACACTAGCTACAGCGCGCTTCAAACCGGAACACAGTAATGTTCGCACACTACTATTTGTCGGTTGCAATAGGAGCTGCGGTGGTACCCAGACGGTCTCCGGCAACAGAGACCTACCACCTGGTTTACTGCGATATTGTCGACTGTGATCGTTCAATTTTGTTAATTACGTATTTTACTATTGGTTATAACGGAACTTCATGTTTGACCGATATCTGAACAGATTATTTTTTAACATTAAAGAAATCTGGTGACGAATTCCGAACCTCCGCGTTAACAAGGCGATTGGTTAGGTTGAGGCAGTGAAACAGTTTAATTAAAAACACAGCCGTTATACTGGATGCCATCCAATAAATGTCAACTACTTCATTTACATCATTTAGTCAACATTTAACCGGAAATTAAGGTCGCATATTGAGACAGTATAACGGACGGTCCCAAATAGCCGTCACCAGCCGCGCCTAAACCTGTCTGGTAAGCAGTTAACAGTTAGCAGTAACGTCGTTAACTACGCGTAAGAGTTATGCAGCAACAGTTGATCGGGTTTAACCACCAGTGGGTTATTATAGAAACAATAGGGAGTAATAAAAGTTACAAATAGATAATAAAGATGGATAAATGTAATTAAAACTGTAAAAAGTGTGATAATTGTAAAAAGAAAAAGAAGAAATGTTGTAAAATAGAATGGAAAATAACAGATGTAATAGAATAAGGAAAGAAATGTACATAGCAAGTAAGGAAATAAAGAAACAAAAGTGTCACTCATTAAGCGGGATGTATGGAAGAAGGAATGGAATGCTAAAGTAAAGGTATAAAAGAGAAGTATGACAAAGAGAATCGGAATGAAAAGAGAATTAGGAATGAAAGAGAGAAATTTTAAAACGTAGATTAAGAAAAGATGATGTACCAAAAACCTTGGCCTACCAAGGGGAACGAGATTAAAAAAAAAGAACCACCAGTGGACATCTGCTACAACCACAAAAAGAAGGATGTTATAATTTTAACGAATAACTGTGCTTGTTTTAACGTAACCGATTTTATATATCAACATTTCAACATATTGACTTTCAACTACTGATCACAGGTCTTTCCAGAAGATCACCAGCACGTCTACCATCTCTGTGTAACAATTCACTGTAATCTTCGCCTGTTCTTCTATATACTTTTCATGTATCCAGGAATCAAGAAAAATGGGTAATCGTGTACGTTAAAGGATCTAGCTCATAATTATAACATGACAGTTTATTTTTAAGCCTACGAAAGAAGTATTTTTAAAGCTGATCAAAAAATCTCAAGAATTTTTAGTTTTTGATTGGTCAAGAGGTTGATTAAAGCGACTCCATTAGGGCCATTGGAGACGAAGAGTGTTTTGCTAGCTCCTTTCGAGATGATGATATACACTCCCGGACACATCCATCGGCCCACCTAGTGTTTAAAAGTTTTAACGGTGCCTAGCTAAAAATAAATGTTAGGTGGAGCAATAAGTTTAAATGCAGTTTTAAAGCTGAGTTTTTGGTCAACCATTATGTATGTTTTTTTTTTTTAATTTTGAATTCAGGATTATGAAAAAAAAACGAAAATTCGAGTCTGTTCATTGTTTTCAACGACCCAGGAATGGAGAAAACTTTCACAAGTTGGATTTTATTTTTTGATGTGTCCGATTATTGGTTCCATAAAAAAGCAAATCTAAACTTAAAGCCAGTTTTGACCAAAAAATATGGATACTCTGCCTGAAATTGTCGCCCAAGCTGTAAAACTTCTGCCGGCCGAATCAATTCGAATTTATCATCGTTCGATCAATTCGAAATTACAAAAAAAATTAAAAAAAAAAAAAAAACATACATAAAGGTTGACCAATAAATCTGCTTCAAACCTGCATTAAAACTTATTGCAACACCTAACATTTATTTTTAACTAGACACCGTCGAAACTTTAAACACTGGCTGGTGGGCCGATAGATGTGTCCGGGAGTATATTTCATCTCCTTTTACCGTGAGCAAAATCCTGGATGTTGCTGACAGATATATAATTTTAGTTCTCGTTTACTCAAGCAGATTAACTCAGATTAATTAATATGTGTAATTTGTTATTATTATATCAAACGTTCGGCTTAACTTTCCCCCGCATCTAATAAACCATGCAAATTTTATTTCGTAATAAAATTTATGTAGAAAGTTCCTACACGGCATAATTCTATGCACTTTCCAGTTAGTCTCTTTTTTACTCCACCAGCGGTCCCCCACTTCTACTGTAACGAAGAAGTTAAATAAAAATGTTCTATGTAAAGTATCATGTAAGAGAATACATACGAAAGACATTTTATTTTTGTCAAGAAAGGTTTGAATTTTTCTTATTGAATGTTATTTTTTTTTTGAAGTGAAACGAAAAAGTGTAACAAAAAAGCTGTGAATGTATTTTCAGTGTTTAGACTGTAAGAGTTTAGATGAAACGCGTTTGTATATAGTTTCCGTATCCTTCGTCTCCTCATTGTGTGTATGGTCCTTAACGGGTCTATTACTCTACCACGGACCCTGCATATCATAGAGGTTGGTCTCCATGTTGTGTACTGCACTTTAAATATACCCGAAATTAATGAAGATGAGAAAGAGAGAAACCTTGAAATCTGTAATACATTATTTATGAATACGTCGCCGGTCCCCAACCAAAGCGAACATCTAGAGACCCGTCGACCCCAATTCTGTGTAAGTGCTTAGTACCTTAGAGGTGAGGGACGTGAGGAATGTCAGTTATGCGGTCAGCTCGCTGCCAGCGAGTGCTCCTATAGGCACCTCATCGTCAACACTGGCAGGTGTTGCTAACTACAAAATTGTTCAACATTCCACAAAAGTAAAATAAGAAAACATTTCTTATGCGAGATAACTGCCATCTATTGACAAACAATTAAAAACTTTCAGCATTTACTTACAATAATTTTAAAAACAAATATGTTTATATATAGATTAAACTATTTAATATTCTAAATATGATGAATACATGTGTTATGTAATAATATTACATAAAGCGTCAAATTTCCACCTTCTCCCGCGAGAAAGCTTGCTTGTAGTGGAGTCAGCATGAATGGTACTTTCACCAGTTGGGATAGAACAGGTTGTTGCGTAGTAAAATACATACATTTATTACCTTAATGAGATTTTTAACCTGTTTTACACACAAATAAAACTTAACTTACGGTATCAAGCCATAATATATAACTACAACCAAAACTCTGTAGTGTTTAGACTATTTTGGCCACATATAAATGAGAAATTAAAATAGAAAAATTTCTTATTAATTCATTAGTTTCGTTTCCAAGCTCTAACGAACGTTTTCTTGGTCTTTGCTGATGATAGATAACCCTAGCCAGAAACTGTCATCTCTCTAAGTCGTATTTCCTCATGACTGAGGGTCGTGGTCATCATGTTTTTATTGAAACACACGACGACTCTCTTGTCAGTTATAATGGAGTGGTGTTGCCATTGCCTTCTCCATTTTTTTCTTTTTTTTTTTTTTTCATTTTTGTCTCTTATGAGTCCTGTTTGTCTTGCTGCTATGATTTATGCAGCAACGTTTGGTTTGAAACTGTTTGTCCTAATTATTATTATTATTATTTTTTTTATTTAATTCTAGTTTTTTTTTTTTTTATTTATATTTTTTTTTTTCTCCTTTCTCCTTTCTCCTTTCTCCATTTCTTCTTCTGCTTTCTCCGTTTCACATACTAGTGTGACCACTGATGGTCATGACATAGATATGCAGGTTTCCTCACGATGTTTTCCTTCACCGTCAAAGCACGTGATATTAGTTGGTGTTATACTAACTGCACATAAATTGAAAAATTCATTGGTGCAGGCCGGATTCGAACCCGGTACCTTCGCATTGGAAGGCCGGCGTTCAAACCACTAGGCTATCACGGCTCTTGGGCCCTTCGCTCTTCTCATCGGAGAGAGACATAGATAACCCTAGCCAGAAACTGTCATAAAGCGGTAGAAATGGAAGTTGCGGTGGTAACTACCTAGACAATCTCCGGCGACAGAGACTTACCAGTAGAAAAGGCAAAAGTTGATGAAGCTGTTAAAAGCAGACATAACACCTGCCTGGTTAGATAGTTTTTTATCTATTCATTCTATTCATTTTTATCTATCTTCTCAGGATCGTGAGCCTCGTTCCATCAATCATCTTAAAATAAGGGTACCTCAGCATCGTACTCAATTCTTCAATTCTTCTTTCACGGTTCAGTCAATACTCCTTCGGAACGCCTTGCCTAATGATGTTAAACGTGCACCCAATAAAGTTGCATTTAAGAGGATGCTTCGTCTCCACTACTTAAAGACACAATCAACCTGACATATTTCCGGTTTTACAAATTTTATATATATTATCGTATTTTTAATGTATGTATTATTTTTATTATATGTTTTTGTACACCTGCCTTCGTAAGTTTCTAGTCTCCCAGGGTTGACTGGCAGAGAATGCTACTTAGCATTAAGTCCGCCCTCTGTACTACATATGTACGGCAAGCTTAAAATAAATAAATAAATAAATAGTTGTATTAAATACTAGCTGACCCGACAGACTTCGTTCTGTCAAAAAAATTGGAATGTGGCAGTTTTTTGTTCTTACCTATTTTATAGCCAGCGCAAAAAATCTGGACTGAACCGTCACTCTGGTGATAGGGCGGTGTGTGGGGTTCAGCTCTATATATGTTCATCTAATAACTAATATTTAAATATTAGTGGGTTGCAGAAGAGTGGCCAAAGTTATAACTAAAGTACATAAGTTATATTTACTACAAGCTTTATTATATACATATATATAGCCTATGACCATTTCTAGGTTATCATCTATCACCATACCAAATTTCATCAAAATCCGTTCAGCCGTTTAGGCGTGAAAGAGGAACAGACAGACAGACAGACAGAGTTACTTTCGCATTTATAATATTAGTATGGATGAAGCGGTGGACTTCTACCGGTTAGTTGTTGAAATACAACAGCGTTGTTGTTAAGTATCTGCTGTGCTCGTGTTTGAGTAGAAAACCGTGTTCCGGTACGTGTCGCCGCCGGCGCGTGACCGCGGAGAAACACGCGCACGGCCGCGCCAACAGCGCACGCGCAGCTTCCTCTGAACCGCACCGGCCGCTGTGTACCGCCTGCGTGCGGCGGTGTACGCGGACGTGTGACCACTTGGTTCGTTATACTTTTTCGTGCTACGTATATGTCGGCGGATGGCCAGAGCTTTCGCCGGGATTCATTATTAAAAATAAAACACGAAGTACGGAGATAACTTCTCTTTACCAAAATGACAACAAAACACGCCAAAAGCAGAATACAAATCAAACGTGTCCAGTGACGGTTAAGGTTTGCTTTTTTAATACCACGCTGCGTTATTCATCAATTACGTAACTATTTTATTATTAATACAAATGTAAAATTACTCGACACTTTATAATTACAATAACAATATAAAATTACAAACTGTTTAAAGAAATGTCTAAAAGTGTCTACTTTTATTAATTTGGTTCTTAATCGTATTGATTTTAGCGGATTGAACAATATGCTAGCCAAGCGGGACCTTCGGTAACAAATCTTAATAAGTTATCATGTAACGCGTCAACATAAATACAGAGAAACATGCTTAAATATTAATATAAATTCATAAAAAAGTAATTAATGATTAATAATTAATAATTATTTTGTAATTAACAAGAAACATTATCGTTACATATTTGCTTAAATACTGTTAAAATTAAGTTTAAACAATTTTAAAAATAGATGGCAGCACTACCGTGCGCCCATATGTACGAACAAAATACGAATAGTTTATAATATAATAAATCTTAGTCTTTTTTTTAATATATGTAGTATGTATTTTAAGAGCCGTGATAGCCTAGTGGTTTGAACGCCCGCCTTCCGCGCCGGAGGTACCGGGTTCGAATCCGGCCTGCACCAATGAATTTTTCAATTTATGTGCAGTTAGTATAACACCAACTAATATCACGTGCTTTGACGGTGAAGGAAAACATCGTGAGGAAACCTACATATCTACGTCATGACCGTCTGTGGTCGCACTAGTATGTGAAATGGAGAAGGCAATGGCAAACCACTCCATTATAATTGCCAAGAGAGTCGTCGTGTGTTTCATTACCCATGATGACCACGACCCTCAGTCATGAGGAAATACGACTTAAAAGAATTATGTATTTTAAATAATCTGTCTGATGTTAAAAATTGGCGTCTATTGGTGATGATGGATTCAAAAGTTTGATTAAGAAAGATATTGCTCTAACAGAGGTTCTTAAGTAACCAAATTACTATAGTAGTTATGACAAAGTTAAATGACAACCTGACGCGTTACTACGTACTGTAACGTGCAGTGAAAGTGGTAATTTTATTATTAGCCGTTGCGTCTGTCTGTACGTCTGTCGAGCGTCCCATTGTTCCCTACACGCGGCGAGTGCCGTTGGAACTACTTATGTCACATTTGAAGACTCGCTGATGTCACACGCAATGGCTGTTAGGTTAGAAGAATGAGCCGTAATTTCAGTTATGCTGCTACTAACAAGCATTATTGTAACGTACAGCTTTTTATATTTGACGACGTTACCGGACGAGTAGACGTTCACCTGACGATCATTGTTCGATTGTTTAATGTAGCGACTAGGAATATCACTAGCGCTATTAAAACCGGAACAGCAGTGATAGCTACCTAGATTACCACCGCCGACATACCAATAGTAAGCTATGACTGTATGTATGGATAGATGACTCTTTATATTCTCCCCATTGACCACTAAGATATCCTTTTGTTTAATTATAGTAAATCAAATTTATTTATAATACATGAATATAACTAAAACCAAAAGCAATCTTACTTATCATAAAAAGTGGTTAAAATAATGTTAACTAGTTATAATTTCTGTTTCAGGCTATGAACAAATGTACACAATATCCCAATTATCACCAAAGTCCGTAATCAACGAGGAATTAAGTTTAGATGATGTACTACAGACAACGAACACAGAGAACTTAGCTTTTAGGATAGAACCCAGTGCCAAATTTGATATAGATGTCGATCTTGAACCTGAAGAAATTATTAGAGAGGACGAGAAAGAAAATCACATTATCGTCGCGAGATCTGCAGATCCGGGTGATAGAGAATCGAGATCTATAAACATTGAAGAAATTCCTACATCGAATCACAACGAAATTGACAACGAGCTAGAACTACATAATAAGAGAAAGTACTATGAAATCACACCAACGAAAACTCTAGAGTTCTTACACGGTAGAAATGACGATGTAATGGTCATGTCTTCAGAAGGATTCGGTGATAAACTCAATTTTAATTTTCCGGGGGAAGCCAAAAGGGTCCCGAAGGGGCGCGCACTAGCTCCTACGGGGCCCAAACTACGGCCTACTGCAGTGCAGCCGATTTTTGCGACAGCCACCCATAGAGAACAAGGGCGTCAAAATTCGGAGATTCAAAATATCATTACAGGTATTGTAAAGTTATTAAATGGAAATGTTAATGTCCAAGCAAATACACAGCTATTAAATGGAAGACCTGGCAGGCCTATGGCTTCCAGGATCAATAATCGTGGACCGCCCAAAATATCTGATGTACCTCCGCTACCAGAGCTAGACCAAATTATTACGCCACCTGCATATGCATTTCACCCAACTAAAACGCCTCCTCCTTATCCATTCGATCGACCTCCATATCATGGTGTCAATTTACCTGAGCAAATTGTTCCACCAGTGAATCACCGGCCAGGGTTCCATCGACCTTTACCACCTTGGCAGAGGCCACGACCCTGGCCTCCGAACAGACGACCTAACCCTGGTCTACCGATTTATAAACCTACCCCTCCGCCTCCTCCGATAGATATTCCTAACTTCGACGACGTCAAGCCTGATAAAGAAGTAGTTAGTGAAAATGAAACTAGTCATTCGGAAAATAACATAAACCATGAAGATAAAGATACAATTCCATCACAAAGTTTACCTCAGACGAGTACGGAAGCTGCCAAAGAAGAAGTTCAGCTTACATCTACAGACACGACCACATCTACGTCTACAACGACAACTGAATCAATAACTACAACAACAACAACTACAACGACTACTACTACTACAGAAAAACCGACTGAAGCTGCTACTGAAAAGTCCACTGAACCACCAACAGAAAAACCGACTCAACCGCCCACAGAACGACCCACGACTACAACCACCACAGAAAAACCCAAACCTGAAAAACCGTTAATTTATAAACCTGATAAAGATAAGAAAAAAGATACACAATACAGCACAGAAAAAGATAAACAAAGCAAAGATAAATACAAAATCGAAGAGAAACCTTTGGATAAAATCTCTAAGAACGACACCACGCTAGAACAGATTTTACAGCCATCTATATTTGAGGCCAGTTCAAGCACCAGCTCGACCGCTGCGCCCACACCCACTGAAGGCCTCATAAGCCACGCCCCTCCGGTCACTGATTCAGTTGCCAGTGACGTCATCGAGTCCTCGTCAATAAACTCACAACCATTACCATGTAAGAAAAACCTTTATTATAATTCCATAATTGCTCGTTAACATATTTTTAGTCTACAGTCAATAAATTAGAGCTGGTAGAAGCAAGACTAAGTTAAGCCGTGCTTGAAGAAGATGACGTTGAAGGAGAGTTAATTAGGTACATTGATGTTCCAGCTCCAGAGGGCATACCGTATCACCCATACCGGCCCCGGCCCGGCATCGTGCTCGACGACACGGACTTCAAGCCGCACGGCTCGCGGCCCAGGCCCGACGCGTCCGTCATCACCGCGCCGGAGCCCCAGCTGCCGGGCTACGGGGAGATATTCGACGTCACCGTCTCCGCCATACAGGGCCCGGGGGAGAAAGGGGGCGCTTCCGGTAAATATATAATCTTTTAAAGTTAGGAGGGATATTTTTTTTTTTTTCTCGTTCACCCTTGGTGCGTTTGGGCCAAGGATTCGTTTACAATATTTTTCATCTAATTTTAACTACCTTTCATACTTCTTCTTCCATTCCTGTTCTCTTTATTATTCTAATTCTCTTTGTCACTCATCATCTCTTATACCCTTTTAACTCTACCTTCTCATTTCATTCCATTCCTTCCCTTCCATACTTCGCGCTTAATGAATTGACCACCATTCTTTCTTTATTAATTTTACAGTATTCCTTATTCTATTTACATTTTCCTTATTCTATTCTTATTTCTGTTCCACAATACATTTCCATTTCCTTACTATCTAATATCACAATTTCTTTTACAGTTTACATTTCGCTACATTCTATTATCACATTTCCAATTTTCCTACTCTACTCCTTTATCTTATTACATTCTCTAGGTCTTATTAGCAGCGATATTAAGTAAGATTCAAATATTACTATGTTCTAGTTCGGAGATCGTTATATCTGGTCACTCGTTCGTCATTTGTCTTCTCCGCGGGTTAAGGTTAATAACAGGTTATTAAATCAGTTCACATAGAGAACGTGCACGTCGGTTCGGGCGATCATGACGACATCATCGTGTCGGCGGCGGGCTCCCAGGGCTTCGTGTCGATAGACGGCAAGCGGACATATCTGAACCTGTTCGATTCCACTACTACCAGCGTACAGCCGTCCAGGGTGCAACCACTGCCTCACCACTCGGGTAAGTTCGATGCCCAATTTGGATTTAACAATATTTTGGAAAATCAAATTTCCTAATAATAATGAATGTACGTCTCCAGCTCCAGCTCAGCCGCCGTCAGCACAGCCGCCGCTGGGTCCAGGAGTTGGGACCGGTGTAGCGGTGCCGGCGGAAGACGAGCCCCAGCCCCAGCCCGCGCACCTGCCCCCACACCGGCGCCCCCACCCGCAGCACCCGCTGCAGACGCGCCCCCAGCAGGCATACCGCCGGCCCCAGCCAACAGTAAGGTCAGTAAAGCCAGCCACCAGAATATTATTATTTAGCACACTTACCATTAATTTAGTGTTCAGCGTATCTCGTCACTTCGTTGTATAAAATAATTACCTTGAAAGAGCAGTTCATGCTATAATGTCGTTTAGTAACCAAAAGTAGTTACAACATCGTGACGTCATTCAAATCAAAGCATAAGTTAAGAAAGAGAGCGGTAAGATGACGATGTTTTATAGTTGTTTTACGTTTCGCATTTCATCACTTGTTACATTTTGTAAAAGTGACTTAATTTTTTAAGCGTCTTCAACAAATTTAAGCAATATCATACGGAATAAGTAAAAACTTTGATCATGCAAAAAATTATACAAGATGTATCTACTTTCTCCGTTTTCATTTATTGAAAGTACCTTCAAGTTTGAAAAGTAAAAATGATTATTAAAGACGCTGAAAGTTTTTCTTATTAAGACAGCATCTGATGAAAAAGACTGCAACAATTACTGCCAATGATAAATATTGTATCTTACAGAATAGACACATGCATCGTCGGTGACGACTCCACTTGTGATCAGGCGCAGAACGAGAAGTGTCGCACGGAAGCAGGTATATGAAAGACCATATTAATAATTACGAAAACAGTATAACCGAGATCCAGTTTGAATGGCGCTGGTGCTAGTGGAATGACCAGAAGAAACGCTCCATCATTACAAGGCGACGAAAGTAATGTGGCACCGGGTGACTATGACCAGCTGATGACCAGTTCGATTTGTTGTTGATTGGTGATTTTACAGTTTTTTAGAATATAACTTCTTATGTACTCCTGTCAGGTATCTCGAGCTGCCAGTGCCGGCCAGGGTACGCGAGGAGGATCCACCGGGATCCCTGCCGACGCGTCGTGTCTTTAGTATTGAACTTGAGAGTTGACCGGCTGTATGATAGAAAGGTATTAAAAACATATGCATAAACATTTTTATTTGCACCAAAAAAAAGGTGTTATGGTAAAAAAAAATTATTAACATTCTTTTTAGTTTTGTGGAATCTTCTCAATTTGGATCTGTTCTTGTCCAGGTCGCCTGGGATAACAAACTTTCTGACAAGGACTCTGAGCCGTACCAGCAGCTCAGCTACGAGGCCGTAAGAGCGGTAAGTTTTCAATTATTAAGAAAATAATACAGTTTAAGTTAAAGAGATGATGAAAGGAGATGCTCAGTGAAGTGCAGAAGGGTTATGTTTTCGGTATTATGAAATTTCAGATAGACTCGGCGTTTTCCATGACTCCGTTCTCCGATGATTTTGTCAGCGGTGCAGTCAACTCTATACACAAGGGTGACCAGCAGAACCAGGGAGTCTTTGTCAACTACACTGTCTTGGTGAGTTTATTAACGTGTCTAGTAGATCAAGTCGGGGTTTTTTAGGAATTTGCCCAGCTTTAACTGATACGATCTCGATATCTCATAACTTTTTTGGTTACTGCATCCTTAAAACACTTGGGTACATTGATTTCATTGTTAAGTATTAACTGGTGTTTGTGTGCAGATGCAAGAGACGGCGGAGACGCTGCGCACTTCAGTCGCATCGGAGATCCAGAAGCACCTGTTGGGAGTCATCAGGCGCAGGTCTAACAACGTGGGCGCCTCCGCGCTGTGGGTGGACAGTCCCGCCGGGAGCGTGTTGCCGCTGGCAGGTACACCATTCTTTTACCTAAACTTAGTCACTTTAGCAGTGGCGTACGTAGGGGGGGCGGTGGGTGCGGTCCGCACCAGGCGGCACTTACCTTGGGGCGGCATTTTTTATATTTACTTATAATAAATAATTAATTATTTACTAATAATTATTTACTTAATCATATGGCTAAAGAGACAAAATTATAAAGCAACCGAGACTGTTTTAAATATTCCTTAATGCACACACACGCACACATACATGCGCGCACACACAGTCACACCCACACACAGTCACACGCACACACATACTCACACACACACACACACAAACCAGCACTACATATTAATTATATATTGTAATTAGCTATGGAAGAGCGTAGTCTCCTAACACAGGCATTTTCTTGCCTAAAAGGAGTCTACCACAACTTAATTTTAAGATACTGTGTTATAAACCAATAAAGAAATTTTTAATTTTTTATTTACTTATAGTTGTAAAAAGCAACTTATACATTTCATATATATTTTCTTTCTTGAATAATAAATGATTATTATAAGTTTAATATTTGACTTATATAAATTATGATTAACTATATGATTTCGAACAAAATTTTAAAATTTTGCCTAATGGCGAAAAGCTCTTAAGATCGTGGATGGTATATTCACCATCGAAGAAAAGTATTTATTGTTTCTGCTGCGAACTGTTTGATAATCTTTGTCAAGCAGATTTTAATACGGAAAATGGTTTTAACAAGAAATTACAAATAATATAAATTTTGTGAGCATTATACAGGACTTTTCTAGTATGAAAGCTAGAAGAGTAGATATTATATAAATATGTTTACGAGTGCATACAAATATGTCTAAAAAAATTTACTCTGTGTATTCATTAATATTGATTAAATAACTCAATAATTTATTTATGTGTGTTAATTTATAAAAAACACTATTTGATTGACTTATAATAGAAAGGGCGGCAAACTGGAGATCGCCCCGGGCGGTAAAAGTTCTAGGTACGCTACACTTTAGTGAGACGACATTTTGTAATACAAAATGCTGTATATTTTACTCAAATCTTGATTTTCATTAAGATTTTCTTAGTTTCGGTAGAGGGACCTGTAATATGGCTAGTGGCCCTCTGATGCCACGTTTGTACTCGTACATGCTCGCTATCATCTTGAAGACACGTCCATTACAGCAATAAACAAACTATTGTTATTATTTTTTTGTAGACCTGGATGAATGCTCATCATCGGAGCTCAACGACTGCCACCACCTCGCCACCTGCACCAACACCTGGGGCGCATTCAGGTAAAGTGTTCAACAGACAGAAATCATGTCTCTTCACCGTAGGTGATGGACGAGATAACGTACGAGTTAAATACTTTCGTCTAAAACATCTGCGTGGTTGCGAGATGAAGATGTATCAGAGTTTTTATATTTATTTATTTATTTATACACTAAAGTGTACAGGTCGACTTAATGCCTTTGGCATTATCTGCCAGTCTACCTTAGGTGGTGCAGAGAATTTATGAGGTAGGTGCATAGCATAACAAGCTTTAAAAAAAAAAAGAAACATACACACAAATAAAGTACAAATATTATAAATACACATATGATGTATTATAAATATAAATTATATATATACACATCATATTTTATATATATATATATATAAAGAAAAATATAATTTTCTTCATATAAAACTCCCCGCGCATCTCATGTCCATTTTGACAGATAGCGGCAGGGAGAGAACCTGTCAAGGCAGCTCAGAAATGTACTGGCGGTCTAACTTTTAATTAATTACATTAAATGTCGTTTCCTTTCTAAGAGAAACTTATTTTTGTTTTTTTTTAATCGTACCGCAAGTCATCAAAAAGTCAAAAACCTTACAAAACGACATTTTTTTTGTCAGAAAAGGAGAAGAGAAGAAATTGAATTTACGTTTTGTTCGAAATCAACAGTGGACGGTAAGTCAAACTACATTGCTATAACCTCAATTGCAACCACAAGATGAGAAAATGTTCCTGATTCCTGAGGAGCACCAATCAGTAGCACTTCATAAATATGTCCAAACCTCAAAGCGTTCACAACAGTGAAAAATACATTAAAAAAGAGACATCAAACAAGAAGTGTATGGATAAAAATGATTTCGCAGAAGATATGTTACAAACATATTTTGACGAGGATGAAAACATGATTTTCCAGACCAATTCCTTGAGGAATTACCCAAGAGCAATTGACTATAGCCAATAAAAAAAATTTGGATGATCCTTTAGTGGAAATTTTAAGTAAGTTAATTGAAAATCAACAGAACAAAGAAAAACAAAGTATAAAAAAGTTAGCTGATAGGTTTGTGATAGAAAAATTTGATGGAAAAAAATATCAGTGCATATAACTGGATGGAAATATTTGAAAAGGAGTGTATGAGGTTTAATATAGTAAAAAGTGAAGAAAAAATTGAAATTTTCAGATTATTTTTAGAAAATCATGCACCGACTGGTACTCTTCCATGATGATCAAATATAGTTTACAGTCGGAGTGGTTAGAGTGGAAATCAAACTTTTTGCAACTTATGCTAATAAAGGTTGGACTACAGAATATGCTTGTCTTCAAGTACCAATTCGGATCTTTATTAGAATATGCAATTAAAAAGAAAAACTTTTACTTGAATACGAAAAACTATGGATGAAGGAACCCTGATTGACATAATTGCTGCTGGTTTACCAGATTTCATTACAGATAGAATTAACAAAGAAGATATAATGCATACAAAAGCCTATTTAATGAACTTGGAAGTTGAACATTTAGTTGCAAAACAAAAAATTATCAAGAAAAAGGATGATACTAAGCAGTTGAAAGAAAAATGTAGTATTTGTGAAAAGTTAAAAAAAGGTGTACGCTATCACTCAGAAGATTTGGTGGTTCAAGACAAAAATTTAGGGTGAAAAGGAAAGAAATAATAAACAAATAAAACTTATTAACAATTCAGAATTAGAATGTGAATTGCAGTGTGAAGATCAAAAAACTAATAGTGCCGCCATTAATTAAAGTGAAATTAGTATTAAATAGAAATGTTGAAGTCTCTGGCATATATGACTCGGGTCTAATGTTCATGATAAATTCAAGATTGTTGAAGATAAACAATAAGGAATTGACAAACCGTATAAACAATACAATTTTAAAAACAATTAATGGCGTTAAAAAGCCAAGGGTATTATATCTATTGAAATAACCCTTTTTAATATAAGAAAAAGAATGAATGTTTTTGTAATAGACAGAGAAAATTTCGATTATGATTTTTTAATTGGATTGGATTGCATAAAAAGAGTTTTACTTAATTCAAAATGAAAACTAGGAAATCATCAGAAAGTTCCCACACAAATAAGTGAAGAGAGAGTTTTCTAAGAAACAGATAAATCAGCAATGAACCTTTCTAAAATAAGGAAAATCTGAATAACTTAATAAACTTCAATGAAAACTTGGAGTGGAGAAAACTTCCAGATTTCAATAAATCATCTGGATTATCAACAACAGACAGTCATTGAGACTTAAATTCACAAATAATAAGTCTGTAGATTTGCAAAAGACAAATATGACATCGGACTGGTAAAAAGATTGATGAAGCACAGATTGATCTGTCTATAGAAAATATTGCAGTAAAAGGCCATATCGTTGCACAATTGAGGACAAAAAGGAGATTGAGGACCAGATTGCTAAATTATTAAAAACCAAGATTTAGTAAGAATGGCATATAGTCCATTTGCAGCCCCTGTTTACATAGTTTTTTTATAGATTGGAGATGGTGAAAATTGAAAAAAAAATCAAGACTGTGCATAGATTTTCGAGATCTAAATAAAATAGTTGTCCCACAATCACAGCCTTTCCCGCTTATTGAAGATCTAATAGTAAAAAAACAAGAGATTGCAAGTTTTTTCTCATCACTAGATCTGAATTCAGCTTTTTGGTCAATACCACTAGCATTCACGGACATGACACACAAGACTCTGGCATTTGTACCCAGAGGGACATTATCAGTGGAGGTGTTTGCCTTTTGGGTTAAAAACCTCTCCGGCCATATTTCAGAGAATAATGTGTAACATCATACGGAAACAAACCTGAATAATTTCACAGTTTGTTACATAGATGATATTTTGCTATTTTCAAAATCATTTGCAGAGCATGTTCAGGCATCTAGACAATTATTTCAAGCAATTAAAATTGAAGGTTTACGGCTAAAATTTTCTAAATGTACATTGCCGCTGACCTCTTGTTAAATTTTAAATACTGGGTCACATTTCATACAGAACAATTCAGTTAGACCTCTAAAGGACAACTTGATATCAATAAAAAATTTTCCTGTCCCGAAAACGAGAAAAAAATGTTAGACAGTTTTTAGGAAAATAAACTTTTATCACAAGTATGTACCAAATATAGCAATTAAAAAATTAGAAAACCGCTACACAACCTTTTGAGAAAAGATCAAACCTTTAATTGGACTATTGATGCCAAAATTCATTTGATGAAATGAAACAATTGTTATGTTATCATCCAATATTGACCATTTTTGACCCAAACTTGCCCATTACATATAACAGATGCTAGCATTCTAGGAGTAGGAGCAGTGCTAAAAACAGCACAAAAACAAGGCATGAAGAGAAACCCGTGGCATTTCAAAAAATTGAATGAAGTTCAAAAAAAAAAAGAAAGAAAGCTATATATCTGGAATGCTCGCCATTAAAGAGTGTGTGAATATTGGCAGCATCTGTTGATAGGTAGAAAATTCACTGTCTTTTCAGATCACAAGCCATTGGAGAAGATGAATATAAAGTCAAGAACTGATGAGGAATTGGGGATTAACTTACTACCTATACAGTATGATTCCAAATAAAATATACTCCAGGGAAATACAACACTGAAGCTGATTGCTTAAGCAGGACCCTGTCCTAAATGAAAATGAAATCCAGATGAACAATTGAAAATAGTAAATATAATAAAATTGAATGATATCTTGGAAGACCAAAAAAAAAATGAAATGATACAATGCAAAAAAAAAATATTTAATCACTAAAAAACAATGTCTATTACAAAAAAGTAAAATAAAAAAGATAAAAATAATTCTTATCAGAAAAATATGTATGCCATTAATCAAAAAAGTACATGTAGATCTGGGTCACATAGGACTATTAAACAAAATGCCAAAGCATGATCAGTTCATTATAACAGGCAAAACATGACAAGCAAATAAAAAGAATGTGGAAGTTGTATAATATGCATAAGAAAAACAATCAGAGGAACCAAATAAATATGGATGGATGTCCCACTTGGGCCCTGCCACAAAACCTTTGAAAAATGTTCCATTGATACAGATTGGAGGCTTTGGAGGTTTCAAGGTCTACAAAGAGATACTTACACAGGCTATCAGATCATTTCACAAGATAGCTTACATTTTGACGCGAGTACTAAAAATGCAAATGATTTAAAAATTAGTGCGAAACTGTTGAAGAATCTAACAAACATTGGATTGATTCTTTCAGATCAATACCCAGGCATCAATTCTTTTATCGAGAAGTTAAAACATTTTGGATGACAAGAAATATTCCAATAAGTTTTACTGTGCTGTGAACTCACCATACTCGAATGGATTAAACGCAAAAGACTAAATCAAACGCTGGTTAATAAAATCAGATGTAAAATTAATGAAAATGGTGCCAAAGTAGCATGGACAACTATAGCACAAGATTGTGTAGGAAAATACAAGAAACAGAACATTACTGTCACTGGATATGCCCCTGAATATCTCTTTAAACGCACAAATGTTACGATTTGCCAAAAGAGCTAAAAGTTAAGAAATATGAATATGATTTTTGAATCCAAGATAGAAAAAACAGCTTTACAAAATTACTATCAGATCACATAACTACAACAAGAAGATTTACGCCCAAGAATAGGAGATACATAGACTTCAAAGTTTGGTGATATCGTTTTGTGGACAATTGGGAAACAAAAGAATAGGAAAAAGCTCGACGAACTGAGAATAGGACCCTACAAGATCATAGAAAAAATATCTAACTCAAATCGACAAAATAAAACACTGATCATAGGAAATCAGAGTCAAACTTTTTCCATATTCAAAACTAACTCCAGCCCGCATGTGCTTGAAAACTTTTATGAAGATGTGTGAATAGTTTCGTTTTATCTTTCTAGGGAGGGGAGATATAAAGAAAAATATAATTTTCTTCATATAAAACTCCCCGCGCATCTCATGTCATTTTGACAGATAGCGGCGGGAGAGAGACTGGTCAAAGGGCGCTCAAAGCAATGTACTGGGCGGTCTACTTTTAAAATTAATTACATTAAATTTCGTTTCCTTTCTAATAGAACTTATTTTTGTTTTTTTTTAATCGTACCGCAAGTCATCAAAAAGTCAAAAACCTTACAAAACGACATTTTTTTGTCAGAAAATGGAGAAATTGAAATTTACGTTTTGTTCGAAATCAACAGTGGAGCGGTAAGTTCAAACACCCATTGCTATAACCTCAATTGCAACACAAGATGAGAAAAATGTTTCTGATTCCTTATTGCCCACTCAGTAGCACTTCATAATATTCCACACCCGCAAAAGCGTTTTCACAACAGTGAAAAAATACTATTAAAACAGAGGACCATCAAACAAAACGTGTATGGATAAAAATGAAGAAATAATGTTACAAACCTTATTTTGCGAGGATTGACAACAATGATTTTCCTTTCCAGGACCAATTCCTTGAGGAAATTACCCAAGAGCAATTGACTATAGCCAATAAAAAAAATTTGGATGATCCTTAGTGGAAATTTTAAGTAAGTTAATTGAAAATCAACAGAACAAAGAAAACCAAGTAATAAAAGTTAGCTGATAGGTTTGTGATAGAAAAAATTTGATGGAAAAATATCAGTGCCATATAACTGGATGGAAATATTTGAAAAGGAGTGTATGAGTTTAATATAGTACAAAGTTAAGAAAAAACGGAAAGTTGTTCAGATATTATTGAGAACACTCAATCAATGCACCGAACTGGATACTCTTCCATGATTATCACATATCGTTTAAGTCGGAGTGGTTAGAGTGGAAATCAAACTTTTTGCAAACTTATGCTAATAAAGGTTGGACTACCAGCAAATATGCTTTGTCTTTCAAGTACCAATTCGGATCTTTATTAGAATATGCAATTAAAAAAGAAAAACTTTTACTTGAAATACGAAAAACTATGGATGAAGGAACCCTGATTGACATCATTGTGCTGGTTTCCAGATTCATTAACAGATAGAATAACAAGAGAAGATTCATGCATACAAAGATTTTTAATGAACTTGGCAAGTTAAGACGAGTAGGTTGCAAACAAAACTTTATCAAGCAAGGATTATACTTATCAAGGTGTTGAAAGAAAAGCTGTAGTATTGGTGAAAAGTTAAAAAGGTGTACTCTTCACTCAGAAATTCCGTTGGGTTCAGAACAAAATTTAGGTTTAAACAGGAAGAAATTAAACAATAAAACTTATTAAGCAATATTCGAATTATAATGTGAATTGCAGTGTGAAGATCAAAAAAACTAATAGTGCCGCCATTAATTAAAGTGAAATTAGTATTAAATAGAAATGTTGAAGTCTCTGGCATATATGACTCGGGCTCTAATGTCTCATTGATAAATTCAAGATTGTTGAAGATAAACAATAAGGACTTGACAAACTCAACATACTAATTAAAACAATTAATGGCGTTAAAAAGCCAAGGGTATTATATCTATTGAAATAACCATTTTTAATATAAGAAAAAGAATGAATGTTTTTGTAATAGACAGAGAAAATTTCGATTATGATTTTTTAATTGGATTGGATTGCATAAAAGAGTTTTACTTAATTCAAAATGAAAACTTAGAAATCCATCAGGAAGTTCCCCCACAAATAATTGAAAGTGTTTTCTATCTAGGGAAAACTATAAATCAGCAATGAACCTTTCTAAAATAAGGAATCTGATAACTTAATAAACTTCAATGAAAACTTGAGTGGAGGAGAAAACTTCCAGATTTCAATAAATCATCTGGATTATCAACAACAGACAGTCATTGATGACTTAATATCAAATAATAAGTCTGTATTTGCAAAAGACAAATATGACATCGGAATGGTAACAGATTTATGAAGCACATCATTGTGCTGTCATAGAAATAATATTGCAGTAAAAGGCCATATCGTTGCACAATTAGGACAAAAAGGAGTTGGCAGACCATATTGGCCTAAATTATAAACCAAGATTATAGAAGAATCATATATCGCATTTGCAGCGCCCTGGTTCCCTTAGCCTAAATGCGAGATTTAAAATAAAAAATCAAGACTGTGCATAGATTTTCGAGATCTAAATAAAATAGTTGTCCCACAATCACAGCCTTTCCCGCTTATTGAAGATCTAATAGTAAAAACAAGAGATTGCAAGTTTTTCTCATCGCTAGATCTGAATTTCAGAGCTTTTGGTCAATACCACTACGCATCACGGACAGACACAAGACTGCATTTGTTACCCAAGAGGACATTATCAGTGGAGGTGTTTGCCTTTTGGGTTAAAAACCTCTCCGGCCATATTTCAGAGAATATGTGTAACATCATACGGAACATAACCTGAATAATTTCACAGTTTGTTACATAGATGATATTTTGCTATTTTCAAAATCATTTGCAGAGCATGTCAGACATCTAGAACAATTATTTCAAGCAATTAAAATTGAAGGTTTACGCTAAATTTTCTAAATGTACATTTGCCGTCTGACTCTGTTAAATACTTGGGTCACATCATACAGACCAATTTCAGTTAGACCTCTAAAGGACAACTTGCTATCAATAAAAAAATTTTCCTGTCCCGAAAACGAGAAAAAATGTTAGACGTTTTTAGGCAAAAAGAACTTTTATATATCACATATGTACCAAATATAGCAATAAAATTAGAACCGCTACACAACCTTTTGAGAAAGCAGAGAGATCAAACCTTTAATTGGACCTATTGATGCCAAAATTTCATTTGTGAATGGAAACAATTGTTATGTTCTCATCCAATATTGACCCATTTTTGACCCAAACTTGCCTATTCACATATATACAGATGCTAGCATTCTAGGAGTAGGAGCAGTGCTAAAACAGCCACAAAACCGGCACTTAAGATAAAACCCTTTGGCATTTTCTCAAAAAAATTGAATGAAGTTCAAAAAAGAAAGAAAGCTATATTATCGGAAGCCTCGCGCCATTAAGAGTTTTGTGAAATATTTGGCAGCAGCTGTCTGATAGGTGTAAAATTCACTTTCTTTTCAGATCACCAGCCATTGGAGAAGATGAATATAAAGTCAAGAACTGATGAGGAATTGGGAGACTTAACTTACTACCTATCACAGTATGATTTCCAAATAAAATATACTCCAGGGAAATACAACACTGAAGCTGATTGCTTAGCAGGAACCCTGTCCTAAATGAAAATGAAAATCCAGATGAACAATTGAAAATAGTAAATATAATAAAATTGAATGATATCTTGGAAGACCAAAAAAAAAATGAAATGATACAAGCAAAAAAAAATATTTAATCACTAAAAACAATGTCTATTACAAAAAAGTAAATAAAAAAGATAAATAATTCTATCAGAAAAATTAATTTATGCAATTAATCAAAAAAGTACATGTAGATCTGGGTCATATAGGAATTAAACAAATCAAAGCATGATCAGTATCATGGTAATCAGGCAAAAAACTACCATGGCAAACATAAAAGATATCTGTGGAAGTTGTATAATATTCTAAAGAACAAATCAAGAGGACCAAATAAATATGGATTGATGTCCCACTTGGGCCCTGCCACAAACATTTTGAATATGTTACCATGATACAATTGGAGGCTTTGTAGTTTTCAAGTCTACAAAGAGATCTTACAACACCGCTTCATCCGATCATTTCCATTCACAGATATGCTTACCATTTTGACGCGAGTACTCAAAATGCAATGATTTTATAAAATTATGCGAAACTGTGAAGAATCTAACAACATTGGATTGATTCTTTCAGATCAATACCCAGGCATCAATTCTCGAGAATTTAAAACATTTTTTGATGACAAGAATATTCCATAATTTTAACTGCTGTGAACTCACCCTACTCGAATGGATTAAACGAAAGACTAAATCAAACGCTGGTTAATAAAATCAGATTGTAAAATTAATGAAAATGGTGCCAAAGTAGCATGGACAACTATAGCACAAGCTTGTGTAAGAAAATACAATGAAACAGAACATACTGTCATGGATATGCCCCTGAAATCCCTTAAACGGCACAAATGTTACGATTTTGCCAAAAGAGCTAAAAGTTAAGAATACTGAATATGATTAATCCAAGATAGAAAAAAAGCCTTACAAAATACTATCAGATCACATAACTACAACAAGAAGATTTACGACAAGAATAGGAGATACTAGACTCAAAGTTGGTGATATCGTTTTTGTGGACAATGGAAACAAAATGAATAGGAAAAAGCTCGACGCACTGAGAATAGGACCCTACAAGATCATAGAAAAAATATCTACCCTCATCTAACAAATAAACACGGATCATAGGAAATCAGAGTCAAACTTTTTCCATATCTCAAAACTAACTCCAGCCGCTGTGCTTGAAAACTTTTATGAAGATGTGTGAATAGTTTCGTTTATCTTTCCTAGGGAGGGGAGATATAAAGAAAAAATATAATTTTCTTCATATAAAACTCCCCGCGCATCTCATGTCATTTTGACAGATAGCGGCAGGGAGAGAGAGAGAGAGACATGTCAAGGCACTCAAGAAATGTACTGCGGTGCTAACTTTAATTAATTACATTAAATGTCGTTCCTTTCTAAGAGAAACTTATTTTTGTTTTTTTTTAATCGTACCGCAAGTCATCAAAAAGTCAAAAACCTTACATATATAAATACATAACAAAATTAATAAAAAATACATACTCATATACATAAAAGATTATGAAGATTCGTTTCTTGCAATGTTGAGAAGTTCCCGAACTTTTTCTTAAAAGAGCGACGACTAGTTGCTGTTCTGATTTCGAGATTTCATTCCATAAAAGGATACTTTGAATAGGAAATGAAGAATGAACAACATCAGAGGTGTGCGAGGGGCACAAAAGAAGGAGGTTATTAGATGAGCGAAGATACTATATTATATCTGTGTGAAATTATAAAAGATTGGTTTGTATGTGATAATATTCAATTGATTTGGATGGTGGTATATCATGGTGTGTGTGGTGTTTGTTGTGCAGGTGCGCGTGCCCGGACACTACGCTGGACGCGGCGGGCGCGGGGGCTGCGCGCGCAGGCCGCGAGTGCCGCGCGTGCGCCGCCTCGCACTGCAGCGAGCGCGGCGTGTGCCGCTACGCCAACGGGCAGCCCTACTGCAGGCAAGTTACCCAGCTTCAATAAGGCTTTATCAACTTTAGGTTGCTACAAACCATGAGATTATTTTGAATTAAGCTTATTTTAATTTATGCGACGTGGCATAACCTACTTAGTACCACAATACGCTCGTCGTCTTGTCACTTGAGATGTTATATAACGCGATGGATGTGACTCCCGCAGCTGCTCCTCCGGGTACTACGGGTCCGCGTGCGAGGTGGACGGCGAGGTGGTGGGCGTGGCGGTGGGCGCGTCGCTCGCGGCCGCGCTCGTCATCGCGCTTACGCTTGCAGCGCTGCTCTCGTGGAGGTAAGAACTTACATTAGAGTCTATTACCGTTTTGATCTTTCAAGAATATACACTCCCGGACACATCTATCGGCCCACCTAGTGTTTAAAAGGTTTAACGGTGCCTAACTAAAAATAAATGTTAGGTAGAGCAATAAGTTTTAATGCAGTTTTAAAGCTGATTTTTTGGTCAACCTTTATGTATGTTTTTTTTTTAATTTTGAATTCAGGATTATGAAAAAAAAAAAGGAAAATTCGGAGTCTGTTCATTGTTTTCAACGACCCAGGAATGGAGAAAACTTTTTTTTTTCGCACAAGTTGTATTTTTTTTATTGATGTTTCCGATTATTGTTTCCATAAAAAGGCAAATCTAAACTTAGAGCCAGTTTTGACCAAAAAATATGGATACTCTGCCTGAAATTGTCGCCCAAGTTGTAAAACTTCTGCCGGCCAAATCAATTCGATATTACAAAAAAATTTAAAATAAACCTACATAAGGGTTGATCAATAAATCTGCTTCAAAACTGCATTAAAACTTATTGCTGCACCTAACATTTATTTTTAGCTAGACACCGTCGAAACTTTAAACACTGGGTGGTGGGCCGATAGATGTGTCCGGGAGTATATTATATACTGCTCTCATATGTGTTATAACATTAGAAATTTGTAGTGATGATCTATATATATCGTTGTTAGTACCAAGTCTTTTGGCAGGTCTGTTTTAAGTCCATCTTATTCAAGTATTATGGTGCTCTTTTGCAATGTGACGTTTTCTTCTCTAAGTAAATCTTGGTTAACGCTTTATAATATCTCCAACATGTTAGTGATTAGTTTTTGCTATTTTCGTTCCAGTATTTTGTGTCACATTTAATTTATTATCGTATTGTGTCGTAGCCGCAAGTGGTCGCGCGAGCAGAAGGCGCGCGGCGCGGGCTCGCCCGTGTTCAGCTACATGCCCGCCAACACGGTCAAGACGCCGCCGGTGGGCCAGCCGCCCTACCAGGTTATATTCCATTTCCTTCTTCACATCCTAATGCAAAAAATCTCTCTTCTCCAATACACACGGCAATGAGCACGAACTTCGATCTCTGCCATCCAGTATCCAGACACTGCAACAGTGTTCTGTGCACGCTCAATTAACAACACATGGAATTGAGGTCAAGTGTTATTCACAATACCAAAACGTTAATATTTGTCGAAATATAATTAAACGAAAGTATTCCTTTTTCAGGTATCGCTAGAGGAACGCCAGCGCTGGGCCCAGATTGCGGAGGCGATGGCGCAGGCCAACCACTACGCGGTGAGTGGGCCACACGAACATTAAAATTAACAAAAAAAATATCATTTTCTTGATCATAGTAAAAAAATAAGAACTCATCAATGTACCAAGAAATCTGGTGGTTTAGGTTTATAATTAAACAGACAGGAATAATATTAGTAAAACAATTTCTTTCATTTTAAAACTGGATCATCTGTTAGCTTTGGCTTCCGGTTAACTAAAATATCGAGGAGAAACGCATCGAAAAAGTTTTTTTTTTTATGCTACTATGCGACTAGACGAGCAAGACGTTCACCTGATGGTAAGTGATACGCTTGCCCATGACAACGCGGCGCTAGTTAAGATGGTACACACTGCACCACATTGCGCTCGTCGTAAGACATAAGGTGTTAAGTCTCGTTACCCCAGTAATTACACTAGCTACAGCGCGCTTCAAACCGGAACACAGTAATGTTTGCACACTACTATTTGTCGGTTGCAATAGGAGCTGCGGTGGTACCCAGACGGTCTCCGGCAACAGAGACCTACCACCTGGTGGTGGCTGGTTTTGCTTTAATTTGACTTGGTGCTTAATCAAATCACGTTGTTGATTGCACGCGGGCACAAATTACGATCGCATGTTATTCTCATGATCGGTTAGTTATCTGTTGTTGATGTGCTCCACTAATACCATCCTGCCCCAGCAGCCGGAGCCCGCGCAGATGGCCACGCGGCCCTCCTCCGCCATGTTCGGCGCGTACCCCACGCTGCCGCCCGTCCCGCTGCCCAGGTACCTTCTTGAAACAACATAAAAATTCCGCCTTGTCCCACTAAAGCAAAGATTCATTTATTTCAAATTATATTACAATGAAAAATTCTTTAAAAGAAACGTTTTGTTATTACAGGATGGGTGTGCACGGTCACCACACGGGCACGCTGAACACCGTCGCCTCCAGGTCTAACATGACCGCTTCCCATCTCAATTTATACGGTAAGTATTTTTAGTTCTTTCACTAGAAGGAACATCAGGTATCTTAAGGCTTTTACTCTTTAACGCGGAAACCGCGAGACACTGTTAGTATAGTACAAACCCAGTTTGTTTTCGCAGGGTACAGTAACCACATGGCGGAGTCCTGCAGCTCGGAGGCCTCCAGCCATGTCCAGGACCGCAGCGACCTGCTGGTGCCGCGACCCAAGTCCCGCGCGAGGACCATGCACGTAAGTGTACCATACACCTTTTTTTATTTCAGTGACTCATGTCCCATGCAGATGATGAAGACATTTGAAGAAAAGCTAAATATTCTTATCCGTGTTATTACTGTTTTGAATCTTTACAACACTGTCTTTACTTTTTTTTTTATACTACTTTGCAACGAGACGAGCAAGACGTTCACCTGATGGTAAGTGATACGCTTGCCCATGACAACGTGGCGCTAGTTAAGATGGTACACACTGCACCACATTGCGCTCGTCGTAAGACATAAGGTGTTAAGTCTCATTACCCCAGTAATTACACTAGCTACAGCAAAACTACTTTTCCTTTGTTCATTATTAAATGTGATTATTGTTACAGAATCAAACGGGCATTTATTACGACGTGGAGTACGAGAACGCACCCGAACCGATATACGGCAGCAAGGGCATCCCACTCTCCACCTACACGGTCAGCAGGGGCCCGACCTTCTACAGGGCGTAGTACATATAGTGTCGATGGCCAAACGCAACCTTGTACCTTCTCACTAACGTACATACAATTTATACGACTCTTACTTGTGTTTCAAATCCGTGGAAAGACACTTTAGTAATGCGTATTTAATGTAAATAAATAAAAATGTAAAGGCGAAAATCATAAGTCGCATGTTAAAATAAAAAATTAAAAAAAAAAGATTTTAATAGCTTTATTTCATTGTATCATTGTGACTTAAGAAAGATATTTGTATATAGTGATAACAAAAATAGCGATATTAATGGCTGTATCGGCTGTAGATCTTTGCCTTTTTCAATGTGATTAAAAAAGAAAAAATAGCGCGAATTGAACTGCCAGCTCATCTGTATTAGACTTATATATCACAAAATATAATCACGATAAAGTTAATTTTAAATTTAATACTGTATTTTATATATAATTATTGACTTTTGTAAATATTTTAGGTTATAAATACAATCTGTCATTTTTAATTTTAAGGCGCAGTCACACGTTTTAAGGGTCATCGACACGCGGCACTGCAACTTATTTCTCTTATAGACTGAGGCTTTTGTCAATTTAAATAAATAAGCAAACGTTTCCTGAGAATAATGATGAAATATATATTAAGTATATAAACATAATAATAGCAGACGTCTGTTTAAACATATCGATTCTATTTATGTAGAGCATGAATTTAAAATTATTTAGGCTGTATTTCCACGATCTAGATTTTCCTTTAAATAATTTCATGTATCTGAAGTAAAAAAATATAAACCAAATCAATATCTCTCACATCTATTGAATGAATGGGAACGTTGATTATTCTCTGTCAATGTGAAAGGGGAACTTATCTGGCTCAAGCACAAGGTAGGAGTGATGTTTTAATAATAAATGTCAGTCAGTCGTTAGTTTAACCAAATTTGCATTTATATTGTACATTATTATACAATTGTACGTAAGATTTACTATTAATGCGTATATTTTTATATTATCATTTGAGAAATAAACAACATTATATACAACGGATTTTGTTATTTTATTTCCGGTGTAGAAATTAAACCAATAGTTAATTAATTTAACTGACGAAGATAAAACGAAGGATAACTTCCACTCCAGGATATAAAGGTCAAAATAAATATATAGTACAGGGTGCAACTTTATATAAAAGAAAGTTTGTCACATGTAATTATTGTTTATTTAATAAATAGGATTGTATATTTAAATGCAATAATTAATTTCATTGTTACTTACAGCTATTTATAACCTAAAAAATATTACCAATTATTTGAGCGATAATCTCTGTTACTCGAACGGAGACCAAATTAAATAATTTTTTCACACATTTACAAATTGACTTTACTTTTTTTTTTAAACACTCGTATTATGTATAAGGTCATGGCGTTTGCTATGACAGATTAAAAAAATCAATGCCCATATGAATATCAAAAATGATTAAATGTAAGGTTAGGTTGAAAATATTTCTTTTGCATGTAATCGAATATTTTTTTTTACTAAATAATATTAACTTAGTAGTTTTATTTAATTAAACAAAAAGTGTGCCTGAAGTAGTTACGGTATCGCGTTCAATGTGTTACTAGTTGTTGTGTTACTTCTTCAGGTAGCAGTTGTTAAGGACGTTGTAGTTGAACCGGTATCCGGACTCGGGTACTCCGTCGGTGACCAGGTTGTCACTGTGGAAGTGCACGTACACGGGCCCAGGGGGAGCGGCTGTGCGGAAACAATTAACCAATTAGTTATTTTACCGAAATGCGTTGACAACTAATTATTTTGTACAGCTAAATCATTAAGCTGTTAAATTGTAGATGTGCTCACATGCGATGATTTGGTTCTGGGCACTGATGCCGCAGAACTTGGAGCCGCGCAGCCCTTCCACCGTCTCCGCCTCCGGGATGAACAAGTAGTCCTCGGACTGCAGCAGGCCTCGCGTCACCGGGTTCACTTGGCAGTCGGTGTCCACCTGCATGTTCTGCTCCTCGCGGTACGCCAGTTGGAAATTAGCAGCGGTCAGCCTGCCAAGTTATTATTATCATAATCCTTTCACTGCGAACTTAAAAGCTCCGTTACTTCTTTATTTATTTTATTTTAAACTTTGTACAAACATACAGCACTTTGGATCCAAAGTGCTGGAATGGCGACCCCGCACAGGAAAGCGTAGCGTTGGCAGACCTCCCACTAGGTGGACAGACGACATAAAACGAATCGCAGGGAGTCACTGGATTCAAACAGCACAAGACCGTATTTTGTGGAATACATTACAAGAGACCTATGTCCAGCAGTGGACGTCCATCGGTTGAAATGATGATGATGATGACAAACAAACAAACTAACAACAATGGTTACACGGAAATGGAATGGTACAGGCGAGCTTAACTCAAAATGAGTTTTCTACCAGCTAAGCTCAGCGAAAAAGAAAAGTTGTATAGTGGTAGTTAATCTTGTTTAATCATCTTCATTCTTTTTGTTATCTTCTTTCTAAAATGCAACTGTCCCAACAGAGGAACCAGAAGAGGAGGAAGTATATGTGATGGAATGAATTCTTTGTAGCGTTTTATCACTCTCGCGGCGTAGACAATTGACAATCTGCCGCCAATGTCCTGTAATGTCCAGCAATGTCCTGTAGATATACAAAAAGGAGGAGCATGTTTTTTTTTTTTTTTTATATTGATACCGCCTGATGGTAAGCGGCGATGTAATCTAGGTGGTAAAGCGCACTAGTCTAGAAGAAGCCTATTCACTCTTTTCTTGAAGACCCCCACATCATGCACCATGTTCGGTAGTGGATGATAAGTAACAGTGCTCACTTGACGCCGCAGACGTCCGGGGTGCGCTTGAAGCAGGCCGCGTAGCCCAGGTTCGCGATATAGGGCCCCTCGCCGCGGTTGTAGTTGAACGACTCGATCACCCCGGAGCGGTCCGGGAAGTACTGCAGGCAGCCGGGGGGCGCTGCACAGGACAACACATTTAATACCAGATACACATAACGTTAATATTGTAATTGTTTCACACAACACACATTGATAATAGAAAGAAGCGGGTAGAGCTAATTATTGATTATGTAAAGGTTTTTGTTTTTTTTCGATGTATAGAACTTTAAGTTGGCATTACTGTTCAAGATGGCGATCGATTTAACAGCTGTCAAGTGATTTATTCTCAGTTTGGTTTGGCCATTCATCATGAATAGACTTACGCCTGAACAACGCTTGCAAATAGTGCAATTTTATTTCGAAAATAATGCTTCTGTGCGGAATACGTATCGGACGTACGGATGAAGCGCACTTCTGGTTGAATGGCTACGTCAACAAACAAAACTGCCGCATTTGGGAGTGATAATCCTCAAGTGTATGTCGAAACACAAAAACTGACTGTTTGGTGCGCTTTATGGGCTGGTGGAATCATTGGTCCGTACTTCTTCAAAAACGATGATGGCCAGAACGCTACAGTCAATGGTGATAGGTATAGAGCCATGATTACTAACTTATTCATTCCTGAATTGAATAACCATGATGTCCAGGAGATGTGGTTTCAACAAGACGGCGCAACATGCCACACAGCTCGTGCCACAATTGATTTATTGAAAGACACGTTTGGTGACCGCCTAATTTCACGTTTTGGACTTGTGAATTGACCTCCAAGATCTTGTGATTTAACACCGCTAGACTACTTTCTGTGGCGCTACGTAAAGTCATTGGTCTATGCGGATAAGCCATAAACGCTTGACCATTTGGAAGACAACATTCGCCGTGTTATTGCCGATATACGGCCACAAATGTCAATCGAATAATCCATCGTTGTTTTATTGCAACTTAAAGTTCTATACATCGAAAAAAACTCTTTACTTACCGATCAGGTACTCGTCTCTGTCGGCGGACGAGGAGAGCGGCGTGGACGGCAGCGAAGACGTGATCGCCTCCAGGATACCGTCGCGGAATTTACTGCAACAAAGCAGGAGGTAGGAGTTGCATCATTCTGTACGTAAATATTACAATGTTTGTGTGATGTTTGGCGGTGTTGCTGTTACCGACCCGAGAGTGTTGAAGCACTCGAGCTGCGTGACCTTGACCTTCCAGGTGGCCTGCGGCAGGTAGGGCTGCGTGTTGCGGTCGGCGATCTTGAAGTTAATGCGGATGGAGCGGCTGTTCGTGGACGCGTTCACACGGACGTACACTGCAACACGCGCACTACATGTTTTACATACACTTATATCTTACTTACTTTATACACACACAGTTTTGGCGAAATGTTGTATAAAAAAAGATTGATTTTTCAAGAGTTGACAGAATGTCCTGCTTCTCAGATACATAAATTTTGATGTATACTCACAATGTTGTCCGCTGTTGTCTCCGCACAGTGAGGGCAGGCTGTCAGAGTTAGCTTGCAGGTTCGTCACTTGGAATATATCGTTCCTGCATGTGTAGCCTGGTCGTTGCGTTACTTTTTCTACCGGCTCGACCTAAAAACGAAATTTTATTACAACACCATCTAGCGAAGCTTGTGAACAACTTCAGGCAAAAAATATTCTTACCGTCGTCGGCGGCGCCAGGTTGAAGGTTTCGAAGTCGATCCTCATCTGGCAGACGTTATTGTTGTTTATTTCAACATTGTACGAGCACTCCAGACCTGACGACTCCTTATTCAGCGGCGGGTTTATGAATATCGCAACTTTAGTATTCGTCCTGATGTCACACGCGTTCACTGAAGAATTAAGTGATTAATTTTCGATGAAACTTGTAATTAATTAAATATCATTTGAGTAGAGATCTAGAGCATAACTTACATGAGCAACAGGTTGCAAATACTCCGCAGAAACCTATAGCTTTGCCCCCCTGCGTGTTGCACTGATTCCTCGACAAGCAAACGCCGCCGGTGCTCCTGTCGGAGCCGAGACACTGTTCGCCGTTGCCGACGGTGAATATACTCCCCGGGGCCTGCCTGGGAGCTGCGACGAGAAATCATTATACCCATTTCAATTACAAGGAATGCTAATATTAAAAGATGAGGAGAATGTCTTAGATATTAATACCACTAAGACTACAACTCACATCTGAACAGATTTGTAGCGACGGCGCACTGCGCCGCGGCCAACAACAGCAACGTTCTGTGCAGCACCATCATTTAGATAAACTGCAAAAAAGAGAAAAATATTACAAAATTTGATAAAAAATCTTGACCTCTTTGGAAATTTTTTAAGTTTATTTAATATTTTTCCCCCTTCAAACCTGCGACTCGATTTATCAATTAAGTTCGCCAGTAATATAAACATACATTTGAGTAATCAGAGTAAAGGCTGGTTATGTATGCAAAATACACAAACTGGTTAAAATAATATTTACAGTTTAATAAAAACATAGCTTAAGACATCAAAACTCCAAAGATAACAAGATATATTATAACTGTTGAGAAGCAATCAAAAACAATGTCCAGGCCTAGGTATGATCTATATCTAAAAAACTTGTAATAAACAAAGTCTAGACATACATAAGTTCACAACAAGCTTTTAGATAATTCATATGTGGAGAACGGAGGAATGCATCTCATTTAAGATTTAACGGTTAACGTCAAAGATACGAGTAATAACTTAACCGGAGACCCGTTATAAAGTTAACCGTTCGGTCAAACGTGAGCCGGTTACAAGCCGCCGTCGATTACGCGCGGAGATGACCGGAGATCAAACGTGGGACCGTTAGAGACACTTTCGGATATCGCTGCTCCCGAAAACTAATGCATCACTACTACACATAATCACTAACGATGTTAACTCGAAGTTTATTGAAAGTGTCAGGTCTAAAGCCGTGCCTTTCTAATCAAATTGCTCACCTTCAAAGGTTCATAAAGCACCACATCACGTTAAGCGTGTCAGAATTTAGTGACTGGTAACTATGAAGAGAAATATACAGGAATAGCAAGGCAAGAGTGAAAATGGACACACATGGAACTATTTTTAATGTAGAGAGAGGAGTGAGACAAGGAGACCCCCTGTCTCCAAAATTATTTATAGCAGTATTGGAACATATATTTAGACAATTAAACTGGACCGAACGGGTCTAAAAATACACGGCCGATACCTGTCACATCTAAGATTTGCCGATGACATAGTACTGCTTTCAGAAGACCCTGCAGAATTACAGTATATGGTAGATTCACTCCATGAACAAAGTGTGACAGTAGGATTAGATATAAATCAGAGCAAAACAAAAGTGATGACGAACAGTACGGAATACGAAATTACATAAACTCAACAAAATTGGAATGGGTAAAAGAATATGTGTATTTGGGACATCAAATGACTTTCAAAGACTGCACAAAGAACGAAATAGATCGAAGAATAAAAATCACGTGGAATAAATACTGGGCTATGAAGAAATCTTTAAGAGCAATCTTCCCACTAAATTAAAGACAAAGGTTATGGATGCCTGCTTGTTGCCATGTCTAACATACGCCTGTCAAACTTGGCCACTTACAAAAAATTCATTAAATAAACTAATAGTTTGCCAGAGGTCTATGGAAAGAAGTTACATGGACTTAAACTAAAAGATAAAATTAGAAATAGCAAAATTAGAGAACAAACGAGAGCTAAAGACGTTATGTTACAAATAATGAAATTAAAATGGAAATGGGCAGGACATTTACAAAGGGTAAAGATGAAAGCTGGACGAAAGTGGTAACAAACTGGTACCCAATAGATAAAAAACGAAGAAGGGGTAGACCATATAAGCGATGGAGTGATGACATAACGGGACTGGTTGGAAAAATCTGGGCTAGAAATAGAAGCGAATGGAATCAGTTGGAGGACGCTTTTACCGCCTTGGGCGGTCCTTACACTTAATGTAACAGACAAATCTGACATTCAATATAGAAATAAAAGTGAAAAAATATAACAAACAAACCATAAGAAGATGTAATAAACAAATTTTAATTTAACTAGTTATGAATTGTAAGGAATCAATAAAAGCTATTTCATTTTATTTTTATTTAACTATGAAGAGATTTGCGTGATGAACGCGTTATTATTCAACAGGTGACGATCTTGGCTAAGGATTAAAACATGAAGAGAAAGACAAAAAGAGTTATGTTTAAATAATTTTTAAGAATAAGGTAGTGATAGAAGTGAAGTAACAAGAATACGATTTGGAAGCACAGTTCCTTGAACTTAAGCTGGTAGGTGTGACATCACAAAAACAGATGATCATTCATATTATCTAACAATGTAATGTCTCCTTTCAATCAATGGCTGTTCGTTACAGCAACAAAGATTTACTTGTGAAGACTAACCAAGAAAATACTTATTAAATCAAACTCTGTATTTTTTCTACCCACAAATAATAAAATAGATAATATCAATGATTTTCGATTAAGTTAATTAAACGTTTGTTAAGAACTACGATACGCCATTCACTAAAACTACACCGACAAGTTTTTATAAGAATCGACGACCACGAAACGGGCCGACCTCATCAATCATAACATATCGTCATTATATTCCATCGCTAAAGTATTTACCGTTGCGGGCGGCTGTCAATCAATTAGCAAGGATCCGAACCCAAAATTAACGGTAAGTTAGACATTCGCACGATGCAGTTATAGCCGAGGTGCCGTTAGTCGATGAACAAGAGGAATGTGCCGGAAGCAGCAGCAGCGCGCCCGCCGGCTAACTGTACCGCTCGGCTGCAGCGGCGACGCAGCTACTGCTCTTAAGGGTCTTAATGTTTACATACTTAACCTGAAATCTTCAGTTATGTACTAGCATAACCGAAAAAAGGCCTTTTTATACTACTTTGCGACGGGACGAGCAAGACGTTCACCTGTTGGTAAGTGATACGCTTGGTAACAACGCGGCGCTAGTTAAGATGGTACACACTGCACCACATTACGCTCGCCTTGAGACCTGCGGTGTTAAGTCTCGTTACCCCAGTAATTACACTAGCTACAGCAAGTACTTATTATAAGAAAAGGCCAACCAGGTGGCAGTTCTTTGTCGCCGGAGACCGTCTGGGTGGGTACCACCGCAGCTCCTATTGCAACCGACAAATAGTAGTGTGCGAACATTACTGTGTTCCGGTTTGAAGCGCGCTGTAGCTAGTGTAATTACTGGGGTAACGAGACTTAACACCTTATGTCTTACGACGAGCGCAATGTGGTGCAGTGTGTACCATCTTAACTAGCGCCACGTTGTCATGGGCAAGCGTATTACCATCAGGTGAACGTCTTGCTCGTCTCGAGGCAAAGTAGTATAAAAAAAAATTAGTATAAGATAGTAGTACCTAAATGAATTTAAGTAGATGACTTATAAGACAAAACTAAAGACTATGGAAAAGATTGGTGCGTGCAAAATTTTGATAATAACCTTAATGGTTTGTTATTTAACTTTAAAGAAATTAAAATGATTATTTTCAAAAAGTATTAATAGATTTATGAAGAGAAAATATTATGACAAAAGTAAGAGAGTTTATAGATCAAGAAACTTGCTCGGTCCGCTCGATGAGTTTAAGTTTACAACGTTATCTGTCAAGTGAATGCAATTATTAAGTGATTAATCAATTTAATAATGAACTAAACTTAATAATAAACTTAAGACAGAGCATATAAAACTGTATTTAAATGTTATTTATATATATACCTCCACGAAAAAAGACTTATCCAGTTGCCGAGTGACTTGACACTTGATTAACTTTATATTTCTACCTTGTTATATCTTTTTAAAATGAAATATATATTAAAGTTTGATCGTGTTTATAATTAATTATTATTATACAATAAATTCAAAAGCTAGTAAAATAAAATGAGTTTGCTGTTACACATTGTTGTTAAGCTAAAACTGTTCAACTTTTGGTATTGAAGTAAATGCATAATACCGCTACTAAATAAAATAACAAATACAATATTAAAGGACATAAAAACAAGGAAAACCGATTCCGCCATCTTATGGGATAAAATCAAGGAACAGAAAGAGAGAGAAACACGATGCGAACGAATCTGCATGAATAAAAACAAATGTTATCACTTAATATGCAAATCAGCTGAATCAAGTTTCATTTTATCTGCTCAAACGATCATCGAAACGAAATTTATATCGAATGAAACTAAAAAAATATGTTACATTTCCAAAAACCCGGACCCTGTCCCACAAAACGAAAAGGTATTATCGTAAATTATAAAAACAAAATGCGTCCGACGAACACTCGGAGGTTATTTGAGAATAAACACTTTTTGTAGCTCGCAAATGTTTTGCAGCACGAGTTAACAGGGTGAGGAGTATTATAAAACTTCAATATATATTCGAAACGAGTAAACAATTTAATAAACCCTCATGGCCCAGTGGTGGGAAAACCGCATGTTTAAAACGACCAGAAATATTACGAGAAGACAAAGTTCGATATCGATGAGCTTTACTTATTGAAACGGTTAATACACGAGAAAGACAAAATTTAAGTTACTTAAAAATTATATTGAAAATGTATGGATTTTACAATAAAAATTTTACGGGATTAAGTGCAGAGCTTAACCGACTTGCTGAAGAGCATCCGTGAAGACTCATTGTAAGTACTACATATCTACTACAAAACCCAAAGGGACACGGGTTCGATTCTAACTGGCTTCTGTTATTGGTGAAAGAAACTTTCGCGAGGAAACCATGTTGGTCGTGATTTTTGGGAGAGAATAAGTCCAGCGGTGGACGTGCATCTACTGATGACGATGAATTTTTTAAACTAAAGTACAATGGTCTGCACAGCAGTCATCACGCAACTCCAGAACTAGTTGAATCAGTGCAAGAGGAAACGAACAATAATTTCATTGAAAACTTAGGCAAGAGTTAATTAGTAATTTTCCTAGTTTTATTCAGAATATAGGGGATATAAACATTTAGACGATTAACTAAACTAAATCAACGAAACAAGTAGAAAGACTTCATAAACAAAATTATCCAGAGGAATGTAACTGAATAGATTTAACAAGACATTTCATTTTGTCGTCTTATTAATAATTAACGACAAATCATATGTTTATATATAATAGATAATGATTGTCACTAACTGTCCACTTATCTTTCCCACTGCTGGGACTTGGAGCGTACTCTCTGAAGTATAAGAAAGGATTTACATTAATTGCATCCAATGATTACAAATATTATTATCATTAAGAAGGGATCATACTTTATAATCAATACAGATTATAGTCAGGTTTGCTAACGCGGGTTCCGTTGTTAAAGTACTTTTTAATTAGATGCCTATTATTTAACTTTTAGAAACTTTAACTTAACCAAAGGATATATCTATCTATCTTATTCTGTATCATTAGTGTTTACAAAGATTATTTCTAAGCGTTGATAAAAGAGAATTTTGTTTTTTCCGCATTAAATATTCATAAATAAAAAAGATTTAATATATATATATAAAATATATTAAATATTTTAAATTAGAATATAATATATATGTAATAATACGCACGTGTGTCCGTGTGTCCGCGGCCGGTACGGAAGTGATTTGATTATGCAAGCGGCGCGGGTTTATATAGCGGCGGGCGGACGGCGCGCCGCGGCCGCCATTGTTTATTTTGTTTATGTCAATTAATTTATTAACTTGAAGTTTTAAGCATTTTAATTTATATACTTAATAATGAACAGGTCAACGATCTAATACTTAACATGTTGACTCTCGTTACACCAGTAACTTCACCAGCTACAACGCGCTTTAGATTGTAACACAGTAAAGTAGGTTATTATATACACTCCCGGACACATCTATCGGCCCACCTAGTGTTTAAAGTTTTAACGTTGTCTAGCTAAAAATAAATGTTAGGTGCAGCAATAAGTTTTAATGCAGTTTTAAAGCTGATTTTTTGGTCAACCTTTATGTATGTTTTTTTTTTTATTTCAGAATTCAGGATTATGAAAAAAAAAAAAAACGAAAATTCGAGTCTGTTCATTGATTTCAACGACCCAGGAATGGAGAAAACTTTTTATTTCGCACAAGTTGTACGTTTTTTTTTTTTGATGTTTCCGATTATTGGTTCCATAAAAAGGCAAATCTGAACTTAGAGCCAGTTTTGACCAAAAAATATGGATACTCGGCCTGAAATTGTCGCTCAAGCTGTAACACTTCTGCCGCCCAAATCAATTCGAAATTACAAAAAAAAATAAAAAATAAACCTACATAAGGGTTGACCAATAAATCTGCTTCAAAACTGCATTAAAACTTATTGCTCCACCTAACATTTATTTTTAACTAGACACCGTCGAAACTTTAAACACTGGGTGGCGGGCCGATAGATGTGTCCGGGAGTATATTTGTTTCCGTGAATAAATTTTTAGCGACTTGTTCGTTTCAACTTGTTTTTTCGAGACAGATACTCATTTATGGTTATGGTTATAAAAAATTAGATAAAATAGTAATTAACACGGCAGAGAGGAAGTGTTAATAGGATGCATTTGCGTTTGTTTGAATTTGAAATTAATGTGAGCGCCGACAGTTAGCTCGCATTGAGCACATAACCAGGCAACACTGAACTCGCCATTACGTTATCACATAGGAAAATTTCCCAGCGGTTACATTAATGGAGTAGAGATGAATCTCATTAATTTTGTTACCAAGTATTCATATATGTTTCAAAAGTATTTATATACACAAACTGAACATGATCTAGTGAATACGAAATGTAGTATTTGAAGGCAAATCGAAGAAGTACATAAATGAGAAGAGATGAATAAAAATTTTTACTTACTATTTAATTTTGAAGATAATTTTGAGAAGAAGAGGACGCCCAAGAAAAAGATGGGTATGCGACGTACAAGAAATAGCTGGAACTAATTGGATGGAAAAGGCAAAATCTAAGGAGAAATGGAATAAGCTGGAGGAGGCCTTCATCCAAAAAGGGATTCCTACAAACACAAAAATGTGATAAAAAAAAAATATGTAAGTTAGGAAACAAAGTTGGCTTATAAATAAAATTTAATTTTACAAAGTTTCACCATTAGATTTGCAGAACAGATTCACAATTCAATACCTGTGTTTATTATCACGTGTAAATATCAGGATAAGATACCGAGTATCAAAATACTATCAAGTATTTCGCAATAACAAACGTATTTATCGTCTGTATATCAATCTGTCAGTTTTCTTTATTTGTACTAATACGTAGTGGTTAATTGTTAATGAAGTCCTGGTTTTTTCTTACAGAAGTCTCTGGTTCGATTCCGCGGCAACATTTGTAAGTAATTGGTCTAAGGTGGGTAATATTTTTTTACCGATAGCACATTACCTATAACCAGTTGAATGGTTCACAAGATAAATATCGTGAGGCGTGCTGTTAGTACCGTTAGCGAGGCGGGCGGCGCGAGTTGCGTAACAAAAAATATGCGTAAGTACTAGTCGCCTAAAGTAAACACTCAAGCGGACAGACGGACAAACAATTAACATTCCACGTTACACGGTTCAGATTAGTGTAATGGGCCCGTGCTATTTATTACCAGTAACTGGATAAAACGAGTGCTAACATCGGAGCGGAGAAAAGCGATCCAACTCATTTCAGCTGTCTTTAAGTATGAATTGGAAAAGGTTATAAATTAAAAAACTACAGCAATTAAGTTAACGAAGTAATGATACTTATAACAAAACAGTTTACGTGTTAATAATCACTTTGCGGTGAGCACAATGTGCAGTGTAAATATTTTAACCGGAGCTCCGATGTTAGCGAGCGCAGCACAAGTTGATGTCTCATTGAACTCAATAGATATGTAATAAATAGAAAATGGTTTACAATTACCACCATCACCACCATTCTAATCCATTGATGTTCACCGTTGAAGCTAATCCTTTCTGATTACCAGCGCAACAGGTCCAAGGCCTTCCTGCTCATCCTTCCCCCGCCGGAATCTTTGGTCGCTCACCTCTGTTCACTATTCTCCTGAACTCTGACTAAAAATTTAAAAACTGATAAATGAAGAAGCTGGAACAGAAGACAGAAGTGAATATTCAAACGGTTGAACCGTTTTTAGAACTATAGTCGCGACGGACAGAAATATATTAAAACTGATTCAGCCGTTTTGGTATGTCGCCGCGCTGACAGTGAATTACACTAGAGGCTCGCAGCTGTCCAGCTGGAAGTCTACTTCCACAAGTGGGTAAGCACTTAAGAAGACATTTGTTAGCTCAGCCGACTGCCGGGTGGTCGTGGTGGTCGCGGTGGTGACCAGCGCGCCGCCTGCACTATAACTGTACTAAGTGGAAGTCGACGGCCACAGCGGCAACCTGTTCTAGATGGTGGCCACGAGCGCAGCGGGCTTAGACGTGGAGAAGTAATGGCTTTACGATAAGTGCAAATGACGAGCTGGTTCAAAACGATGAGACATGATGATGTCTTCTGAAGAGTCGGAACAGGTTTGTATACAGTGCCTGCCCAGACACCGCAGAAGTCTTCTGTGAAAGGAAACTTTAATTTAATCAGATAAGTGATTTCTCGATTTCGGCTGGTGTTGTGGTTTCTTCTGTTCCTATCAAATGACTTTTACCAGGTGGTAGGTCTTTGTTGCTACAGACCGTCTGGGTACCACCGCAGCTCCTATTGCAACCGACAAATAGTAGTGTGCGAACATTACTGTGTTCCGGTTTGTAGCGCGCTGTAGCTAGTGTAATTACTGGGGTAACGAGACAACACCTTATGTCTTTCTTTTTTATTTTGGGTGTTTAAAGCCGCGCGATTTGATACGCGGCTATATATAAGTTATTTTTGAAGTATAGTGTACGACAGATATAATCTAATATAAGAGGTAAGTATTAGTAATTATTGTGTTTGTTAATGTATAAGCAGTTGTAAAATAGAGGTTATTGAAGTTAAGTGAGATGAATATATTATAGTTAAGTTCCGTTGAAGAGTTTGAGATTGTTAATGATATTATCGATATGGTCAGTGAAGCTTTTAATTGTGCTATCTTTGGTTAGGATGGACGTAAGGTTAAATGGTTAGATTTTTAGAGAGATGCAATTGATTTCGTGGTTTACTCTTGAGTTATTAAATTTGGGGCATTCTTTAACTAGATGCAGTACGGTCTGGGAGGTTGAGTCATCGCAGGGGCAGTGGTCGTTATCGGTGATATGGAACTGATGGAGATAAGCCTTGTGAAAGCCATGTCCAGTGAGAACCTGTGTGAGCTGGAAAGATGGTGTGGTAACACCTTATGTCTTACGACGAGCGCAATGTGGTGCAGTGTATACCATCTTAACTAGCACCGCGTTGTCATGGCCAAGCGTATCACTTACCATCAGGTGAACGTCTTGCTCGTCCCGTCGCAAAGTAGTATAAATTACTGGAGTAACGAGACTTAACACCTCATGTCTTACGACGAGCGCAATGTGGTGCAGTGTGTACCATCTCAACTAGCGCCGCGTTGTTACCAAGCGTATCACTTACCATCAGGTGAACGTCTTGCTCGTCCCGTCGCAAAGTAGTTTAAATTACTGGGGTAACGAGACTTAACACCTCATGTCTTACGACGAGCGCGATGTGGTGCAGTGTGTACCATCTTAACTAGCACCACGTTGTCATGGGCAAGTTTATCACTTACCATCAGGTGAACGTCTTGCTCGTCTCGTCGCATACTAGTATATATAAAAACAAAACTGAGCTGTAGCTCGCCTGCTGCCTGCCGGCAGGCGGGGTCTGCGCGGGCGCAGGCGTGACGTCATCACCGCTGAAGCGGACCTAATGTAATCACCCTGTAACTACACCACAAATAGCGCTGTAGCATAAAAAAGCTTTGTCGGTGTAGTTAAATGTAGTTACCGCAGCGACACGCACTCAGTAATGTAAGTGGCGCTGTACAAAAAGCGCGTTAAAGAACACTATCTCGAGATATCTCAACACTCATAACTTTAAAATTCTTTATCCTTTTTTATTTTTGATTATTTTCTTTATTTTGTTTTTTTTTTATTAAAACAGAAGATGGTTTTCTCATATATATATAAATACTTAAATATATTTACACTTCCGGACACATCTATCGGCCCACCACCCAGTGTTTAAAGTTTTAACGGTGTCTAGTTAAAAATAATTGTTAGGTGGAGCAATAAGTTTTAATGCAGTTTTGAAGTAGATTTATTGGTCAACCCTTATGTATGCTTTTTTATTTTTTTTTGTAATTTCGAATTGATTTGGCCGGCAGAAGTCTACAGCTTAGGCGACAATTTCAGTCAGAGTATCCATATTTTTTGGTCAAAACTGGCTCTAAGTTCAGATTTGCCTTTTTATGGAACCAATGATCGGACACATAAAAAAAAATCCAACTTGTGCGAAATAAAAAAAGTTTCTCCATTCCTGGGTCGTTGAAAACAATGAACAGACTCGAATTTACGTTTTTTTTTTCATAATCGTGAATACGAAATTAAAAAAAAAACATACATAAAGGTTGACCAAAAAATCAGCTTTAAAACTGCATTAAAACTTATTGCTCCACCTAACATTTATTTTTAGCTAGGCACCGTTAAAACTTTAAACACTAGGTGGGCCGATAGATGTGTCCGGGAGTGTATATGTATATATATGTATGTGGGATTTAGGCGTCGTGATCTAAACCAGCGATCCACGCAATCACCACAACCCTTTTTCTATATCCTCTCGTTCACGTTGTCACTCTGACACTCTGTACTTCCATTGTTTTTCCCTTTGCTTTTTGATTCCCTTCCATCCTTCTTGCTTCACGCTATCTCCTTACAACCTGCTTACATTCCATAGTTCCATTCCTACATTTATATATATACTAGCTGACCCGACAGACTTCGTTCTGTCAAAAAAATTGGAATGTGGCAGTTTTTTGTTCTTAGCTATTTTATAGCCAGCGCAAAAAAATCTGGACTGAACCGTCACTCTGGTGATAGGGCGGTGTGTGGGGTTCAGCTCTATATATGTTCATCTAATAACTAATATTTAAATATTAGTGGGTTCCAGAAGAGTGGCCAAAGTTATAATTATAGTACATAAATTATATTTACTATTATTATTTTATTAGGAACAAATAACTGTCACATTCCAAATCTTTTTGACAGAATGTAGTCTGTCAAGTCCGCCAGATGGTAACGCGGATTGTGCTCGACTGATGTAATGTCGTGAAAACGAATGCATTTTATGTCGCGCGCCGAAACTAAAACAAAAGAAATAATACCGCGAAGCCGACCAATTTGAAAATCAGTATGGTGGATCTTTAGCCCTTACATTTTGTGACTATTTATGTTAATATTTCATTCGTTTTAATTTCGGCTCGCGGCCATCTTCCGACGCGCATACGCACACCATTTTGATAGAATAATTGAATTTGAACTTTGTGCAGCTGTAATAAAGTGCAAATTGACTCTTTAGCGTTACGAACGCACCTACATTGCTTAGACAGCGGTGAAAGCTTGTTATTTAATATGAACTTTTGTTTGTTAGTTTCTGGTTTACTGGTTTACTGGTTTTACTGGTTACTGTTTACTGGTTTTACTGTTTACTGGTTTACTGGTTTACTGGTTTCTGGTTTACTGTTTTACTGTTTACTGGTTTAACTGGTTTACTGGTTTACTGGTTTACGGTTTACTGGTTTACCTGGTTTACTGGTTTCCTGGTTTACTGGTTTACTGGTGTACTGGTGTACTGGTGTACTGGTTTTACTGTTTACTGGTTACTGGTTTACTGGTTACTGGTTTACTGGTTTAACTGGTTTTACTGTTTAACTGGTTTACTGGTTTACCTGTTTACTGGTTTAACTGGTTTACTGGTTTACTGGTTGACTGGTTTACTGGTTTTACTGTTTACTGGTTTTACTGTTACTGGTTACTGGTTTACTGGTTTACTGGTGTAACTGGTTTACTGGTTTACCTGGTTTACTGGTTTACTGGTTTACTGGTTTCTGGTTTACTGGTTTACTGGTTTACTGGTTTACTGGTTTTACTGTTTTACTGGTTTTACTGTTTACTGGTTTTACTGTTTACTGGTTTACTGGTTACTGTTTACTGTTTACTGGTTTACTACTGGTTTTACTGTTACTGGTTTACTGGTTTAACTGGTTTAACTGGTTACTGGTTTACTGGTTTACTACTGGTTTACTGGTTACTGGTTGACTGGTGTACTGGTGTACTGTTGTACTGGTGTACTGGTGTACTGGTGTACTGGTGTACTGTTTACTGGTTTACTGGTTTACTGGTTTACATGGTTTACTGGTTTTACTGTTTACTGGTTTACTGGTTTCTGGTTTACTGGTTTAATGGTTTACTGGTTTACTGGTTTACTGGTTTACTGGTTACTGGTTTACTGGTTTACTGGTTTACTGGTTTTACTGTTTACTGGTTTAACTGGTTTACTGGTTACTGGTTTACTGGTTTACTGGTTTACTGGTTTTACTGTTTACTGGTTTACTGGTTTACTGGTTTACTGGTTTACTGGTTACTGGTTACTGGTTTACGTTTACTGGTTTACGGTTTACTGGTTTACTGGTTACTGGTTTACTGGTTACTGGTTTACTGGTTTACTGGTTTACTGGTTACTGGTTTATGGTTTACTGGTTTACTGGTTTACGGTTTACTGGTTTACTGGTTTATGGTTTACTGGTTTACTGGTGTACTGGTGTACTGGTGTACTGTGTACTGGTGTACTGGTGTACTGGTTTTACTGTTTACTGGTGTACTGGTGTACTGGTTTACTGGTGTACTGGTGTACTGGTTACTGGTTTACTGGTTACTGGTTTACTGGTTTACTGGTTTACTGGTTTACTGGTTTACTGGTTTAACTGGTTTACTGGTTTACTGGTTTACTGGTTTACTGGTTTACGGTTTACTGGTTTTACTGTTTACTGGTTTACTGGTTACTGGTTTATGGTTTACTGTTTACTGGTTTACTGGTTTACTGGTTTACTGGTTTACTGGTTTACTGGTTTACGGTTTACTGGTTTACTGGTTTACGGTTTACTGGTTTACTGGTTTACTGGTTTACTGGTTTTACTGTTTACTTGTTTACTGGTTTACTGGTTTACTGGTTTTACTGTTTACTGGTGTACTGGTTTACTGGTGTACTGGTGTACTGGTGTACTGGTTTACTGGTTTACTGGTTACTGGTTTACTGGTTTACCTGGTTTACTGGTTTACTGGTTTACTGGTTACTGGTTTACTGGTTTACTGGTTTACTTGTTTACTGGTTTCCTGGTTTACTGGTTTCTGGTTTCTAGATTTCAGATGTCAGATTTCAATTTTTCATTTTCTATTTTCCATTTTCCATTTTCCATTTTCAATATTCAATATTCAATATTCAATATTCAATATTCCAACATTCCAACATTCCAACATTCCAACATTCCAACATTCCAACATTCCAACATTCCAACATTACAATATTCCAATATTCCAATATTCCATATTCCAATATTCCATATTCCAATATTCCATATTCCAATATTCCAATATTCCAATATTCCAATATTCCAATATTCCAATATTCAATATTCCAATATTCCAATATTCCATTTTCCATTTTCCATTTTCCATTTTCCAATAACTTACTCATTCCAAATCTTTTTGACGGAATGAAGTCTGTTAGGTCCGCCAGACAGTAACGCGGTTTGTGCTGGACTGATGTGATGTCGTGAAAAAGAAACTAAAACAAAATAAATAATACCGCGAAGCCGTCCTCATTGAAAATCAGCAGTAATGATCTTTAGCTCTTACATTTTGTGACTATTTATGTTATTATTTCATTCGTTTTAATTTCGGCACGCGGCGATCTTCCTACGCGCATACGCATTTTGATAGAATAATTGAATTTGAACTTTGAGCAGCTGTAATAAAGTTAAAATTGACTCTTTAGCGTTAGGAACACCTACATTGCTTAGACAGCAGTGAAAGCTTGTAATTTAATATGAACTTTATGAGATAGCAATAAAGTTTAAATTGACCCTACATTTTAGTTAGAGAACGTTTGTATAGGAAAAAGAAAAGCGCTGTTTTTAGGGGCTTCTCGGCGATTATTCGAATTTTTCTCAAATTGGCCAAATTCGTCCTGGCGTTGTAGAGTGATGCGCTTACCGACACATATTTGAATTATAGATTAATAATAAATTATATTCAATGACATTAGTTATTAATAAATAAATAATAAAGTTGCTTGAGAATATATTTATATGTAGAGGGAGTGACAAAAGGCATAATGTTTGAGAGATAAAGAATTCGTTGTCATCCCCACTCCGTGCTGTGTACTGGTGTACTGTGTACTGGTGTACTGGTTTACTGGTTTCCTGGTTTACTGGTGTACTGGTGTAACTGGTGTACTGGTGTAACTGGTGTACTGGTTTTACTGTTTACTGGTTTACTGGTTTACTGGTTTACCTGGTTTACTGGTTTACTGGTTTACGGTTTACTGGTTTCCTGGTTTACTGGTTGACTGGTTTACTGGTTTACTGGTTTACGGTTTACTGGTTTAACTGTTTACTGGTTTAACTGGTTTTACTGTTACTGGTTTACTGGTTACTGGTTTACTGGTGTACTGGTGTAACTGGTGTACTGGTTTACTGGTTTACTGGTTTATGGTTTACTGGTTTTACTGGTTTAATGGTTTACTGGTTTACCTGGTTTACTGGTTTAACTGTTTACTGGTTTAATGGTTTACTGGTTTAACTGTTTACTGGTTTAACTTTCACTAATATAAAATTTTCCAACAAGGCCTACTGGAAGAAATTTTGCATTGAAATGAGTAGTGCCTTTGTACTTAATAATGTTGTGAGTATACTAATAACGCACGCCTTATTGCTCTGTGGTATTCCCACCAGCTTAGCGGTTCAAGTACAGATGTAACTTAAAGCTAATATGAATGCGTCCAGACTGCGGGCGGGCGCGCGCCGCCGCTCAAGACGCGTTCCCGCGCCTGCACATTTTAATCCAGAATTATTAAGGCGCGACATATTCATAGAGCTGTTACTGCGCCGCGTTACTTTATTACCAAACTTATAAATAATTATTACTGTGTAACGATAAACTAGTATTACGTAGACGCAGTAATAAGATAAATAGTTTGAACACTGCAAAAAGGAAGAGTGAACGATATAACAATGGCTCGTGTAAAACGATTTATTTCACTCTAACCGATCGCTCTTTTATTAATAACTAATAAACGTGTCTACCCCCTTTTGGGACGTGGTTAAAAATCTTTGATATATATCTATTGTTAATATTAGATTAATTAAAAGCACTAAAAATTCTTAGTGCTTTTAATATGTTTAGATGAAGACATTTTTGAAGTGAAACTTCTTTATCGGGGTTGGAAAAAAATTTAGTGTCACATTTTTTCTTATCCCTACCACGCGTGATTCGAAGTATACTTTCTCCAGCGGAGTAGGGATTGGTAAATGTCTCCAATGTATTTTGCGGCCCGTTTTGAGTAGTTACATTTTTGAAATCCAGGTGGCGATTGCATCGACTTCCATAAGAGCCCATGACCCGCTTTGAGTAGTGATGACTTTGACCACTAGGTGGTGTCGTGCAATTGCCATTTACCAATAGCATATCGTTTTAACGGACTTACTCTTGCCACTATATTTGACCGTTTTTCTATTGCACGCTTATTTATTCCCAACGCTCTATAGTGACGTGATAAATATATATATATGTTATATTGAAGTGATCAGCAAAATCAAAGGGTTTGTTTTAATTCATATTCCAGTGAATTTCTCAAAAAAAGTGAGTAATTACATCTCTTTTTCTAATACTTAGGTGTAATTATGGTATTTATTTTTTGAAAAATAAACGTCATAAAGAAGTTTCACTTCTTACGAGTGTACGCTAGTACACGCACACATTTATCTTTTTCCAATACAACGCGTTCAGTTAGGATGTTTACACTGCCGTTTTTATATAACATGTTAAGACTCTACTTACTACACTACTCTTCAGTCGCTGCAGTTATAACAGGTCTCCATGAACATAGACCAGGATAAAAAAACTTAGTTTGTACTTTTATTAATGTTAATATTCGAATCATCGGCTCAAGTTCCATTGACCTTAAAGACAATGATCATATTTACACACACTCTAAGCACCGTTAACTTGTTAACCAGTGGATGTTTGTCTGGTTAACAAATCATGTTTACTGAAGATCAGTAAACAACCTGTTAATTACTAAGTTCTTCTCTTAATACAGTTTAAATACTAATAGTAATCTTAATACTATTGATGCAGTTCGTGTGGTATAACAAATGGTGATATGGTGATGTTATTATCTTGAAGGTTCGGTCCTGCTTCCCTAATCAAGCTTCAGGTGAAGATAACATGCATTAATTCTCACTAAACCAGTATTATTGGTAACAGTTTAAACTACATGTAAAAATGTAAACATGTTTATAAGTAAAGACTGGCAGAGTAGAAATGGAAAATGTGAAAGATATGAAAATAGACAGATAGGAAATGTAATATATATTTTTTAATAATGAAAATGTAAATAAGAAATAAAAGAAATGTAATATAGAGAATGTAATAAAATAAATGTCACGTTATATAAGTAAGAAAATGTAATAAAGAAAAAGGAGAATGAAATTGTGAATTGTGATGTAAGAAAAATTGTAAAGTAAAAAATTTAAAAGAAAACAGCAATAAAATATAGAAGACAAAGGAAAGGAAGAAAACAAATATTGTGAAGTAGAATAAGTAATTAAAATTGTAAAAGTAGATGTGCGGGGAATTTGGTTCGAGAGAGGCGATGCAGTGGAAGATGAGAAAATTGTAAAAAGAAGTTTGTGTGACGAAATTTGTAAAAACGGATTGTATGAAAGATTGGAACAATGAAAGTGGAAAAGTAGGGAAATAAATTGTATAAGGATTGTAAAAGAGAGCAGGGGAATGCTGTAAAAAAAAAAAAAAACAGTTTAAACTTTCTCCTTGTGCGGAAAGGCTTCAAGTCCCAGTAGTGGGAATAATTAAGGTTGTAATGATTAGAGTGAGTAGTGCGGTTTTTTTTTATAGCTCTTTCCCCCTTGGTGCGTTTGGGCCAAGGATTCGTTTACATTTCTTTCTTAACATCTAATTTTAATTAACTCTCTTTCATTCTTCTTCTTCCATTCCTATTCTCTTTATCATTCCGATTCTCTTTGTCACTCATCGTCTCTTATACCGTTTTAACTCTACCTTCTCACTTCATTCCATTCGTGCCCTTCCATACTTCGCGCTTAATGAGTATGACCACAATTCTTTCTTTATTAATTTTACAATATTCCTTATTCTATTCTTATTTCTATTCACAATCTTTCTCTATTTCCTTACTATCTAATATCACATTTCCATTGCCATTTCCTTACTATCTAATATCACATTTCCAATTTTACTTATATCTTATTACATTTGCTAAGTCTTATTTTCCTCAATTGTACTGCTTATGGGCATCCTACAAAATTTTAAAAATATTTTCCGTTTCTTTTTATCCCTCATTAAGCCCGGTATTGTCCCTTCTCCTATTCTCTCCTCCATTTCGATCTCCGCGTCGACTCTTATCGCCCCAAATTTGGGGCAGACGAGAGTAGTGCGGTTTTTTTTTTTTTTAAACTACACTCATCCCCCTGCGTGGTTGGGTCAGGGCCTAGTTCTTCCATTCTCATATCCCGCTTTCATTCTGTTTTGCTAACATCTATACCGCTAATTTTCGTCATTCTCTCATACGTCGCGCTCTGGGGAGTGAAGACTCCGTCGTCTTTACATTTTTTGATGTGCAGGAGTGACCTGTGGAGCATACCAATTTTTTCCATATTTCCCTGTAATAAATCATACTAATTGCATTTCCTTCTCCGGCTTCTCCGCTCTCCTTTCTCTTTCCCTCCAGTTGTTTCCTTCCTTTATGCAATTTACAATTTCCTTTTCCTGTATTTATCCTACATTTACATTATACTTACATCTAATATCACAGTCGCTCCTACACTTACACTTTGTTTCCTTAATCAATAGCCTACTCTAGTATCACAGTTTTGTCTAATCTAATTTGTTTCTGTGTCTAGTGTTCTATTTCGTTTTATTGTATCGGCTATCACTTTTTCACAAAATTTTAAAAACTTTTGACGACTGGCGTCTTCACTCATCAGAGAGGCGAAGCTACCAGCGCATATCTTCTTACCCAGCCCGATCTCAATATTTATGCGCTCCCTGCCGTATAAGGGACAGGAAGCGTGTCAGCTCTGTTCGGGTCGCGGCATTAATTCTCATTCAACTAGTATTATTGGTAACAGTTTAAACTTTCTCCTTGTGAGGAAAGGCTTCAAGCCCCTACAGTGGGGATAATTAAGGTTGTAATGATTAGAGTGAGTAGTGCGGTTGTGTCAGCTCTGTTCGGATCGCGGCCAGTTGCAATAAGTCTGGATTTGTAAGAGACTAACGCTGTCGCAGTCGCGAACCCGCTCGGGGGAACTTTCCAAAGTCCGCGCCCCGCTCCGTCCGCAGAAGAAAAGTGACGAAATAAAAGCGAACCGCACACACACTGCACACATTAGCAGGAGCAGGCAGTTAAGTAATATCTAAACATGTCGCAAACGTACAAAGTAATTGTTAATAAATATATCTGCGATTGAACTACACTCCCGGACACATCTATCGGCCCACCTAGTGTTTAAAAGTTTTAACGGTGCCTAGCTAAAAATAAATGTTAGGTGCAGCAATAAGTTTTAATGCAGTTTTAAAGCTGATTTTTTGGTCAACCTTTATGTATGTTTTTTTTTAATTTGATTATGAAAAAAAAATCGAAAATTCGAGTCTGTTCATTGTTTCCAACGACCCAGGAATGGAGAAAACTTTTTTTATTTCGCACAAGTTGAATTTTTTTTTGATGTGTCCGATTATTGTTTCCATAAAAAGGCAAATCTAAACTTAGAGCCAGTTTTGACCAAAAAATATGGATACTCTGCCTGAAATTGTCGCCCAAGTTGTAAAACTTCTGCCGGCCAAATCAATTCGAAATTACAAAAAAGATAAAAAAAAACTTACATAAAGGTTGACCAAAAAATCAGCTTTAAAACTGCATTAAAACTTATTGCTGCACCTAACATTTATTTTTAACTAGACACCGTCGAAACTAACACTGGGTGGTGGGCCGATAGATGTGTCCGGGAGTGTATTTAGTTACCGTCTAAATGAATTGGATCTTAATCTGTAACTTGTTATAAATGTGTCAGTGTTAAGACCAGTTTTCCAATTTTCTAAATGACGTGTTTATTTTTAATGTAGGAAAACCAAGAAGAGAATAGATCTCTGTTGCTGGTGTTTGTTTGGATGGGTCGCCGCAGTTAAAAATTATAATTTGATTCTTGGAAAGGTTACTAAACTTGCGCGCCGTTTGTTTTCATCAGTATGAATGAATATAGAAAACTAGACCATATACATACATCTGTGTTATTTATCTGGTGTATGTGTTGTAATATAAAGAGATTTTTAATGTAATTACAATAATATTTACATCTCCAATCTTCAGAAAAGAAAATTGTTAGGATTTTCACAAAAATACCGAATCGTTTGCGGTGCAGCGACATATCCGCTAATATCAACGGTGATCCGGGCATTATTGAGAATGCACATTTGATCTCTCCCCCCTCCCTCCCACACTCCTCCCCCCTCTCGCCCCCTTCCCTCCGCATCCCGCAGATATTCCTTTATACCTGGATTACAGCTCCCCGATTGAGGAATGATTGTTTCCTTTATTCAAATATTCAACGTTTCAATAAAACTCAAAATGAACGCTCGCAGTACTTTTGTGTCTGTGTACATATACATTTATGTTTTCTCGTACAAATTCAACCCAACAATCGACTCGCCCGTGATTAAGATTGTTATAACAACTTAAATATATACACAACTGAGTTCAGCCGATAGTTATTAATCCGCAGTAATATTTGTTACTCTTACTGAATAAAGTACAACAGTAAACATTTTAATTTTGTTTCATCATCAACAACATCGTCCTTTTGGTATCTTCAAACTGATGAATTTTATGTCCAACTTCCTGCGACATTCATCAATAATTTTACAGGCAAAACAGAAAGAATTCTTGATTTTGGTTTAATAAAATCCGCTGCGCTTTTATCGAATTACGGTCGTTAAGGAAATTACAATACAGAGTGTTTGTAGTAAATTAATAAGGTTGCATTAGCAAAACATCGTAAAATTGTAGTAAACCTTATCTCATACCCTATACAATATCCACAATGTTTTATATATTTATCCATTTTTTTAATATATAGCACTTGTATGTAAAGTACAATAAAAAAAATTCTTTACTGGACGTATTATTGTTACACCGTTTTCATTTAATAAAACCTTTCTGTTAAACATGATTTGTTTTAGCGCCATCTATTGATTTAAAAGAAAACTTTCTGGGTAGTTATTTATAATTGTTTATTAATTTTAAAAAAATGTAAACACGGAAGACAAATATGGCAGGAAAGTTAAAGTGTGAATACTACTCCCTTAACGCAAAAATAAATATAATAAATTACACAATTTAGAGAAATGTGAAAAATTGTTATGCTACTCGACACCAGATGGCACTTTAAAATAAAATTTAGGTTCCAAATGTATCACAAAATTTATTATTTTTGGGGACATTTTTGATAACTTTATTTTTAAGATTTTACGGTCATAAGATTTTTTAGAATAAAAGTATGTTTTATTATTAACCGGTCCTCTTTCCACCAACAGATGGCGGATCGACATTAACACTTCGCTGTATTATGTATAGAAACAAAAAAAAATAATTTTGTGTTTTAAGGAATTAACTGGTAATTTAACAGCTTTTAATATTATAATATATGAATGTTTCACAGGTGGTCTATGTTGCCGGAGACCGTCAAGGTAGGTGCCATTGCCGCTCCTATTCCTGCTGCTAGCCAATAGCGTGCAAACAGTACTGTATTCCGGTTTGAAGGGTATAAGTGAAATTACTGAAGTAACGAGACGTAACATTTTGTGTGTAAAGGTGACGAACATAACCCCGTGTAGTATCATCTTAATTAGCGCCAAGTTGTTATCGGCGGGCGTATCACTTACCATCAGGTGAACGTCATGTCGCCTCGACATTTAGAAAAAAATATATTATACATAACCTTATATTTCGTTAAATGACGCGATCACGACATAGAATCATTTAAATCTTAAAATTAGTTAAATATCAGCGCAACTATATTTTGGAATCGACTTTTCGAAAAAATTTCATTATTTATGATTTTAAGTTCAATTTAGAGATGACCCATGTTCTTTTTAATCTTGCGCGGGTATAAAAAGGAACGCGCCGTCGTTTTAACAGTGGCGCTCCGTCCGCCAAACAGTGCAGACGTGTTAAGAAGTCGTTACGCTGCCGGATAAATATAAGATTCTGCACATTTGCGTGCTACAATTGGTAATCTTCAAAATTTGTATACAATACATGATATACGAGTGGCTGATAGATGCATATAATAAATAAGAACTGTAAATAATCTATGTATGTCTAAATAGTGTATGTATGTATATGATATGTGTGTTTTTCTGTATGTACTATGTGTATTGTATCTAATGAGTTACTGTTATTATATCTATTATGTTGTGGTTGGTTATAGATTCACGTATTTGTTAATATATGTTATTTAATTGAGTGCATTAACGTATCGCCAACAAACTGCTTGCCAGTTTGGCGAAATATTTGTTTTGATGTATGTGTATTTAATAAAATAATTAATAAAAAACTAAAATCATATCACTAGTATTACATTTATAAACTTTTTGGAGGTTATCAATATTAAAGTGCACGTTGATATTAAATAAGCAAAATGTAATGAATTCCGGTTGTTTAGCGATGCTCTGCCCACCGCGGACACACACACAGCATATACAGGGTGGTGTTTGAGTCGCGGCGTGTGTCCGCATACCGCGCGTGGCAAATCAGCTGCCGCGGACCCGCGGGCGTGATGTCACTTTAAAACGGACCTCGAGACCTCACCACTCACTGACATACAAAAATGTTTAGTTTTATCAAGCTGTTCATGAATTTAATGGTTAATGTTTCAGGTCGGAGAGAGGCCGCGTAGCTACCGCCGCACAGTTCCCGCCGCCGACGGTACTGTGCGAACATCACCATGCGCGACTTTAAATGAATGAATAATATTTTTCTTTTTCTTTTAATTGTTTACCTATTCTTTCTTAAGTTTTTCTTTTTTATCTTTAAGTAATTTTTAATTTAGTTTATAATTAAATAATAATGCGTGCATTGTGAATGTTGTGTACTCCATTAACTGGTACACACATCAGATTTATTAAAACTCGATTTTACGGATTTTATCGCGTTTATTATTTGCTTGTTTATTCCCGACGTTTCGACCGCTTTGTAGCAGTCATGGTCACGGGAGGACTGAGATGACAGACGTGCAAATGTCCCAGCTATCACGTGGTACCCACAACTTTTTAATTATTATTAATGGTCCGATCTACGCAGAAAGAGCTCACTGTATCTTGAAGTCACACACTCATCATGAACATCAACATCTTGAAGTTACACATCAGATATTAAGCTGTGTGTAAATTTTTCTGTACTAATGTTATTATGTGTGTACTGTTGGAGAACGTAATTAAATAAATAAAATAAATAAATGCCGTCGGAGCTGTAGTTACTGCGGTAATGAAAGGTCTCGGATCTCCTATAACAGTCGCGATTCGTATAAACATCTTACCTAGCGACACATTGTCAAAGGATTCATTTTAGTCTCTCGTTTCAGCTTTCGTACGATTTGTATGAAATAAGTCGTAAATATTTAACTTATTTGTTATTGATAGACGCCCACTGCTGGACAAAGGTCTCGCCCAAAGTTACGAAGTTGCAGCGGCATGTTATTACAATTTACAAACTCTTCGCATGCAGTATTCCATTAATTTTAAATCTTTGTCAAACTGGAAAAATAATAATTTTGCTGTCAAATGTATTTTGTATAAATTCCATTGTTTTGCGAAATATATACTACTTTGCGAAGAGACGAGCAAGATGTTCACCTGATGGTAAGTGATACGCTTGTATAACAACGCGGCGCTAGTTAAGATGGTACACACTGCACCACATTGCGCTCGTCGCCTTGAGACATAAGGTGTTGTCTCGTTACCCCAGTAATTACACTAGCTACAGCGCCCTTCAACCGGAACACAGTAATGTTTGTCTACTAATTGTCGGTTGCAATAGGAGCTGCGGTGGTACCCACCCAGACGGTTCCGGCAACAGAGACCTACCACCTGGTAATAAACTTACTTATTAGTTATTAGCTTTATAACTTTTTAACTTTTCACTTTTGATCCGTTTAGGTTCTGTTTCATTCCTGGCTAACAAAGTTCTCTGTGCTCACGAATCTCATAACCATACATCGCTATCGCCCCCATAAAGTAATGAACTTCATCAATATATTATTAACTCGGTGGCACTCGGGATTTAGTAAGAACTATCTAGAAGGCTGCTCTCTTACACTGCAGGGCGAGTCGACACGCGAATGTATGAAACGAGCAGCTGGAGCTGTTCCTTGAGGTTACCGAGATCAGCGATGGGAACCTTTATTATTTTAATACAACATTTCCTCCAATTGGTTAACATTTGAACTTGGTTGTACCAGAGCAGCGGGACCGGCTCCTCATCAGAGCCGGCGGACACGAGTACAAATATTTTCATAATAACAGATGTTATGATTTCTTATATTTCCGCGAATGTTACACATTTATTAAAACTCAATTTTTCGGATTTTATCGCGTTTATTATTTAGTTTGTTTATTCCCGACGTTTCGTCCGCTTTGCAGCAGTCATGGTCACGGGAGGACTGAGATGACAGACGTCCAAATGTCACGGCTATCATGTGGTACCCACAACTTTTTTATTATTATTAATGGTCCGATCTACGCAGAAAGAGCTCACTGTATCTCGAAGTCTTCTAGTGGTTCGCCTGGGATTTGGTTTAAGTTTATTGATAATAGGATCCCAAGCAGGTGGTATAACAGATGTAATGAGACGTTTGTAAGTAGAGATCATTGTACTTCATATCCGCTGCTGTCCTCGAACGAAAGTTCTCGAACTCCAGGACACTTACAAAGTGAACCCGCGCCGTGTCTACGCCGTAACATGATCTACGGCGTAGACATGCTACTGATTGTAAAATATTTCAGAATACAAGAAGAACTATACTCCCGGACACATCTATCGGCCCACCACCCAGTGTTTAAAGTTTCGACGGTGTCTAGTTAAAAATAAATGTTAGGTGGAGCAATAAGTTTTAATGCAGTTTTGAAGCAGATTTATTGGTCAACCCTTATGTATGTTTTTTTTTTATTTTTTTTGTAATTTCGAATTGATTTGGCCGGCAGAAGTTTTACAACTTGGGCGACAATTTCAGGCAGAGTATCCATATTTTTTGGTCAAAACTGGCTCTAAGTTTAGATTTGCCTTTTTATGGAACCAATAATCGGACACATCAAAAAAAAAATCCAACTTGTGCGAAATAAAAAAGTTTTCTTCATTCCTGGGTCGTTGAAAACAATGAACAGACTCGAATTTTCGTTTTTTTTTCATAATCCTGAATTCAAAATTAAAAAAAAAAACATACATAAAGGTTGACCATAAAATCAGCTTCAAAACTGCATTAAAACTTATTGCTCCACCTAACATTTATTTTTAGCTAGACACCGTCGAAACTTTTAAACACTAGGTGGGCTGATAGATGTGTCCGGGAGTGTATATAGTCTAAATGTTCCTATTGCTGGATCCCGGGGTCTCAAGGAGAGAGTCCAGGCTATGTAGCTACCATGCTGGTCGAGTTAGTCTTGGATGTCCTTAGACACTAACGGTTTGTAGTTAATAGCGATGTTTTCCTTTACAGGTAAGTAAAGCTCGGTGGGGATCGAACCCGTGTCTCCTGCAGGTGTGCAGCGAGACGGACATGAAGGTAATACGAAAAAGTTCTTCACGATCAATTCTATTTGAGGAAAGTCAGTTATGTGACAATTTTTACTCGATAAGTTCTCTCCGATGGTGTGCGGGGAGTCGCGGGTTCAATTCCCGCAGCCTGCACTTTTGTTCATTTAACTTATACATAAATAACTTATTATATTCACTTTTTGCCACATGTAAGTTTGTTTGCCGTTAAAAGGCGAAAGGTTGAATATCTTGGCCACGTGTTTCGGCACGATAGATATCACCTGCTTCAACTTGTAATGATGGGCAAAGTAGAAGGAAAAAGACGTGTTGGACGCCGAAAAAAATTATGGCTACGGAACCTAAGGGAGTGGACTGGTATCACCAACGTGGAGCAACTGTTCCGTGTGGCTCAAAATAGGCAGAAATTCGCAGAACTGACGGCCAACCTCCAGTAATGGAGAGGCACTTTAAGAAGAAGAAGAAGTTTGTGTGGTGGTCACCAGCCGGACGGTGCGCTTGCGTATAACAAAGCGCGAATGACGATGGTGTTAGATCATAAATCCAATTAAGCACCGCTCCACTACTTCCAGAGAAAGGACTTTTATGATGTAATATTGAATACTAAAATCTGTGATGTATTATATATACTGACCGATGACGTCGGTGCTCTGCTGTTGGAGACCAGCAGTCACCACAGCGTCGCACTTGTTCCCCGTCGAGGCTGTGACGCTCCTCGGGTAGGGGAGGGGTGTGCGGGTGGGGGTGTCCGTTTGCTTAGTTAATTAATGACCTAAACCAGTGCGTCGCGCGGGGAACTTAGCCCAACTTTTTCCATCTCGCCCGTGCGTCGTTTCGGTGGTCGCTCCCACCACTCACTCAATATACAACAGCGAAACAAATACACCATTAGCAGGTAGTAAAGGATACAGGAATATAATTATAGTTTAATATTTGAACGTGAGATTAGTATCTAACAGAGCGAGTTTGGAGAAACGAAACGAAAAGTCACGTGGACAAAGTAAACTCCTGCTGTTGAGGAGAGGTGATGTTATTTGAAAGGCGCTGTAGGTAGGTCTCTGCCGGAGTCCGTCTGGGTACCACCGCAGCTCCTATTGCAACAGACAAATAGTAGTGTGCGAACATTACTGTGTTCCGGTTTGAAGGGCGCTGTAGCTAGTGTAATTACTGGGGTAACGAGGCAACACCTTATGTCTTACGACGAGCGCAATGTAGTGCAGTGTGTACCATCTTAACTAGCGCCGCGTTGTTATCAAGCGTATCACTTACCATCAGGTGAACGTCTTGCTCGTCACGTCGCTTAGTAGCATAAAAAAAAAAGCTACACGACAGCAGTGCGTGTAGTGTAGACGGCCGGAGCGTCGTTTAAGCGCGGGTCGCGCGCGCGGTGCCGCCGGCCGGCGCAGATGTCCGGATGTCGTGCGGTGAGTCGTCGCTTCCGACAGCTGGTCAGCACCGCCATCACATGTACTTAAGAGACAAGTTTTAAAATACAATAAACTTAACATTCATCTCCATCATCCAGCCTATTGCTAACTGCCGATGTTCACCTTAAAACTATCATTTAGACTTCGCTGTGGTCACATTCCGTGAGTGGAGTTCGCATTTCTTATGAAAAAAGTTGATTCTCCAATGTGCAGATTTGTAATCAGATTTAGGATGTGCAACATTTGCTGATGGAATGTAAACAGAATAATTTAAAGAGAAATTCATTGCTGACATCACACAGGATTAACATCGGGGATGTTGGCGTGGTGCAAACCGCGCTGGCAGACCCAACATCCAAATTCGCCAAAGACCTGATGTCCTTGGCGAATCTGAGTGATATTAGCTCTTAAGTGATTTAGTCTGTAGTTTAGAATGTTGATATAGTCTTAATATATAAAGGGTACGATGGGATTGATATGCTCCTTCGGGGCAAAAATCCCAAAACCAAAATAAATAAAAAAAAAATCGCTGTTCATCTCGCTCTCAGTTCAATAGTTTCGTGAAGTATGAACAATATCACTGTGAATGCGTTTTTTTATGTTCCCGGCATCGCGATGCGTCTAGCTAGATGTTGAAATTAAAAAAACCCATTGAATAGCGCTCCGATACACTAAAATTTGTAGTGGAATATCTACAGAGCGGCGCCGGTAGTGCTGGCGCGGTGCTGCTGCTGCTGTATCGACGCGTCACGCGGTGTCGAGTGCAAGCAACTGTCACCTGCATCAGGACTGTGGAACTACAAGCCGGGATACAGCAGTATGGCTAAAAAAGCGAGGTCAAGTTCATGCGTGTCCATGGTAAACTATTCTTAAAGAAGTTATCCGAAATCCATTCATTTGAATACATCTTACAAATTATCTGTGTCCTGAAAGAAACTTATTCGATGCCTCGCACATTTCCGTTCTCACAAAGCCGCATGCCATCATTTCCTCGTCTTGCAGCTTTCATCTTCACATCCTCCGCTTACCCATACGTAAGTGTAATAAATTACTCTCAAGCTAAACCTCGACAAGTGCAGCCCATCACTGACGCCGCGTGCTCCGCGCTTTTCGGACGCGAGTACAAATACTCAAACACGTCCGGCATTAAAAATATACGCTTAAAAGCATCCCCTCCTTTTTCCTCACCCTCCCCCTGCACCAGCTCTCCCCTCGTCCCCCGGCAGGCAGGTCAGCACTGATTTGGATACATTACGCCCAATACACAGAACTTGCACCGGAAACGTTTGTATGGATGCGATGTATGAAGCGCGGAGTATTGATGAGTGGAGGCATTTTTTACAATTTTCAGTACAAAAAGGTCAGAAGCCATAAGATTGACGGTAGGCTCCTATTCAGTTTTCATGCTCTGAAACTGAGAAATGTTGCAGATGTATCCAGTATTTTGTTCTGTCCGGGCTCATCGTCACTTCAGCTTATGCTGTCTATTACTGGATGTAGACCACTAATACATTTTACAGCGCGACCGGCTCGGAGCTGACGTCTCCATCAGCTCGTCGGCGCACCGACTCCTTAATAACTTTTTGAAGTTTTCTACCTCTCCGCAGACCATGCGCTTGTTCGATTCCGGACTCCGCACCAAAACTTTATAGTGGATAAATATCTCCGGACTCCTCGCCAACGGTTTAGTTAAATATCTCGCGTAACTGTGACTTCCTCCCGGAAGTACTCTGATTTCTCGTTATCAAAAACGGGTGACAATAATGACCCTTTGGTATTAGACCCACACTTTTTACCGTGATACGTTGATATATAAAATAAATACTCTCAAGCTAAACCTCGACAAGTGCAGCCCATCACTGACGCCGCGTGCTCCGCGCTTTTCGGACGCGAGTACAAATACTCAAACACGTCCGGCATTAAAAATATACGCTTAAAAGCATCCCCTCCTTTTTCCTCACCCTCCCCCTGCACCAGCTCTCCCCTCGTCCCCCGGCAGGCAGGTCAGCACTGATTTGGATACATTACGCCCAATACACAGAACTTGCACTGGAAACGTTTGTATGGATGCGATGTATGGAGCGCCGAGTATTGATGAGTGGAGGCTTTTTTTACAATTTTCAGTACAAAAAGGTCAGAGGCCATAAGATTGACGGTAGGCTCCTATTCAGTTTTCATGCTCTGAAACTGAGAAATATTACGAATGTATCCAGTATTTTGTTCTGTCCGGGCTCATCGTCACTTCAGCTTATGCTGTCTATTACTGGATGTAGACCACTAATCCATTTTACAGCGCGACCGGCTCGGAGCTGACGTCTCCATCAGCTCGTCGGCGCACCGACTCCTTAATAACTTTTTGAAGTTTTCTACCTCCACGCAGACCATGCGCTTGCGGGATTCCGGACTCCACACCAAAGCTTTATAGTGGATAAATATCTCAGGACTCCTCGCCAACGGTTTCATCATCATCATCATCATCATCATCATCATCATCATCATCATCATCATCATCATCATCATCATCATCATCATCATCATCATCATCATCATCATCATCATCATCATCATCATCATCATCATCATCATCATCATCATCATCATCATCATCATCATCATCATCATCATCATCATCATCATCATCATCATCATCATCATCATCATCATCATCATCATCATCATCATCATCATCATCATCATCATCATCATCATCATCATCATCATCATCATCATCATCATCATCATCATCATCATCATCATCATCATCATCATCATCATCATCATCATCATCATCATCATCATCATCATCATCATCATCATCATCATCATCATCATCATCATCATCATCATCATCATCATCATCATCATCATCATCATCATCATCATCATCATCATCATCATCATCATCATCATCATCATCATCATCATCATCATCATCATCATCATCATCATCATCATCATCATCATCATCATCATCATCATCATCATCATCATCATCATCATCATCATCATCATCATCATCATCATCATCATCATCATCATCATCATCATCATCATCATCATCATCATCATCATCATCATCATCATCATCATCATCATCATCATCATCATCATCATCATCATCATCATCATCATCATCATCATCATCATCATCATCATCATCATCATCATCATCATCATCATCATCATCATCATCATCATCATCATCATCATCATCATCATCATCATCATCATCATCATCATCATCATCATCATCATCATCATCATCATCATCATCATCATCATCATCATCATCATCATCATCATCATCATCATCATCATCATCATCATCATCATCATCATCATCATCATCATCATCATCATCATCATCATCATCATCATCATCATCATCATCATCATCATCATCATCATCATCATCATCATCATCATCATCATCATCATCATCATCATCATCATCATCATCATCATCATCATCATCATCATCATCATCATCATCATCATCATCATCATCATCATCATCATCATCATCATCATCATCATCATCATCATCATCATCATCATCATCATCATCATCATCATCATCATCATCATCATCATCATCATCATCATCATCATCATCATCATCATCATCATCATCATCATCATCATCATCATCATCATCATCATCATCATCATCATCATCATCATCATCATCATCATCATCATCATCATCATCATCATCATCATCATCATCATCATCATCATCATCATCATCATCATCATCATCATCATCATCATCATCATCATCATCATCATCATCATCATCATCATCATCATCATCATCATCATCATCATCATCATCATCATCATCATCATCATCATCATCATCATCATCATCATCATCATCATCATCATCATCATCATCATCATCATCATCATCATCATCATCATCATCATCATCATCATCATCATCATCATCATCATCATCATCATCATCATCATCATCATCATCATCATCATCATCATCATCATCATCATCATCATCATCATCATCATCATCATCATCATCATCATCATCATCATCATCATCATCATCATCATCAGTGTCGTGGTGTCGCTGGTGTCGCTGGTGTCGCTGGTGTCGCTGGTGTCGCTGGTGTCGCTGGTGTCGCTGGTGTCGCTGGTGTCGCTGGTGTCGCTGGTGTCGCTGGTGTCGCTGGTGTCGCTGGTGTCGCTGGTGTCGCTGGTGTCGCTGGGTCGCTGGTGTCGGGGGGGGGGGGGGGGGGGGGGGGGGGGGGGGGGGGGGGGGGGGGGGGGGGGGGGGGGGGGGGGGGGGGGGGGGGGGGGGGGGGGGGGGGGGGGGGGGGGGGGGGGGGGGGGGGGGGGGGGGGGGGGGGGGGGGGGGGGGGGGGGGGGGGGGGGGGGGGGGGGGGGGGGGGGGGGGGGGGGGGGGGGGGGGGGGGGGGGGGGGGGGGGGGGGGGGGCCCCCACTTTTTTTTTTTTTTTTTTTTTTTTTTTTTTTTTTTGTCGCTAGTGTCGCTGGTGTCGCTGGTGTCGCTGGTGTCGCTGGTGTCGCTGGTGTCGCTGGTGTCGCTGGTGTCGCTGGTGTCGCTGGTGTCGCTGGTGTCGCTGGTGTCGCTGGTGTCGCTGGTGTCGCTGGTGTCGCTGGTGTCGGGGGGGTGGGGGGGGGGGGGGGGGGGGGGGGGGGGGGGGGGGGGGGGGGGGGGGGGGGGGGGGGGGGGGGGGGGGGGGGGGGGGGGGGGGGGGGGGGGGGGGGGGGGGGGGGGGGGGGGGGGGGGGGGGGGGGGGGGGGGGGGGGGGGGGGGGGGGGGGGGGGGGGGGGGGGGGGGGGGGGGGGGGGGGGGGGGGGGGGGGGGGGGGGGGGGGGGGGGGGGGGGGGGGGGGGGGGGGGGGGGGGGGGGGGGGGGGGGGGGGGGGGGGGGGGGGGGGGGGGGGGGGGGGGGGGGGGGGGGGGGGGGGGGGGGGGGGGGGGGGGGGGGGGGGGGGGGGGGGGGGGGGGGGGGGGGGGGGGGGGGGGGGGGGGGGGGGGGGGGGGGGGGGGGGGGGGGGGGGGGGGGGGGGGGGGGGGGGGGGGGGGGGGGGGGGGGGGGGGGGGGGGGGGGGGGGGGGGGGGGGGGGGGGGGGGGGGGGGGGGGGGGGGGGGGGGGGGGGGGGGGGGGGGGGGGGGGGGGGGGGGGGGGGGGGGGGGGGGGGGGGGGGGGGGGGGGGGGGGGGGGGGGGGGGGGGGGGGGGGGGGGGGGGGGGGGGGGGGGGGGGGGGGGGGGGGGGGGGGGGGGGGGGGGGGGGGGGGGGGGGGGGGGGGGGGGGGGGGGGGGGGGGGGGGGGGGGGGGGGGGGGGGGGGGGGGGGGGGGGGGGGGGGGGGGGGGGGGGGGGGGGGGGGGGGGGGGGGGGGGGGGGGGGGGGGGGGGGGGGGGGGGGGGGGGGGGGGGGGGGGGGGGGGGGGGGGGGGGGGGGGGGGGGGGGGGGGGGGGGGGGGGGGGGGGGGGGGGGGGGGGGGGGGGGGGGGGGGGGGGGGGGGGGGGGGGGGGGGGGGGGGGGGGGGGGGGGGGGGGGGGGGGGGGGGGGGGGGGGGGGGGGGGGGGGGGGGGGGGGGGGGGGGGGGGGGGGGGGGGGGGGGGGGGGGGGGGGGGGGGGGGGGGGGGGGGGGGGGGGGGGGGGGGGGGGGGGGGGGGGGGGGGGGGGGGGGGGGGGGGGGGGGGGGGGGGGGGGGGGGGGGGGGGGGGGGGGGGGGGGGGGGGGGGGGGGGGGGGGGGGGGGGGGGGGGGGGGGGGGGGGGGGGGGGGGGGGGGGGGGGGGGGGGGGGGGGGGGGGGGGGGGGGGGGGGGGGGGACAACAGCGCGTGTATCGCTGGCGCTCGCCGCCGGCGATACATAATAACCCGCCGGACCCTGTTCCCTGTAATTGAATTTAAACCGTGGACAGAAACGGAAATAATACGTTATTGCATTGATTCCCTCGAAGCGTTTATGTAAAAAGTATCATCGAATCACTAAAACTGTCTAAGAGATACATTATACCAGGAAGATATTACACATTACATAAACAGCTAATTGTATCCACTGTTGGTAGTAGCATCTTATGGGAAGAGTTGTAAGTGTGTTATTCGTCAAGGACAAGTGTCATTCTGCAAATAATACGGCTACACGAAAATGAACACTTTAAACCAAACTTCTTCCGGATAGCGCTACCTGTTAACCAAATATAAAACACAACTAATGTTTTCTTTACAATATTAAACAGTGTCAGTTACATTCAGCGCAAATACGGGTTTCTTTGTTATATTGGTATTTTTAATTATAACTCAGCAACAAACTTAACCGTCTCTTGTTTTAATAAGTAAATTGTGGAAATAGTTTTAATGCAGTTTAGTACTGCAGTCCTTCGTCTATAGTTGACTAGTTTTTAATTTCATTCTCCTAAAAAGAAATATTTTGTAAGACAAATCGCTATCATTTCTTTTACAAAGTAAGTTTTAATTTGTTAATCTCTATATCTGTCTTTGTCTCGTCTTTTAGCTCCCTCGCACAATCCGTTCGGATACACATCTAATTAAACGTTCGGATACATTTACATACTTTCGACTATTATTAATTTTTATAATATTTTATATCTCACTGATTTTTAATCTTTGTAGATATAATAAAAAATTTAAATCTTTAATTAATTATTTTAGTGTTGTCATAACAACAATGAAACTGTTATAATTTCCCTCATTTCACGAGTTAACCGCTGGAAAGTATAACCTCTTTGCGGAGCGCACCGCGCAGGTATTACCGAAATAACTTGGTCGCGCTTGCCCGGTGCACGGTTACTTGTGCGCGTAATTAAAATGTTCATATGCTAATTTAAATGCGCATGAATGTGGCAATGCTCGGGGTGAGCTGTCTGACGAACAAACTGCAGATTTTTACTTGGCGAAACTCGCAAAGGTTGTACGGTGAGTAAATATTAATAAAATGGTTAGTCCATATCTTGCACGTCAATGTTGTATGATGTAGAGAGTTTTATGGCGTCATATCATCAGCTGACTAATTATAGCTAAGCAGGAGATAAAAACACCTGCCGCTCTTATATATGGACGACTGGATTTGATTCTGATGATACGGATGCGAATGAACTTGCAAACAAAGACTCGCATGTAGATATAATTTATAGCTAAAATATGGGGTTGAAATCGATACTAGCAGTGGATGAAAATTTGTATGTGATGCAATGATTATAATGAAATACATAAAAGACAAACAGACCTGTGAATTTCCAGTGAACATGCAGGCGGCGTGCCGGAGATAGTCTATGTAGCTACTGCTGCTGCTATTTCCGCTGAACGGTGCTTTTTATCGCTGTGTTCCGGTTCCAAGAACGCAGTAAGTATTTTTTTTATTTATAGTATTCATTAAGACAATAAAAACTTATTCTAATCATAAGTGTTTACGAAACCTTTCCGGATCAGATACTTCTTCCATATTTTCTATTTATTCCGTAATAGTTTATCTTAATTTTTCTATAGTTTCCCGTATTAGCCGTCGACCATCATTTTGATTTTATAAACAATTTGATTTGACAGTAACTAATGATTATTTGATTAGCGACTTCTGCGACGGGAGTGGTGAAACTCGTGTATTGATGTAAGGAGCGAGCGCGGCGCTGAATGTACATCCTGCTCGGCTCGTTGTATTAAAAACATCTATTGTCCGAATTGAAAGCGCGCGGAGCCGCGGGGTGCTGATAGTGTGCGAGTTATTCAACAACTCGACGCAACTTCACATCATTTACATAATTAATTAACTTAACTCTCGGTGCTCGTGTTCTGGAGTGAAAAGATCCTCGTTGTCGCCGCGGACCGCCCGGCGCGCTGCAGCTCCTCAGCGCGCACACCCGCGTCTCTGCCGCACATTTAGTAACCGGGCCAAATATTTTTTTTTAATAAACACATCCAGTTGAAGTTTAATCGGACATGAAAACTATCGAGTCGCTCGTTAAAAATTTTTTTTTTGGATGTCGTCCTTAAAATCTATTTTTTACATAAGATTTTACAGAGACGTTACTAAACTGTACCGACGCAGTAAAAAAAGGCTTGTCTCATGAAGATTCCTGGTTAAGTATCGTGGTCGCACAAGTAGCCACTTAGGTACCTTAACTTTAAATCGTTAGTGTTCCCGCTGTCCACATACAACAATCAAAGGATACTACACTTCACCATTCATGGTCTCGTTGTTACTTAACACCGTGTAAAATATGGGTCAAGACTTAAGACGTATTCGTAGTTAAGAAGATAAAGTAGTAAAGAAGATCGCCGGTGGATGAAACATCCGCTCTTCACCAGCTGATATCTTTGAAATGTTCTGAAAACTATAGTCCAGTTAAAAGTCTATCAACTTTAATAGTTTTTTTAAGTTATTTAACGAGTAGTGAGCTGGTGAGCGTTACCGTTACCTATGGATGATAATGCTCAGTAGAAATTTTTTAGCAAACTGTCCGCAACTATTTAGTTGTAAGACTGGCAATTATAAGGTTAACATTCTTCATCATGGTGGTGGACACTAACTTGGTGTTGAGTGTGTAAGATCTACCATCTTGTTAGTTATATACTGTCCATCTAGAGTTTCATGTATATAACATGTTAATAAGTAATTATAGCTTGTTAGACTTAACTGACAACAGTATCTATAGATCAATTAAGATTTGTACACAACCGCAAATATCAGAGCAGCCACGGTGTTAAGCAATATGAGATATATTGTATGTGTAATGAAAAGTTGTAAATGCTGAAAGAGAAGATTTTAGCAAAATTTATTTAATAAAAAAAAAAGTAAAGGAGCTTTATTAAGTTTGCTTCAAGTTTAAATCGTTCGGAACGTGCCCGCGATCCGGGCCGTCTCCGGTTCGATTCCCGGTTTAATTTAGTTAACAGAAATAGATCATTAAAAGTTGTAGCTCTAGCGACATCTCCGAGCAGCGGGAATCTAGAAAAATGCGCATCCGGTGACTCGAGGATGCCTAGGGCTGTACCAATTAGGGGCGTCCGGACCAGCGGGCCATTGTTGCCCGCTCCACTCCCCACCACCGCCACCACCACCACCACCACCACCACCACGCCTCACCGCACCCCCGGCCCGCTCGCAGTTTGGTGAGAACCCATCTGTGCGCATTTACATATACATAATAATCTTATTAATATACAAATAAGAAACTTATTTGTTACCTTACGACAAGAAGAGTTAGTAACTGCCTAGACAGCGCAGCGGCTAACCAATTACATTGTAACACGGAGGTCCCGGTTCGATTCCAAAGCCACTTAACAAGAAGTCTGTAAAACGTGAAACTAGAAATGAGCTGACCACTACGCAACGACGCGACTACTTTTATAGTTATACTAAATATACTCGTGTATGTAAAATTTTATATAAATTATATGTTCGATTAATTGGCAGACGTTGCACGTCAGTATTTTATATTATAACTATAGCGGAAGCACACGTAAAGTGTTTGTTACAAATTCAAACATTTATGTATGAAATTCATTTTCTAAATCAAACTGAATCGTTACTGCTTCATAATAATAAAAGTTTGTACTTTTTGTGCAGAACTCTTACTCTTTTTTTGTAAAAACTGCAGCCTGTGCTCCTCTTCTTTCAGTTCTCTATCAGTGTAAGAGATGGATCTATTATTATTATAATAGATCCATCTCTTTTCAAGGTTATTTAGGAAAAACGAACTGACAATAATAGTTTTTCTATTTATAATGAAAACGGTCATGTAATATTATAAAAAGAAATTTTTAAAGGCACAATGCCACAGAGACATTGATATACAATAGAAACTCCAATTTTTGCGTAGAAGGCTAAAAAAATAATTCATATTATGATTATTTAATTTTCATTTATTTTACAGTGACAACGGCGTACAAGTGTATTTGTGCCACTTTCAGGATAGGAGGCTACTCATCATAAACAATAATACTACATGTAAGACTTTAAAAATGAAAAGCTGTCTCCTCTTCCCCTGAAGTTAGCGTACATCTCATCATTAGGACGTGCGCCCACTGCTGGGCAGAGCTCTCCCGCACGCAGCGCTTTCCCGCGACCTTCACGTTAGTCACCTTTTTAAATGGCGAGGGTAGTCGTGTACACATTTTAAGCAGTTTCTTAAACCGGGTAGGGGTTTAATAAAACCTAAGGTCACTATGCTTATGTCCTAATATTGTTCTAGCGGCCTGTGTACGCGGTGCCTAAATATAAGTACGTAGAAAGTGTTATGTAGTTAACTCAATATCAAGTAATATGTAGGTAGTCTGTAATGTTCATAATAAAGCACCCTGCAGCGACCTCGGTGTTTGGTTGTGTACGTAACAGAAATTTTAAATAAAAGTGAACCATTTCTCGTAGAATTTGAATAAAATTCCTTTGAGTTATATTGAAGGATAACTATGCTCTTCTGATCACATGGCCATGCTATCACTAACTCGTATTATTTCTTAAGTCGGTAACAAATGAATGCCTAGGGTCCTTTACATGCTAGATATGTTATTTAACTTTATGTGGACGTATATAGTTATGCGTTTATAAAAAACTAAAGGGTAAGTTACCATGAGTTCCACTACACAGAAGTTTGACAATCACTCCTTTTTTTTTTTTTATTTATTTTAGTTTTGGGATTTTTGCCCCGTAGGAGCATATCAATCCCATCGTACCCTTTATATCTTAAGACTATATCAACATTCTAAACTACAGACTATATCACTTAAGAGCTAATATCATTCAGATTCGTCAAGGACATCAGGTCTTTGGCGAATTTGGATGTAGGGTCTGCCAGCGCGGTTTGCACCACGCCAACATCCCTGATGTTAATCCTGTGTAACGTCAGCAATGAATTTCTCTTTAAATTATTCTGTTTACATTCCATCAGCAAATGTTGCACATCCTCAATCTGATTACAAATTTTGCACATTGGAGAATCAACTTTTTTCATAAGAAATGCGAACTTCGCTGACGGAATGTGACCACAGCGAAGTCTAAATGATAGTTTTAGGATGTTCCTTGGCAAATCACTTATTACCTTTTATCCTTTGAGATTTTTGTCACTATTTTTAAGGTGAAGTAAACTAATCAATACCTGATACACCTTCGATGTAATTACTACGTATTTTTTACTGAAGCGGTAACTGCTTCAGTTGACAACAATTTGAAATGATAACAGTTTTACTAATGATATATAGAAGCATATGTAATATAGAATAATTCAGATATACATAGATTTTAAAAACATTAAGGTAATAACATATTGCGCCTTCGTGTCGCTGCTACTACTGCTTCCCAACGCAGTCTCTGGTTCGGTTCTAAATAATGTAGTTTGATGAATAATATAGTTATAGAGTAAGGTGCTTCAGAAACTGCTTGATCATCAATATCTTATTGTAAATCTACCGCCATAACATCACTGTCAACATGAGAGTCGCAGTGCCTCGGCGAGCACGCTTCGCCATCCACCTCATTGTCACTTAACACCATGTCAAGTTGTCAAAGGTTAACGTATCGTCGATCAACAAATGCACTGTCACTGATTATTCAGTGATACTTTTAATGACGCTGTCTCAAGTCGTTGCGATATGAATTCATCGATTTTTTTTGCCATCAACATTAGTTAACTTATATACACTCCCGGACACATCTATCGGCCCACCTAGTGTTTAAAAGTTTTAACGGTGCCTAGCTAAAAATAAATGTTAGGTGCAGCAATAAGTTTTAATGCGGTTTTAAACCTGATGTTTTGGTCAACCTTTATGTATGTTTTTTTTTTTAATTTTGAATTCAGGATTATGAAAAAAAAACGTAAATTCGTGTCTGTTCATTGTTTTCAACGACTCAGGAATGGAGGAAACTTTTTTATTTTGCACAAGTTGGATTTTTTTTTTTTGGTTTGTCCGATTATTGTTTCCATAAAAAGGCAAATCTAAACTTAGAGCCAGTTTTGACCAAAAAATATGGATACTCTGCCTGAAATTGTCGCCCAAGTTGTAAAACTTCTGCCGGCCAAATCAATTCGAAATTACAAAAAAAATAAAAAAAAAAACCTACATAAGGGTTGACCAATAAATCTGCTTCAAAACTGCATTAAAACTTTTTGCTGCACCTAACATTTATTTTTAACTAGACACCGTCGAAACTTTAAACACTGGGTGGTGGGCCGATAGATGTGTCCGGGAGTATATATATAAAAAATTGTATATGTAAGTAATGTTTGTCGTTTAGTTTAACCATTACTCCTACTGCTATCGGTGAGCGCATCACTCCACTAGTTTTCAATATTCAGACCATGTGAAATTAAATATAATGTGAAGCAGTGGACAACGGCAGTCTGATAATTAATTTAGTTCTTTAATAATTATCAATGTTAAATAAATTATTATTTATCGATATATCATGAAAGTTGGTGTCTGCTGTAGTGACGGTGATTTGTAGTGTAAGAATTACACTTGCAAGGAATAAGTGAAGAAAACACTGTTCATTGCTAAATATTTATTTATTAATGTAAATAATACATACACGGGATTATACGCCTTTGCGTAAGGGGACAATAATCATAGACCGGGTAATTGTAACCATAAACGAGTAAACACGAAATACACTTAAATAATTCTTAATTGATCACCACAGAATAATATTTCTATAAACAAGTCAATATACTGCAGGGCTGTTCCTCCTGGTGCTGGTGCTGGCGCTGGTCCGCCGCCGCCGCGCCGCAATTATACATGACATGCCCTTATCAGTTCTCCGTCCAGTAGTATCAACACACGGGGCAGGAAGAATGACAAGGGCGCGTCATAGTATACCTCACAACCCTCCGCCCTCCGCGCCGCGACACTCTTCCCAGTCGACAAGCGTCCTCCTGCACCCCACGCGTGCCGCCAGGTGGAGTGCAAGAAGCGATCGTGGCGTTGTGGCACCGGGACTTCTCTTCTCTTCTGCGAAATCTGCGCTAGACATAAGAGAAGCAAAGCGAATAATTACAATCACTATTTTAAAGTAATTTTTGTTACAGAGAATATTTCTTCTAGTGCTACGTTTAGTTACAATGTTACAAATGAAAGTTTTTTTCTTATTCTGATGAATGAAGAGTTTGATGTCTATCCCCCTGAACAAGCCACCTTCAAAGTACCTGAAAATAGAAATATTGTTTTAGTAAACATTGTCACAACAATGTGCAGTAATACTAAAAAAGCGCATCGTATGCTATCACTATAAAACAGATGCGTTAGGCTCGTGAGGGTACATCACAAACTAGTACTAAGACGTGTCTGATTTCTGATCTAATACCGCCTTCACCCTTTTATCATCGGACGTACAGACACACCGCAGGCATCCATCCCTTCGTTGTCGATCTCCCGCGCATTAGGACTAAGCGTTTCGCTTCGTCCTTCATAATGCGCACAGCGAGGGAGTGGAACAGTCTGCCGGCGTCGGTGTTTCCGTCCAGGTATGATGTGGGGGTCTTCAAGAAAAGAGTGAATAGGCTTCTTCTAGACTAGTGCGCTTTACCACCTAGTCTACATCGCCGCTTACCATCAGGTGGGATCGTAGTCAAGCACTAGTCTATCATAAATATAAAAAAAAAAATGTGAGATTCATTTCAAACATTACCATTCATTAACAAAAAGTAAATGTTGAATATTGTAGTGGATATAAGGAGCTAAGTATAATAATACATTAAGTTTATCAATTTTTTATATATTATCTATCAATTATTAAAAGCCCACGTTTGAGTGAACTGGGTCATAGTTGAAAAGGTGCGATGGTTATGATCGAAAACGACATAATGCGTCGCTGTTATTCCGGCAATGTTCACGTCCAGCTTCATTGCACCGTGTAGTTTAAGTAGTAAGTGTAAGTTAGCCAGCCGGCAGAGCCGAGGTCCCCGCGCGAGCTCCATTAGCGCGGCGGAGGTCTGCGCGGCTCGTAAATAAAAGTGAGCGGCGGCGGTTTGTTGCGTCACAAGTGAAGGTAATGAGTCGGAGGCTGCGGGCCCCGGCCGGACCGGACCCGCACACACCCCTGCCCCACCCCGGACCTCCGCCGAGGGCATTAATAACCGTTCGCTAACCGTGCGTTAACCGCCTCGACGGGTAGCTGCAACTCCACTTCAGGGTTGTTTCCAGGCGGCGCGGCGCGCTGCTGCGCTAACGTGTATTAATGTCGAGTTGCGCTCACTCGATCGCACTTGTCGTTTGCAACGACTACAAGTAATTACAGCGGTTTAAAACTATACGCGGGGATATTCGTTTCGCTCCGGAAACAATGTACACGCTATATAAAGAACTACTACACATTCCGCCGGACGGTCATACAGTACACCGCGCTGTTCCTATCATGTTTGGATCGTGCACAGGTCAGAACTTTTGGTTTTTTGAATAGAAAAGAGTTGCTCTGCTGCGTAACAAAGCGGCGGCGGGTAGTGCTCCCCCTGCCCGCTCACGTCATTAACGCGACGTATAATGCATCTGTTTAAAAGTGATACAGCGCCGTGGATAGCTCTTGCGATTTGCATTTTGCGAGCGCGGAGTGCGGCGCGCCCGCCTGAGTGCGGCACGGGGGGCAGCGCTCCACAATGTCGACAGATTTAAATTCGTGTCATGAAAAGAATTTAAATAGCACGAAATGCAAATACATTTTTTGAACGCACAACCACTCGCAGCGGCGGAGGCAGCGGCGCACGTCCCCAGCCTGAGTGTACAGCTCACCCAACAGCCAGCCAGTCGCTCTCGAGTGTTGCATCAACGTTTATTGTCTGTCATGTACAGCCAGTTGTACGGCACTGGATACGAGCTCGCCGAGTGATGTGTGCGCTGCTCGTGCTAAGGGGCGCTTACAGCAAGAAGTAATGCATGCGTATAAGGGGGTCCGTTGCACGTCACAATTACTCCGACGATAACTCACTAAAACTGCTCCAACGGTTAGCTGCGAACAGCTCAGCTTTAATGATTTTCAATGCGGGTATACATTATTGACAAGCCGGTGCGCGAACCGCTACCTGCTCTCACCCTTCACCCCGTGCAACGTTTACGCTTTAATGAAAACTGTAGCGAGTTGTTAAAACACATCATAAATAAACTCGTCACCCGGCGACACCGGCACCACCCGTGGGACGCGTCGTGTCGGGGGTGGTGGGGTGCGGCGTTATGATTAGATTGCATCGTATAGTACGTAGTGATGCGGCCGCACCTAATGAAACCGTTAGCCGACGATATTGAGACGCTGCGGCTTTGCCGAGACGAGACGGAACGGAACGAGCCTAGGCAACTGTTACACATGAATCGTACTCCGTTCCAATATACGCAGCGTGCTGGAATATTTACATGTTATTACGGCAGCAATCAAACGAGACGGGTGACGTCACGGTTAGTTATTAAACGTACAACACACGGGCTGTAGTCTACCCGCAGACAAACAAACAAAGACAGTTTTAGACAAGATTAAGTCTCCCTACTTATTGATTAACTGTATATCGTTTACAGGCAGACCCATTGTGTATCGATGGAGAAGGTTGTGAACGTCGTAAAAAAACGGGCCCCCGTCCCGTGCGGGGCGCGCCGGCTGCGCCAAATGGACCCCCGCTCAGATTCATGCCGCGCTCGAACGGTGACCACTCAAATCGACCGTTAATCCGGGCGAACTAATCGACCACACGGGGACGCAGGGGACGGTCAGAGTCGATTTTTTACTAAACTGCTTTGTTGTTAGACTGATGGCTTTCCTGTTCTGCTGAATATTGTTTTTCGTTTGCTCGTCGTGTTCTCACCGGCCTGTAGCTACTGCAGTGGTTATATGTTTCGTAATATACAATACTCTGTCCCTATTAGATAGTTCGGTAAAAGAAAATGTCGAATAATCTCGAGCTAACGCAGCTTACGGTGTCTGAACTGCGACAGCGGATTCAGAATAATTCAGCCTCCGTCTACTGTTGATAAACGAGTCGTAAATATTGAAAAAGGTATAAAAATTAAATATAATTTTTTGACCTAAATTCGATGCATCTCCTCCTCTCTCCCCCTCCACAATCGTGTCGTCAAAGGCTTTGCAGCGGATTACAATACGAGCGCCGGCTCTCGTGGCGAATAGATTTGGAGATGACTGCCGCCGCCGATCGCGATCCTCGAGCGGGATTAGCGGTGCTCGAATGGGTTTATAGCCGGTGGTTTGTTGACATTTTATTGTATCCCCACGCTGTATACATCAATAAAAAAGTTGCGTATTACTTTTTTAGTGCAAAGCTTAAAAATCAAAAGTACCTTCACCTGGTAAAATGTAATCACCCCGCCGAATAGATTCGATGCGTTTCACAGTAAATATTATAGCTGTATCGCCTAAAACGAATTATGGTGACGTTTAAAACTAATAACTTATAAATACAGTTAAATAAGAATAATTTAACCGTAGAGCGCGTTAAGTAATTAACCGAGTTGACTAACTGTTTATGCATGCGCGCGCGTTGTTTAATTAAGCAGCAGTTAACGCTAACTAACAATTTGATTTAGAGGATTAGCACGCAGCCAGCCAGCTTAACCCTTGCATTCGCGTTTGATGGGTCGCCGGTTCGAATTCTTTATTCAATAAAATAAATCCTCCATCTATATGAACTTATTAGATTTTAATTTAAAATAATGCAAGCGATAGCTTTGTAGTGTCGCCGAAATCGAAGTGTCTCGGTAATTACGCTGCCTATTAATAATATGAAGGTGCTTAACAGTGACACTGGCGGGTCATAAGAGGTCATTAATAAGACGGAACGAGCCCGGCGCGGTCGTTACGCGGTATTATTGCTCCGGTCGAGGTCTAAATCAATTTTTAATTTCGCGCCCGCAACGACCTCAATGTATCACATAGGTATTTTTTTAATAGTTAAAAATATACCAGACGGACTCGTGTACAGGCTAAAGTTGCGGAGTTTCACAACTGCTCTTCATTAGATGTCAGATATAAGCAAAGTCTAAGTACAAGCGATAGGAAAGTGTGTAACTCCACCAGGTGGTAGGTCTCTGTTGCCGGAGACCGTCTGGGTGGGTACCACCGCAGCTCCTATTGCAACCGTCAAATAGTAGTGTGCGAACATTACTGTGTTCCGGTTTGAAGCGCGCTGTAGCTAGTGTAATTACTGGGGTAACGAGACTTAACACCTTATGTCTCAAGGCGATGAGCGCAATGTGGTGCAGTGTGTACCATCTTAACTAGCGCCGCGTTGTCATGGGCAAGCGTATCACTTACCATCAGGTGAACGTCTGCTCGTCTCGTCGCAAAGTAGTATTAAAAAAAACTAAAACTTCCAGCAGTGCGCCGTGTAAAGGTAATCGTTAGGTAAGGTAAATGTTTCCGCCGTGGGTGTTTCTAAACAGCTAAAGCAATTACAAATTCCTTCAAAATCTTTCACTCTGCAAAGGCGACCGAGCAGCAGCCGCTACACGCCGACAGCTGGCTGGGAGGGCAGACGCTGTCAGACACATTACCATAAATTCTGTCCGCCTGCAGGACGTGTTTATTCCGAGCACGGAACGCTGACGAGGGTGCGGGTTCGAATACATCTAGCGGCGTACGCGAAGTTTGTAAGAATTATGAAAAAATTAAAAATTACCCTGTATTTAATTGCAAGTGACATCGTTTCGCGTGCCTTCAATATTCTTTCGCCTTATAGATTTGTTAATAACTTCAAACTACCTACTTGGTAGTAGAAGAGTATATATACAAATTATTAAACCGATAAAATATAAAAAAAACTAAATCAAAATTGACACAACCGCAAGACTAGGGCGCGGCAATATTCATGGATCCACTTCGCGTCATGTCAAAGCATGTATTTTACGTATTATTTAGAAAAGCACCGTCGTCAACAATAGCTACATGAACACGATACCAATGATAAATGATTAACATTGATAAAACACGTAAAGTGTCCCGGTACGAGCACATCAAACGGTAATACGAGTCGACTGGAACCCCCGGCCTTCGCATTAAACTGCCGCCTGTAATGATTATTGGGCCGTAACGCGAAAGGAATCAACTTTATGGGCAATATCTAACGTATGTAAATATTTTTATGTTTTCTTAACTTATAGTACCAAGAAAATAAAATTGTTACTTGTGAATAATAGTATTATTGCAGCGGCTCTGTTGCGTAAACATCATATATTACTCACAAGTGCTGGTTTCAGTCATCAGCATACGCTGCAGCGCTGCATCAGGACGCGTATGCGGTGCGTGCGCTTGATTTATGCGGGCGGCGGCTCTCCACGCGCAGCTACGAACGCTACGAAACGCTCCGTAGGCGGCGCGACGTAGCAGCGTAGCGCGCGGGTGTATGCCCGCGCTCTCGTAGCGCCGTAGCGCGTAGCCCCGTAGCGCGGCGATCAATCGAAGAACGCCACCGGCAGGGCGGTGCCGCGGACAGCGCGCTAGTTTATCGGCGCGTTAATTATCACGTCACTCTTCGTATACGCGCGTAATGGCGGAGTCGGGTAATCAATTAGCGATTCGGCTCCTAATGAACGATGCGATCGGAAATGTTGCTATTTTCGGATAGCGCGCGGGAGACGGACCATTTATATGGCTGAATAAATTATTAAGATAAACGAGATTGTATACTCCGAACTGTAACTTACGTGGAAGGATATTTTTTTTCATCGTTGTCCGGTGTAATCGCGTGTAACTCAACAGCCACTTTTGCGGTACCGACGCGGTAGACAATAATCCACTTTATCATTTTGAGTTAAGTAGTCTTAGTAGCGAATGATTTTGTTAACTACAAAAGTTATAGGGTGACTAGCCGTACAGCTTGATGACCACAAAACGTTGGTAAAGATCAAAGGGAAAGTTTGCTAATTCCTTGCAACTATTTCTTGCATGACACGCTAAGTTGGATGGAGTTATATAGCATACGCAGATACTAACTTTAGACTTAAAACACCCATTTTTATAGACGGGGATAAAACTAAAAATATACAGCGTGTCGCTGTGTTTTAATATAAATAATATATATTTCATACGACCGCCTGCATCTTGTATGCGAAGCGTAATAGTTTTTGAACCGGAATAATACGGCAAGTTAAATTAACATAGTTGAAGTTCAAGTTATTAATAAATATTAACCGCGCAGCGTCGCACCATACGAGCAATTAGTGTATTAAAGTCCCCGAAGGAATTTTGGTTGAACTAGCGCGTTAGGTTATAAATCTCAGTTGTTTCACAAGTTAAATTGAACTAAATAACACATGGACTCGGAACAAATGGGAGGACGTTGTAGCGACGTCCATTTTAGTTATTAAGATGACTCTTATTGTCAGACATAATGTACATTATTAAATCCTCTTTGTCTACTTAGTCAAGTTATCATAAAGCTTTAAATAAAGAGATGTCGATCGTGTAAAGGACAACGCCGCCGTTAATTGTTCCCGTTGTGTACACTTCCGAGTGCAGCATTAATTTACACGCGCGCGGGCTTTACATGGACCCAACACAAAAGCTGCGGGGTAGCGCCGGCTGCCGCTACCCGCGCACAATAAAAAGCGGCACCGAGCGCACCCGCGGCACTTAATTAGCAGCACACTCTATCAGCCGTCACACGCCGCGCCGTAAAAAGAACGAGCGCTGCTCACATCACCCCCCGGCTCCCCCACACACCGGTCCGGTGGTCCCGCGGCGCGGCGCTGCCGAGGTCCATCGTTCATTATCGCGCCAAACAAAAGCAGTTACCGTGCCCCTGAATATTTCACAGGGCATTCCGCGGCGCGCGAAGCAATTTGATGATGTACCCCGCACGGGGCGCGCTCCCTCACCCCACCCCGCCCCGGCATCTGTATAAACTATGCATGCGCGGCGGGGGAGGGGTAGTGTAGTGTCGATGTGTGAGCGGGTACGGCCGCAGCGACATCTATTGTCGGATAGTCGTAATGTAATGCTGCACTCGCTCCGCATTGAACTTTGCGCGGGTTGAGCAGAGATTGAAAAGCGGCGGAAGAATACAAAATTAAAGTGCAGCCCCGCCAGCAGCGCGGGCCGCGTCGCGCGTCTTGAAGAGAACCGTGATGCGTTTAAAAGAGAACGACTCATTTGCTGAAATTGAAATCGATATAAGGTACACCAGACGATTATCTCTCAGCAGCACTTCGCAGCACCTCGTCCAGCATCGGTCGCCGCGCGAGGCAAAGCAAACGTTGGGCCCGCGCTCGGCGAGCCGCGCGCCGCGCTGCGGGACTTTTGAAAACAAAGCATTGTATTACTTGCTCGCGCAGACAATAGCGCGCGCCCCCCTCCACCTTACAACACCCTCCCCCCCCCCGCCCCACCTTACAGCTCGGTATAAAAATGATGAATGTAACAAAAGAAGCGCTTCAATCAAACCGTACCCCCGCCCCACCTCCACCACCACCACCACCACCGGCACATCTCTACATTATGATCCCCGGAGGCGAGTGTATAATCATTTCTGGCTGATACACAATGAGAGCGCGTAGCTTTTGTTGCGGGCTGCAATTACAGCAGGAGATGGCGCGGAACAAATGGTCAATGGGAGGCTGCGAGCTGGTGCGGCGCGGCGCTGCGGGCTGTGGCGATACACTTACATTATTAACCGGCTCTGAATCTCCGATCGGTCTATCACTAACACCAACAACCAACAATCGTCAATCGCCGTGAACACCTTTTGTTGCGAACACATTGTCGATACAAATCGTGGCAACGTGTCCCGGGATCAGTTGACGCCTCCTTCCCCCCGCTCACTCACAATACCACACTCTACATACATGAGCTCGTTTCCTGTAACGACTGCAAGCAAAGCATCATACACTGCAGATTGATACCCCGCGAGATTTAGAAAGCGGCTGAACCCCGTGAACGGACCCCATCGCGGACCTAAACCAATTAACGAACAATCAAATCGCGGGGCGGTCGGTGGTCAGGACCTCCGCACGCCCGGTGCACCCGGTGTGCTGGTCGCGTGACGCCCACCGCAAAACCGAATCGCCGGGATTCAACCCCAATTGCAAAATTAGCTAAATTAGATTTCTAAATTTAACACTTTGAAGTTCCGCTGTCTTGCCTGGACGACTTTATCCAGTAATTAAGTAAGTTATCTAAGTAAATAAGTAAACAAGCAATGCATTAAACCGGATGACAATACTTTTTCTGCAAATTTATAAGTTTCCGCAGTTGTTAGTATTATAACATCATCGCTTAGCGATTTTTAACAAGATGTTTTTGTGTCTTATGTTATGTGTCAAGAGGTTTTTTAGCGGTGAACAGCAACAGGCTAAAGTAATATATGTAACTAATAGCAAATCTTAATCTTTGTTCCCCGGTAACAACTACGATGTATTGAAAACATTAATAGAAAAACTTCGCGTAAAACCACGGTGCTTTATTATATTTGTAAACTAAGTCAATCGTGTTACCGTTAAGTTTAATCTCCAACCAAATGAAACTGGTTACATTTAAATTACATTCTGTAAGCAAATTTACAGCAAGACGAGATGACGAGGATCCGATACGAAAAAATGGAGCCGGTCACTTAGCGGAGTCTCCGGGAGCGCCGCCTTAACGGAATTAATAAAGTTAAGCGCCGCCGCCGCTGCAGCCGTGGAAAATACTCCTCGATCATCAGCGGCGGTCCCGCGGGCACGCTAATTGATGCTCCTATCTCGTTAGTCCGCTAACCAGGTTACCGGCTGCGACCGTCTACTCAACAAACTCCGCGATGTTCAGCATTTTTTCCACTCGCCGCTAGATGGCAGCGCACGCGTCAGCGCCGCACACCTGATTGACGATGATCAAATATTAATGCTATTTTTACATTTACTTTATGGTTTTAACAATATTTTTACGCGGCGCAGTAGTCGCTGGTTCGATTCCGCGGATACATTGTGAAGTTTGATCAGTGCTAGAGTTTGTCTCTTAACACCATGTGAAGTTGTGGTATATTACATCAGCCCGATGTGTATAAATTTTAAATTCCGTTTGATTTGTACAACATAGCGCCACGAATAGAGACCTAGTACCGTTTTGTCAGTGATGTCTACAGGGCGCCCTTGTGGAAAGTCGATCAGTCCGCAGTTCACGGATACTGTGCCGGTAGATAACTTATCTAATTACGATAGAGATAGCGTTGCGTTTGGTTAACTGTATCGAGCGCGGCTCAATGATATAGTATAGTATGAGTTTGTGTTGGGAATTACGCGAACATTATTATTGGGTCGGTTGTAGTTCCGCACGAAATATTTTTTGAATTTTTTACAATTAGACTAGTGCTTGATCGCGATCCTACCTGATAGTAAGCCGGAGATGAAGTTACTTACTACTTAGCTTATAATAAGATCATACATTTTTCTGTTTCACCAATTTTCAATCTCATTGAATAGTTTCAATATCCAATTTAACCTGTAAGATATTATTGAAGGCGCGAAAGGATATTTTATTGTGAATAATAAAAAGCAACGAGGACAGGACGAGAGCAAATGAATTATAAATCCAACCCCAAATGATAAAGCGCTAAAACGCCCCCTGGCGGTCACCGGATCAGTTTGACGGCCGGCAGATGAGGGGCCGCAAAAATTTTAATGGCCGGAAGTATTAGATTAAAAAGTTCGTGACGTTTCTCCTTTTGGGGTTAAAAATAAGCGAATGTTGGGAGGGGGGTTTAAACCACGCTGTGTTACCGGTGAACACAGAGTGGGAGGTGATGATTATGCTGTCCATCACACACCATTCCATTGTAGTGCAATAGAACAGAACGCGTATCAATCGTAGTGTACACGACACGACCATTACGATGTAGAATACTAACGAATTTATGATATTCCACCAGGTGGTAGGTCTCTGTTGCCGGAGACCGTCTGGGTACCACCGTAGCTCCTATTGCAACCGACAAATAGTAGTGTGCGAACATTACTGTGTTCTGGTTTGAAGGGCGCTGTAGCTAGTGTATTTACTGGGGTAACGAGACTTAACACCTTATGTCTCCGGCGACGAGCGCAATGTGGTGCAGTGTGTACCATCTTAACCAGCACCGCGTTGTCATGGGCAAGCGTATCACTTACCATCAGGTGAACGTCTTGCTCGTCTCGTCGCATAGTTGTATATAAAAAAAAAAAATATTCACTGCAATATACAAATTACACTTACAATTATTATTACCTAATGAAATACTTAACGTTCATGCGGATATCCGGCCCACGGGATAAGTTAAACAGCACTGGTTATTATTTGCCTTAACAAAAAAGCTACGTAAATGTGATAATATACATGACAGCCATCTTCTACCCACCGACAGCACTCGTGCATGAGATCCACCACCTCATCACAAATTCCGTCAACCGGCAGACATCAACAACCATTTAACACACAAATTTATTCCCACTCGAGCACCTCCTCCCGGAGTGCGGACCGGGAGGGCGGAGGTCGCGCCGGCGACTCCATTCAAATTCAAGCGGTCGCGACAGTTACCGTTACAAACGCACCGCCGCCGCTACACGGGTCATTTTAATAAACTACAAACACATTCACAAAGTTAACACAAAGCAAACGTAATGGATTATTTCACAGTTTCAGCTGTTTTCATATTCATTTGTCATTAATTCGTCCGTGTAGCTGCCGACGATGCCTTAGCGGGGACCGCGGCGAGTCTTTAGTATAGGGCTCGGACATTAATTCAAGTATTCTTGTGTTTGTAGTGAAGGATGTAATTCGGTAAGCATATCTAGAGTAGATAAACTAAAGAGTTAAAAATATCGTTTAGTATCTTACGTTCATATAGCATAAAATTTAGTCACCAAAACTAGAACACAACTGTTTGAGCATTAGAAGTAAAAGTACACACGGGCCCAAACACGGCAGTGCCAACCAAGAACGTGTTAGTGAACAGGGGGTGCACCAGCTCAAGGTGGCCGGGCTCCGGCACAACGGCGGCCTGTTATTTTTTGTACTACTATGCGACGAGACGAGCATGACGTTCACCTGATGGTAAGTGATACGCTTGCCCATGACAACGTGCCGCTAGTTAAGATGGTACACACTGCACCACATTGCGCTCGTCGTAAGACATAAGGTGTTAAGTCTCGTTACCCCAGTAATTACACTAGCTACAGCGCGCTTCAAACCGGAACACGGTAATGTTCGCACACTACTATTTGTCGGTTGCAATAGGAGCTGCGGTGGTACCCACCCAGGCGGTCTCCGGCAACAGAGACCTACCACCTGGTGTTATGACGCGATGCCGCTGATCCCTTTCTAAGTAATTGTGTGCGAGGCGGCAGGATTGTCTTGTGGCATCGAGTAGTGGTATCCCGTGATTATATAAAACTACTTTTGGAACGATTTTTATTTGCCAATATTCTTATCGAAACTTCAATACTGACAACACGTCTCTACACACCGTAAGGGTAACGGCTGTGGGCGGTGTATGACACGCGGAACATTATAAATGATACAAACGTCGCATTCAACGAATGTAATGTTAAATGTAAACGAACCGCTGGAGACAGTCCGACATTCAGAAGTTTGGCGGCGTCGAGTTTGCAATAAAAAGGGAAGTAATGGAAAGCCTTGTTAACTGTCCATTATCTTTACAAGTTTTCGTTTAAGTGTAACAAAGATTAATCGACGGCCGCCTGAAGTTCGGAAAGGGTTGCGCCCGGCGCGGTGGGTGTTGGGGAGAAAGAGGTTTGTTAGCAAGTAGTAAGAATTACGTATATATAAAAATTATCTCCCATCTGTCCGATCAGTGTTTAAAAATACACACAGTGAAAACAGTTATGATTAATTAAATCTTATATAAATGATAACCTTGAAAATATGTCTACGTCTTTAAGTTAAGTAATGAATAATGACAGTTAAAAATGTGTATGCACATTTCAATTGCTAGTAATTATTAGTTGATTACGATTGCTGCCGTTATCAAAGTTTTTTAAGTTAAAGTGGGAAAGTCCGGTCACATGCGCATGGTCACCTATGAAAGATGAGGTAACAAAATCATGTTACAAAGGGCGCGTGGAGTCGAGGATTTTATTAAGGCAGCTGGGAACGTCTGGTGTTCAGGAGGCAAAGAACCGCTGATATTGAAAGGATTGGTGATTTTAATTTGATTATAATTCAAGAAGCGTGTAGCGCGATGAGAGGTAATAAGCCCGCGGGGATTCGTCCCTGTCTCGTATAAAATGCGGAGACATCTTACACCTGATCATCGCCTAATGCGATCCCGCATGCCCCGAATCTTTTAAAATTCACCATCCGCTAGCCACATGTCCCAACCCGCCCCACCCGCCCCACCAGCCCCAGCCTCAGCCAGCAGCCGCTACCCGACTGGGTGGACGGAAATCTTCACGCCGAAACTGAATTTGATTGTAAACAAGTACGACGTGGCATTGCGATTCATATCCATTACAAATATCCGATATATAATATAATACCAAAAAAAAACTCTCACTAGTATAACATTGATTGAAATACTCCACACAGTTTATTAGCGAGAAACTGATCCAGCCAAATAGGTAGCACCGACGTCAACGGTACCTGGGCAATAACACCAACGTGTCTCTCTTGTCAAGCATATGAACCGGCCACGAGCTGGTTGTCAATAAATTTTTGAAGCGTCAACTCATTAAACGGCGGCCGGGATATAAATTGAGTGGAGGGGCAGGGTGTGGTGTTCCGTAGCCGTTAATACGTTAAGGCCTCAAGATTGGCCGTGGAAACTTGCAAATTAAAACGGTAATTCTCCCGGCGCCCCGGGGCTCCGGGGCTCCGGCTGCGTCTAATCGATGACGCAACAAGGCGCCGCGGACAGAAATTCCCATCACAAATTGCATCCGGGTGGAAATCTTTAATTATTACATTAGGGCGCCCTCGCCCCCGCCCGCCGACTAGCTCCACTACACGTGCACCAGCTGCGAGCACCGGCACCTGGACCTCAGGTTCATCTACAAGGAGCCCTTAATACGTTACAAGCACAAGTTCGAAATGTATAACATTTAAAACCCGCCTAATCTTGACGAGCCCAACTATGAACCACATCAAGGAGCTCCTTAATAAGACCACACCATCTTTCCAGCTCACACAGGTTCTCACTGGACATGGCTTTCACAAGTCTTATCTCCATCGGTTCCATATCACCGATAACGACCACTGCCCCTGCGATGACTCAACCTCCCAGACTGTACTGCATCTTGTTAAAGAATGCCCCAAATTTAATAACTCAAGAGTAAGCCACGAAATCAATTGCATATCACTAAAAATCCAACCATTTAACCTAACGTCCATCCTAACTAAAGATAGCACAATTCAAAGCTTCACTGACCATATCAATAATATCATCAACAATCTCAAACTCTTCAACGGAACTTAACTATGTTCATCTCTCTTAACTTCAATAACCTCTATTCACAACTGCTTATACATATACATTAACAAACACAACTACTTACCTCTTAACTTATATCTGTCTTACACTATATTTCAACTTATATAGCCGCGTATCAAATCGCGCGGCTTTAAACACCCAAAAAAAAAAAAAATCTTGACGAGCGCAACTACCGCCTCACGTGTATCACTCCCCATCCGGTGAACGTCCGCGTCTTCGTCTCAATTAGAAGTGACCCGGAGTGACTTCCGCAGACCGTGAGTCAGCAGAACAGTTGATTGAGTACAAGTACCAGAGGTTTAGACCCCGCATCTGCGCACAGAGGGGTCGTTTGAAAAAATATAAAATAATACAACGCGCGGCGGCGGTGCGGGTGGGGTCGCGGACCCTATCGCGGGGGGTGGGCGGGGAGACAAAGGCATTGTGCGCGGCGCTGCTCCTCGGCCGGGAGGAGGGAGATGAGGGAGATTTCGCTCAACGCACGGCGCTTTTAAATTAAACTCCATTCATTTCTAGTCCAGCTTAGACTAATAAGTTTCTGTAATCTATACTCTACCTCATGTGTACATTTTTTTTAATTTATGAAAAGAAGCCAAAATAAACCTTCGTATAAGTAACGAATTAAAAATGTTTCCGTTGTGGTCGGTTCAACAAGTCTCTTCAATTCGTGCGAGTCCTGCGGCAGTACACTTCGTCACCACGTGGTACAGTATCCTCACACGTGCTATATATCCTTACGACTCAAGCCGCACATCTCATTTATATATACGTTGTCGACTCAGGTTAATTCTATTGGTTACGGCGAAGGTAAATGATCCAGATGGTAGGTCTCTGCCGGAGACCGTCTGGGTACCACCGCAGCTCCTATTGCAACCGACAAATAGTAGTGTGCGAACATTACTGTGTTCCGGTTTGAAGCGCGCTGTAGCTAGTGTAATTACTGGGGTAACGAGACTTAACACCTTATGTCTTACGACGAGCGCAATGTGGTGCAGTGTGTACCATCTTAACTAGCACCACGTTGTTGTCAAGCGTATCACTTACCATCAGGTGAACGTCTTGCTCGTCTCGTCGCTTAGTAGTATAAAAAAAAAATCCACTAGTCACTTGCTGGCCGGCGGTCTTCGTCGGCGGTTCCGTCGCGGAAACGTTTCAGTCGGCCCCCATTGTCGCTGAGCGTGAGCGACGTTCGCCAAAATTACAACTAATTGAACTGAATTACGAACTCATTAGTGCGGTCCATCCATCAGCGTCGCGGAGTGCCGAAACCACTTCCGCGCCGCGCCCGCCCGTAATACACCATCCCTGGTGATTTTAGAAAAATTCGCAAACCGGTGGTGGGGGATAGAGGGTAGGGGGAGGTAGGACTCGCGCCTTGCGACAGATGTTTTATCTTCTAACTCGTATTTCCTCATGACTGAGGGTCGTGGTCATCATGTTTTTATTGAAACACTGACTCTCTTGGCATTTATAATGGAGTGCTTTGCCATTGCCTTTTCCATTTCACATACTAGTCTGACCACTGATGGTCATGGCATGGATATGCAGGTTTCCTCACGATGTTTTCCTTCACCGTCAAAGCACGTGATATTAGTCGGTGTTTTATATGCTAACTGCACATAAATTGATAAATTCATTGTAGCAGGCCGGATTTGAACCCGTTACCTTCGCATTGGAAGGCCGGCGTTCAAACCACTAGGCTATAACGGAATACTAAAGTATATATGTGATCAAGTGATATTTAAACTTCTTAAGTAATTTTTGGGGCTTTGTACCTCACTCGCCGCTTTACGTCTTCCATTCCTTTAGGTCTTTGACACAACGAGTAAATATCACCTAATAACACCGCAAAGATCGTTGGAAATATATTGGTGGCGAGCTGGTGTCCAGCAATTGACAACGAGTCTAAATGGATGATAAGGATCGTATATTCAGTAACTAACAAATGTGTGTATCTTAACAAATCTTATCAGTTCAACAGTCGGTGACCGCACGCGAGGGCCCGGCTGCGGGTCCACCTCCACGTAATTACGCCATAAAACGCCAGGAGGGGTGACGACGCGAACATCCAATTTAGTGGGTTTATTGTGCGACAAAACAGATATCCCCCCCCCGCCCCCGTGCCCGCTCACCGCCTGACACTCCTCGCACTTCCACCTGCACGCACTGGAACTGATGTAAGTAACCTATACATCTTGTACTTCAAATAAATCCAATGACAGCGTGTTGGACGATCATTCATTTACATATTTTCGCATCATGCTGATGTTTACTACTCTTCGTTGTGTCTAACTAATATTCTTTACTGTAGTCATTTTTTTTATACTACTATGCGACGGGACGAGCAAGACGTTCACCTGATGGTAAGTGATACGCTTGCCTACAACAACGTGGTGCTAGTTAAGATGGTACACACTGCACCACATTGCGCTCGTCGCCTTGAGACATATGTGAAGTCTCGTCACCCCAGTAGCTACACTAGCTACAGCGCCCTTCAAACCGGAACACAGTAATGTTCGCACACTACTAGTGGTACCCACCCAGACGGTCTCCGGCAACAGAGACCTACCACCTGGTAATACATTACTGTCCCTCCCACCCCCTGCCTTTTCACCGCTGTGTGTGTTCCATGAACAATTATTTTTCTCCGCATGACCCTGGTAACATTTCATAAGATTTCCAACGCAACCAGTTCGCTTGCCACGTATACATTCACTCCCTCTCGTACTCAGTTAGCAGAAGTAGACGTTTCCAAAACCCGTTTATAACTATGAGTGCCTCCGAAGTCAGGTTATGCTGCTGAATGGTAACATTACGAGCATTAGTTAAAGTTAGTGATGTTAAGTAAACAGTATTATATCTCACGCTGACGTGTGATGTGATGTATGGACGTACTAATTATCGCGTTATTGTTATGTGCTGATGTACATCGCAATGAGGCTGTAAATGAAGTACGCTCGTGCCGCGTCCAGTGCAGCCGGTGCGGTGGTGCGGTGGTGGTGCGACCGCGCCCTCGTCACACCGCGACCCCGGGCGCGTGGAGTGATGACCGCGCGTCACACCGTCCGCTCCATTTTTTTATAAATATATAAACATTATTTATAATTATCCAGTTTTGAAGTCATAATCACGTGGCAGTAATAAATGTATACGAGCGGCGGTTTCCAACCTTCGAGCACTAATACGTTCATACATAAAAATCTTCACCCCCACTATAGCATATGTAAATAATCTTTTCTATAATTATTTATTTATTTATTTATGCACACAGAAATCACAGATTAAAAATTAAATGTACAGACATATTAAGTGCAAAGGCACTACTTATTCCAATGTGAAATTTCTTCCAGTAGGCCTTTTGTTGGAAAATTTTATATTAGTGAAAGTAATTTCGGTGCATATTGCTAAACTACATACTAAATAAAACTAAGACATACATATACTAAATAAAACTTGCTAAGAAAAAATCAAAAAAAAAAAATACATATATATATATTTAAAAAAAAAGCTACTGTTTTTATAAGAAATAGGTACAAAATAATATAAAAAAAATATATATACAAAAATAAAAAAGTAAAACAGTTTCTAAGTCATGAGCGTTGAGATATCTCAAGATAGTGCTCTTTAACGCGCTCTTTAATTAATTAAAAATGACGTCACAATTGAAAGTTCAGTTAAGGAATGTCCAAGACAATGACTGCGATATGCGATTCAATCTACACGAGCAGATTGATTTTACACCAGCAAAAAAACGGTTATGATTAATAAAGTAAAGTACGGGCGCGGTCAGATCAGAAGGCGAGTTAGTTTCCCTACCACGTGTCCGCTGGGTTCATTTTAAAAACAACTTAGCTAAAAGCATAGCCGCACAAGACACTCCGGAAATACTTCTACAAACAAGCTTTTAAGCTAACGAGCTAACGGTTACGTGTGTAAAAGATTAGAAAAGCGCGAATATAGCAACCGTTTTAGAACTAAGTTAGATATATTCTGATATAGAGGTCGCGTAGTAACTGATACAGTTAAGTGTAGTGGCGAGATTCTACACAACGGTTAGTGAACCAGGTGACCAGCCGGGCTGCTGAAGGGTAAACGAACGATGTAAAAATAACAAGCGCATAAAGCATACGCTATTTAGCGTTTAACCTCTACACATTGTTAAACGCTTCCATAACGACGCGAATCTACACTTAAACGATAAATTAAAATAACTTGCTTTAACTTTATATACCTAATTCCGTATATTCAAAACTTTGAATTTAAGTTAAACGACTAAAAATCGATTGATTAATAATAATGTGACCGGTCTACCTAGTTCCTGTCCCCGTCAAGCAACACTGCGGACAATATTGCGTTAGCATTTGGATGGTAATTTAGTGAAGTTACTACGGTAACGAAACTTAATACGTCGTGTAATGTTTATCATCCCCAACTAATACCATGTCTCAGACTATACTATCAGATTTACCAGGTGGTAGGTCTCTGTTGCCGGAGACCGTCTGGGTACCACCGCAGCTCCTATTGCAACCGACAAATAGTAGTGTGCAAACATTACTGTGTTCCGGTTTGAAGCGCGCTGTAGCTAGTGTAATTACTGGGGTAACGAGACTTAACACCTTATGTCTCAAGGCGACGAGCGCAATGTGGTGCAGTGTGTACCATCTTAACTAGCGCCGCGTTGTCATGGGCAAGCGTATCACTTACCATCAGGTGAACGTCTTGCTCGTCTCGTCGCACAGTAGTATAAAAAAAATAAAAAAAAGATGAAAATATTACTCGTCTCGTCGTTTAGTGCGATAATTCGAAATTAAAAATAAATCGATTTTTTATTCGATATCTAAAAATGCTGGCGCGTAATAAAGGTCCGCTGAAAAAAAAAATATTCCACTCACCAATCGGCCGCGAGCGTGACGACCGGCAGTCGCGCCGTGCCCGCCGCGCCGCAAAAACGGCGGCAAATCTCGGTGCGCGGTGCACGTGTGCGGCGAGCGGCGTACATCTGCGCGCGGACAAAAGAAATGCCTTTTAGAAAACAAATTCAACATTTGCGCGTGGCAACGGCGGGGGGGTGGCGCGGCTCTATATAATCCATCCAAGATTTATATTTGCACGAACGCTCTCCGCGGCGAGGGTCGCATTCCTTTCCTATTTTAATATCCCCCATGTCAAAATGGCGAATATTAAATTTCTGTCACAAGGAAAATATAAAACAAAACTGACAAACCATTTTAATCGTAACTGATAAAATATCCAGCATCCGATCATACCCTCGACACAAAATGAGCGTTGTTATAAGCTTGACTCGGGCAAAAAAAAACTGAATATAAAATGAGATAATCACGTAACTTAATAAAATCGCATTACGAACAGCAAAAGATTTCGATAAAATTTCTATAGCACGTGTCCAAAGCGCACGACTAGCAGATATACTCTAAAAACATTAATGTTTATATGCAAACGAGCATCCGCTCGGAAAAGGTCCATTTAAATTTATTTAAATATTCAGGATAAGCGAACACGCAGACATACAGACCTGTAAATAACAAACGTTTGCTAACAAATGTTATAAGTTTTAGTTTTCGTAACATCAAACCTAGAACACGTACAGACTATAACTAATAAAATGATTAGGGCCAAAGTTGAACTTAGATAACAGAAATCTAAAAGCACCTATAGATCTAAAACCACGAGGTAATTTTTATTTAACGGTGGTCTATCATAAGGTGTTAGTATATTGAGAGATCAAATCCACTATTAATAGTAAAATGGAAAATGCGACTTCTAAACAAACAGGCGAATTAGCTACTAGAATATACATTAGTGGACAATTCAATATTGTTGATATGCGAGCAGCACTTGACCCGAATAGTTATTCACTCATTATCTTTATTAACCAAAGCGACGCTGTGTGAATTAATAAGTAGCCCGTTATCGTATCTGTTATGACAAATTGTTTACTAACAGTTCGTCGAAAAAGAATTTGTATATGCACACGGGATTTGAACCGCAACCGTTTGCCGGGGAAACAACAAACATGGCCGCACGAGAGTTTAAAACGTTCGTTACCAAAAAAAAAAAAAAATTCCAACCACAAAGCCGCGTCTCCTTCAAGTATGAGCACGAAAAAAGCGTAAACAATTTTCGGATTCTCTACATTTGAATCTGGCCGAGTTGCAAAAAAAAAAAAGATGTACCGTATAATTACAGGTCTTTACCTTTGCCTCTTCAACCACCCCCCTCCTCCCACTACCTCAAGCGCCGCGGAGACGGGGGAGGGTAAATGTAAATAGGGCGCGGTGCGACGACAAAGCGCGATGATACCGCGAAAATGCGGCCTTTAATTAAAAACTCTAATTTCAAAAATGGAAGCGGCGGCGCACTCCAAATACAAACCCGCGCGGGCCGGCGAGGAGATGTTCGGATACGGCGTCGAGTGTCTCTGTGCGCTGCGCTACACTGCACACCCTACCCCGCACCACCCCACCCCTACATTCTGCACGAGTCTCCGATTTAACTTGTTCATAAGGTTAAGAGCGGGCTAAGTTATTACTTAGTTAGTACTCGCGGAATTATTACATTATCTATACTACTATGCTATATAGGTTTTAGTGGTACTAACGACTGAAAGCAATTTTATATAATTCTGTTTGCATCACAAATTTCTGAAAGCGCCGCTGAAGAAAAACAGCATTACAGCTTCTGCTACTCGTCGATCATTTGTGATGGTCGCATACAGGCAAGGTATATGTACCCTTAAATTACAACGCAAGAGTGACACTACAAACATTCCCTCGTTTTAACACGCACGAGTAAAAGAACTGATTACAAGATGGAGGCGTCTGAATGGGAGACGTAACGGACAAAAGTTTCTTTTTAATAAGTACCCTCATGGCGACCGTAGCGTCTTATCCCGTACGTACGAGCATAAAATATAATAACTAAAGCTGGAGGGACCCTTTCATGGCGACTCCCGCTCCCCCTGTCCCTGTCCCCCCCGCGGTCACCAGGTGAGAGTGATCTCGTGCAACATTTACTTAAAAGCTAAATACACCGCCGTCGCCGGGAGCTCTTTATTGAAAATGGCGACGCACACACACCCTCCCCCCCGTCACGCGGCGGGTAGCGCGCGGTGTTGCCCGCGTACCGACGACAACAATTATTCCACTTTTGGGAGATACACGAAAAAAGTTGGTAACACTTACTCTTTGTTCGAGTCGTGTAACTACGTATGAGTAATCACGCGTCACGTGATTTAGATTTAATTATATATATATATATATACTGATTAATTTGTGTTAGACGTAGTTATGATTGAATGTAAATGAATACAGTCGCCGTTGTGTTGTGTGTGACAATTAATTTATATCGGGCGTATGAACTAGTAATATCGAGCAGTCGCAGTTACGCAGCCCCCGCGTCGAGCTTGCACACTTAGATGCGGGGGGGGGGGGGGTGAGGGGGGGTGCGCGCGGAGGCTGGCCCGCGAGCTTGACGCGCGCTTTAATTATTCCGTCTGATGAATTATGACGTCATGAATACACACACACATCACATTCTGACGCGTTAATTATAACGATTTTAACAGTTATGTTTGAAAAAATATCGCAGCTCCTATTAAAGATTACAAGTAAAACATTATTTGATAGCGTTTCGTCAATAAATCGCGGTGTTATTATTACAAATTAATTGTACGTTTATTTATATAGCAATCAAGAGATTATGATTTCTATTGCTGCTTGCTGCTTTATGAAACAAATCCGAGTTGAACATAACATTAACTATGTTTAGAACTACATACAACACTAACATATTTTTCCGTGACTATTTTCCTACATCCAATTATTATATAAAAGTGTGTAACTTAAGAAATATACTATATTTACATTAATAAAATTACGTACCATTTAATAGCATCTTGTGTGAATATCACATACAATATAATTGTTCCAATTTAATATACAAAAAAAAAACACTTTTTTATCACTTGCAACTCATATCGCAGTTTACTCCGCAATGTGAACATTTGTTAAATATATAAACTAAACGAATAATCCGAACAACTGGTCAGCACGCGCCGCCGCGCCGCCGTCGCGTCGCGCACTGCCCGACGCGCACAAACCGAACGCTCCGCGGCGACGTTCCGAACGGAATTCGAATTTGAAAATGGTACACGAACGCGACGGACGTCCGCGGCGCTCAATTAGCGACAGGACGCGGCCAATCGCGCTCGTTCCCGCCTAGCGCGTGACGCATGCGCCGCGCGCCGCCGCGAGGGAGCAGCGACGCCATGTTGAAAGTAATGAATGTGTGCGGTGACGCCATGTTCATTTTTCAAATACAGGACGAACGACTCGAATTTAAAAACGTCATGACCGTATATTTCAATACGACAATCTTTTTTTTTAAACCTAATAAAGAACAAATAAAAACTACATCTATTAGGCATGAAACATATAATGCAAATCGGAAATAAAGATCTCAAGTCGGTGATTGCAAAACTAGATTTACTTGATGATTTCATACCATGCACCCATTTATGCCGTTAATAAGTGACGTACAAACACGAGCCTATTTCTTTCCTGTAGGTTCTTATAAGGTGTACGGCCACGTACGTGCCGATTGTCGGCAAGTGTTATATTAATAAAACGTCATGTATATATAAACACGCGTAGTAACACGTTTTGGGTGAGGCTGCGGGTACCGGTGTGAACAGCGTCGGGAGGGATCCGGGGCAACGCGAACAGCTGGTGTGCCTACACGCACACACGCACACGCGCGCACGTCAGGGTTGCGAGTGGCAAATTAAAGTGTAAGGGATGCGAGATGTATAAAATTGAAAAGTAAATTCGGAATCACGCGGCGGGGTCGACGCGCCCGCCGCGTGGCAACACTGAGCAAGTTTAATGTATATATATTACGAATACTGTGAACACTTTATAACACGTAAATAATACAAAATGATTTACTAACTGTTACAGATAATAACTGATTTTCAGTGAACTTTTTCAAATCCTCCCAGGTGGAACAGGAGAGGAGAAACGATAAGAATCATCGCGTAACTAGTAACACTATAACTGTAAACAGTCATAACTCTTTATAGTACTAGTGAACGTCATTAGGAACTACTTTTTTTTACTGGTGGTAGGTGTCTGCTGCCGGAGACCGTCTGGGTGGGTACCACCGCAGCTCCTATTGCAACCGGCAAATAGTAGTGTGCGAACATTACTGTGTTCCGGTTTGAAGGGCACTGTAGCTAGTGTAATTACTGGGGTAGCGAGACAACACCTTATGTCTTACGACGAGCGCAATGTGGTGCAGTGTGTACCATCCTAACTAGCGCCGCGTTGTCATGTGCAAGCGTATCACTTACCATCAGGTGAACATCTTGCTCGTCATGTCGCAAATTAGTATAAAAAAGAACTGTCACACATAGTCAATGATAATTTATAAGGATAAGGCTCAAAAGGACTCGTATCCAGAGCCGTAAAAACATTTACAAAAAAAAACCCTAATTCATAAATAATCATTTGTTATATGTTCACTATACAATAAGTAGCGTTCATATAATTATTACATATGCAGTTACCATTCCAATACCATGGTATAGCGTCTACTACATGCAAGTTAAACGAAAATGTCGATAATGAAGAATATAACATTCGTTATAGTATCCACAAGCATCGACTCGTGTAGGGACCGGTGCTGGTTAATTACGAGCCGAGTGGCGCGGGTTCGACTCCCGGGTGCAATCTTTACGAAACCGCACGCCGCTGTACTTTGAAATGTTTCTGATAATAATTTTAAGTGTAGAGTTGAGTCCGGTGCCGGGGCTCAACATTATGTATATGTGCCGCCGCTATTTGTATGTTGATTTATACACGTCGCGATTGACGACAACGAATCTATTTGCGATGTGACGGATGTGTTCCCGTGTCACATTGGACGTAACAAAAGAGGGTATTATAATTCAAAGTAGATCTATCAGAATTTTAAAATCTCCACGAGGCAAAAAATCGGGACAAAGTGTCACCCGCACACAGCCCCCCCTCGCGCACTACATAAATGAATAAGAACGGATGCGATCGCATATGTATGCGACCTCAGGACACGCGTCGCACAATTCAAACTGTGAATAATTCAAAAAAAAAAAGAAAAAAACGTTTGACTTTCAAATTGTAACGCGGAGAGATCCGGCGGCCGATACGCGGAGTGCGCCCCGCGACCGACCTCTCTTAATATCCTCTTTGCTCACAATTTAAATAGGGCAAAGATAATAACGTAGATACGGACGCAACCTACACCCCCAGCCCCCACCTCACCTACCAGAGAAGAGATCTATTCAATTCGGAACGTTCGCGTGTAAACGGAAATATCGGATGTCCAATCGCTGAGGCTCAATACACACACCGAGATGTAGCAGCGATAATACTATTCAACAGTAGACTCGAGGCGGTGCCAACGATGATCGTGAACAGTTAGCGACACCCCGCCGCTCACATTACCATAGCTACATAAAAATATACGCGAACACATTTGGGTAAATTATTCAGTTGAAATAAAGCGCATTAATTCATGAGACCTCGATGCGAGGATAAGCGATACGGCGTCACGTGGCCCGGACACGTTCACCTGATGCTAAGTGATACACACTTCTCCCAATTGAAACGCTGTAATGTTTTAAGATACCTAGATAATTACCGGTAACAGGCCTACACCACCGGTGCGAACTATTAACAAATTGAAAACATAAAAATGTCCCGAAAACGAAACGTATTTCGTTCAGCCGCCAGCCCGCCATATTTACAGAGATGGCGGCCGGGTGTCGCAATTTGAATTTCGAATGCCCGACGGCCGTTATCGCCGCGCGGGGTCAGCGCTTCCTATCGCATTTATCGTCGTCACTTCCCGTTCGATATTTGAAATATTGAATTTTTTTTTGCAGTCGCCGCCGCCAGTTGACAATATTTTTTTAAATGTGTTTGTATTGTTCCCCCATGTCCCTGCTAAACATTAAAAAAAAAAAGAAAAACGCGTTATGATATTGAAACCTTGTTGATACTTGTGTGAGGTTTGAAAATTCATCAAGCCCTCAATAGAATAACAATTGCGGCGAGTTGAGCATCTCAGTAATGAACTTCTAAGAAATATGAGCCAACAAACAATAACGCGGCCACTTTATTGTGAAACCAATCCTAATAAAACAACATAGGGTAACAACAAACAACGGGAAAATAATCACGCCCACTACAGCCTTCGCAGCGATATGAACTGTCAACACAAAGCCGAGAGTAATATGGAACAACAATATCACAATGGAGAATAGAAAAGTTGAGAATAATATCAGATATATAAAAATTACGTCGGAAAAAAAAATCCCGAGGGTCTTGATTGGCGTTTTCAACGATGTGATATGTTCTAACCCTCTATAAGAAAATTTTGTTAGAAATCAAATAACACCAATAATTGGTATTGTACAAAAATGTATGATTAAAACTGTGGAAATTGTTATGCTCGATGTCAGGTGTGAACGTTGAAGTGGTGACCCTGGAGGAAGACAATCAGACACACTAAAGTGAATTTATTACCAGGTAGGTCTCTGTTGCCGGAGACCGTCTGGGTACCACCGCAGCTCCTATTGCAACCGACAAATAGTATTGTGCGAACATTACTGTGTTGTAGTTTGAAGGGCGTTATAGCTAGTGTAATTACTGCGGTAACGAGACAACACCTTATGTCTCAAGGCGACGAGCGCAATGTGGTGCAGTGTGTACCATCTTAACTAGCAGCACGTTGTCATGGGCAAGCGTATCACTTACCATCAGGTGAACGTCTTGCTCGTCTCGTCGCTTAGTAGTATAAAAAAAAAAAAAGAATATTTGTGTACACAGGACGCAGGTCGTGGAATTAGAAACAAATAAACGCGACCTGTTGTATTATGTAACAATTTGTGAACCTGTACGACGCAATACATTTTTGTAACGTAATAAATAATTCTTCCCTGATGTTACTTTCGGTCGCGTAAAAGCATTCCGGGGCATCGGGGAGAGGGAATGTAAAAGCCGCCCTGCTCGTACGCGTGACGTCGACGCGACGTGTCCGCGCGGCGGTCCCGCGGGCACCCGCCGCGCCATTAGCCCCACGAATTGAGGTCAATTGTTGTTTGTCCATTGGGCTCGTTACGCCGCCATGTTTGAAATAATTTGGAAATGGAACGCGCTGACGTTTCTGCGGGGACGCTTGAATTTCGAACACTTCGATATGATCGAATGTTTGCGAGCGCGGTTTTTTTTTTTTTATTCAATTTCAGCGTTTTTGTCGAGTTAAATATTTACATTTAAATTCGATGTTAGGCAAACTGTCACTATGAATATCAAATATGGTTTACAGGTTTCATATATAAAATTTTTCCCACTGAACATTTACTACCTATTGATAATATTACTAAATCATTATTCTCATACCACCGTCGAATGCCTCTACGGACCGCAAAGGATCGGGCTCTGTATAGAATTACAAAACAATTAGGGTCCCAAGAAACTTGCTCGGGATTTAGTCCCTTCCTTAAAGTGGCTGCTCGGAGACCCCTAGTACATCATAATCTAATTTATCGGGGTTAATTGCGGCTACAACTAAAAATTAACAGTTTTGCATGGGAAACTGATACAAAGTTGTGAGTTAGCTGTTTTACTTAATACAGCCGATGTGCCGGACGTTTGCCTGATGATATGTTTAGCTAATAGCACCAAATCAATATTAATCTCTCTCGAGACACGAAACCATACCTTCAATAAACCAACAAACTCAATCTATTAGCTGATTTTAAACCGAAATACAGTAAATACCTACACTAGGTGACAGGAACAGGCAAATATCCCCACTTCACATCCGTTTTAGATTATTACCATTAATTTTGTGCGTTATAGAAAATTAATAAAAATCAACCGCAGAGCCGGTGATAAAGAGCGGTCCGGCAGCGAGCTGATAAGCGGCGGATCTGACGCATACAGCTCGCGGAATATACCTAGAGGACCAGCTCGAATTCATCGAGCAGTTAGAACTACAGCCGGAAAACCAATTCCTCGCTTGTTTTCCTTGTCACGGTTCGCAGTAATGAGTGTAGTGATGGAGACATCGGCTCATGAGAAACATATGATGAATGTATTATTATTCATAATTATATTCATTTGATTTCTGGTAAGTGCTTATTTTTACAGAATCTATCATTACGAGAACGGCAAATTTAGAAAAAATTCGTTTAAAAGCTTTTAATGTTAGCAATAATAAGCGTTACATTAATCAATCGTATTAATAATTCAGATGTTAATGATTGGTCTAGATCCTTATGGCAGTGCGGCATCAGACATGTTTGCGTGTTAATGAAACATCGGCACACACGCGGCTGCGCCCCGCCGGCAGCCCGGAGCCGCCCGGGCTCCAATTACACAGATCACGCATTCATAGAATTCGCAAACGATCACTCACCAGCTCCAACAACAATGCAAGCAACACAGCACACACAGCACACTCAGCATCCGCTGAATTATTCAACAAAACACCAGCAGACCGAGTGGATCATGACAAAGCTCCCAATTAAATACAAATTACATCGCGGTTAGTATTTAAACACAACGACTCTGTCTATTCACTGCTCGAGAAAGACTAACCCAAGTTATGGATATTTGCGTGAATGCCAGAGGAACACAGAAGCCACTGCCCTATCCCTGCAGTCACATTTAAACGCCCATTGCGACAGCACAGGTAGAAAATACTCGTTACTTGAATAAGTTTCGAATACAATTAAACAGATGATTATTGTAAGCCGAACAAAGTGAGCTCGCGGGGGTCCGCCCCCCGGCCCCCTTTGTGTAACGCAGCAGAAACTACTTCCCGAAACGCCGTTGCCTGGCCATTGTTGTGAGAAGAAAAGCAGTTCATTGAGACTCCACTTTTGTCCAACTGCACATTGTTGCGCGGCAGCTGCGCCCTGCGCGCGACGCTTTCTGCCCTCGCGGTGGAGATCTGCACCGTCACCACGCTCTCGTTATAGGAACTTTTTGTAAACGTTGATATCTATGTTATCCTATTTCTATACAACTTTAAACTTGCCAAAAACAACTAAAAGTTAAACAGGAATCAAAAATTTTGTAACCTAAATGAATTGATTTGGGAACTTCTGATAGCAGCTAACTTACTTCTGCTGTTTCTATGTATCTCAATACATAATCATATTGTCAGAAATCTCTAGAAAAGTTCTAGGACGTTTTTGTTATTCTTAAAGACTATACCCAGAACCCCCAAAACCACAAAAGCTATTTCTCTACCAGGTTATTCATAAATGACAAAAAAAAAACACGAAGAACGAAAATTTGCAATTAAAGATTATATATACAGTCTGTTCCACTCACACCGTCACAACGGTTACTTACCAAAAAAAAAAGAACGAAATATAAGTGTTTAATATTGCCTGTTCATTATAAAATGCTAGGGACCTTCTAGAACGTAAACTGGTGAAAGTAAAAACGCCGAAGCTTTAATATCAATCGACACTCTCTTACTGCCAATCAAAGTAAATGTAATACTTGGAACTCCGCCTAGCTTACAACCGTGAGATACTGAAAAGACATTCATAAAATATCTTCAAAATAAGTCTCTTCTGGACATGGTTAAAACATTTTACGCATCCGGAATTATTATGTGAACAGTGTACATCACCATCAGCTATGCGACCTCTTGCAATAGTTGTCTACTTGTGTCTATTAAACTGATAGCACTCGAGGCTTGAGACATTCGATGTAAAAGTATTGTATATGATAGTACATTAAACATCTCACATAAAATATTCCCCCAGTGACGTCACACTCTTCAGCTTAAGGAAATCGATCAAAGCCCCCGGGAGCTTAGTAGTCAAGTGGAGGAGCGCAAAGGCGGGGGACTCTTCAGACGGATAAGCACCTCCAAGAACTTGACCGCGACGTATGAAACTCTTCCTCAATGCGTGCCGTTCATTGAGAACTTTATGAATCTAACTCAAATTTAAAATTATGGATAACCAATAACTGTGATAGTGACGGAGATGTTAAACGACGTGTCCCCTTTGTGTTCTTGTGAATTTTTTTTTACACTACTTTGCGACGGGACGAGCAAGACGTTCACCTGATGGTAAGTGATACGCTTGTCCATGACGCGGTGCTAATTAAGATGGTACACACTGTACCACATCGCGCTCGTCGTTTCGAGACATAAGGTGTTGCCTCGTTACCCCAGTAATTACACTAGCTACAGCGCCCTTCAAACCGGAACACAGTAATGTTCGCACACTACTGTTTGTCGGTTGCAATAGGAGCTGCGGTGGTACCCAGACGGTCTCCGGCAGAGACCTACCTGGTAATTATTTGATAGATCCTTGCATAACGATCGTGTGATTGTCATGTAACGATAACTACAAGTAATGATGATGAAGCTTTAAAGTGCTGTTTTTCATTTTGAAACATAATACAACGGCATGGCGACGTGTATGAGACTACAAAGTTAAGGTGATGAGTAACTATAAATATGATACATGACGCTGTGTGGGGCGGTGCGGGGTGTACGGTTGCGAGCACACCATCAGCACACTATCTCGGGAATGTCCAGTCGCAGCAGTACGAGCCAACGCCGTGAAAGCGGTGTCGCGTTACGGAACCCACGGCCCGGTCCCGCGCCTGTGCACTTTTTCAGCACACGCACGCAGTGACGTCACCGCCCCTCTCAGCTCTACCCACACATTCCTCGGCGTCTACTTACACTGTTGCGGCGGCACCAGCAGAAATCAGAGCTCAGTGTAACCGTTTACTCTACATTAATATTTTTTAAATATATATTCTACCAGGTGGTAGGTCTCTGCCGGAGACCGTCTGGGTACCACCGCAGCTCCTATTTCAACCGACAAATAGTACTGTGCGAACATTACTGTGTTCCGGTTTGTAGCGCTGTAGCTAATGTAATTACTGGGGTAACGAGACAACACCTTATGTCTTACGACGAGCGCAATGTAGTGCAGTGTGTACCATATTAACTAGCACCACGTTGTTGTCAAGCGTATCACTTATCATCAGGTGAACGTCTTGCTCGTCCCATCGTTAAGTAGTATAAAAAATAAATTATCGCCACTCGACGTATTTGTCGAGTAAAGCTTACACTTAACTCCTGGGTAGTTGCTAATTTCTTCTGTAATAATCTGTGCGAACTGTAACGCGATCTTAACAGTCGAACACGACGCCCAATTCGTAGGCGCTAATCGGTGCAGCAGTTAAGTTTAATTAGTTAAGCAGGCGCGTGCCGGGGAGTTGTACGCCGCCCACCGACTCAGTAACGACGTCACCCGATCGCCCGCGCCCGCGCCTCTCGCAACTTTAATCAGCCGCCGGCACTTAATTAAACATAAACAAGGACCGGTCAAACTTAAACAATACCCGTGTAACGAGCGGGAGCCGGCGCGGCTGCACCCACCAAACAATTACTGAATTTCCAGAGATTTATTCAGTCGCCGCTTTAATAATTTGCGAAGCTATAAAATACTTTAATGAGTACGCGACAGAACGCGCTGAAGCAGTTAAGCTTTATATAAAAGAAAATGAGTTATTGTATATTAAGAGACATTATGACGACAAACAAACGTAACATTTGTCATTTCCTACCTCTGTCTTCTACTCAGGAACGAGTGCCTAGATCTCTTAACTGTCACAAATTACTCTCTCCACAGCATAGTACCACGTTTTTTGAAAACTCTTTTAGTGTACGAGCTATAAGACTTTGGAACGCCCTGCCCTCTGACGTCACGAATGCGCCAAGTAAGCTATGTTTTAAAAGACGTTTGAAATGCCATTTACTGCAACACGAGCACATCTCGTAATAAACAAATTAAATATTATGTATGTATGTAAGTTTTATGTATGTATAATATGTAAGTAATATGTTTGTATGTATATATGTAGAAATGATGTATGTATATAAGTAGATATTATATATGTATATATGTGAGAATTAATTTAAACTAAAATTAGCACCGGCCATTCCTCTCTATTCCACTGTCAAACATTCTCCCGGGGTTGACTGGTAGAGAATGCCACTAGGCATTAAGTCCGCCCATTGTAACGTTTTGGCGTATACAATAAAGATTTTAAATAAATAACATGATGACATAGACACGCAGCTATTTAAATTACCGCGGTAACGATTTTCATATTGCATTTGCTTTATAAACGCCCTGCCCATTCGCCTGTATAAACCTGTTACTTGTCACAGCACATCAATAGTCAATGGGTAGAAATAAATGTAGAGGTAGACATCGCACCAAGTTGCGATACCTCGGGCAGGGAGCGCTATCTGCACGCGGACGATTAGGGCCGATAAGGGCCAGACACGTACGGACCGTCTCCACGCGGCACGTGGACGCAACAGTGTCAGCTGTGACTCAATCACCACTCATCGCTGTCCCGTATGGCAACACCACCACCTACTGATTCTACATTATATATAATACACTCCCGGACACATCTATCGGCTCACCTAGTGTTTAAAAGTTTTAACGGTGCCTAGCTAAAAATAAATGTTAGGTGAAGCAATAAGCTTTAATGCAGTTTTAAAGCTGATTTTTTGGTCAACCTTTATGTATGTTTTTTTTTTTTTTTTTGTAAATCATGATTATGAAAAAAAAACGAAAATTCGAGTCTGTTCATTGTTTTCAACGACCCGGGAATGGAGAAAACTTTTTTATTTCGCACAAGTTGGATTTTTTTTTGATGTGTCCGATTATTGGTTTCATAAAAAGGCAACAAATCTAAACTTAGAGCCAGTTTTGACTAAAAAATAAAGATACTCTGCCTGAAATTGTCGCCCAAGTTGTAAAACTTCCGCCGGCCAAATCAATTCGAAATTACAAAAAAAATGCCGATAGATGTGTCCGGAAGTATAAGTGTACTTTTATATTTTTTACCCTCTGCGGTTAGATATCCATAAAGCTATATATTAAAAATTGTATGTGTATGTTTACCAGGTAGGTCTCTGTTGCCGGAGACCGTCTGGATGGGTACCACCGCAGCTCCTATTGCAACCGACAAATAGTAGTGGCAGACATTACTGTGTTCCGGTTTGAAGCGCGCTGTAGCTAGTGTAATTACTAGGTTAAGGAGACTTAACACCTAATGTCTCAAGGCGACGAGCGCAATGTGGTGCAGTGTGTACCATCTTAACTAGCGCCGCGTTGTCATGGGCAAGCGTATCACTTACCATCAGGTGAACGTCTCGCTCGTCCCGTCGCATCGTAGTATAAAAAAAAAATTGTACAATAAAGTAATCTCAAAGTTACATTTTAAAAAATAATTGAAAATAAGGAAAAGTAAATGGTTAATTTTAACTGTTCATTTGCGTCGTGTAGAGCTGCGTTTATAAATAACAACGTATATACATACACGTCTATATATATATATACATATCTCACTCGCTGTCGGTACGTAACGCAGATAACGTAAACAAAGAGCGGTTCTGTTCGAGTGCGACAAAAGAAACCACAGCAACGTCGCCTCGTAAATATCAATCGGTACCAATTAAAATCTCACAAACCGCTTCACACGGAGACAGGCCTGGTGGAGGCGTCAGCTCGTCGTGAACAGTCCTCACTATACATTTATCCATTAATTTTGTATAGTATCTCTAAGCTGTATGCAAACTTACAAAGTAATACCAAAGTGCTTTGCAATTGATAAAGACTTCAATAACGCCGGTTAAAGAATTTAGTAACTTTTAAACATTGTAAGATAGATGAAGAATTTCAAATTGTTTAAATAATTTCTAATATTTCGTTGAGAGAATATATGGAATTAGAAGTAGTGGGACACAACACACAAAAACGCGAGTACGCCGTTTACCCGGCACTCGATCACAATGAATCCGGATGCTGCGCGCGCGCATCTGGCGACCCGGCGTCCCCACGGCACGCACACAAACATTGAAACGAAATTATCATTACAAGAGAATTAATAACAAAAAATGTACAAACTTTAAACTTAACAATACTGTTAATTTGGAATGCTTTCTACCCACAATAGACATCACCAGCCCGCACCAGCTCACTGTGCGGGGAGAGCTTCCCTTGAACAATATTACGTTACTACTGCCAGCCTGAATAAAGACGTGCTGTGTTATCTATTGAAGCCGTGATATCCCAATGGTTTGAATGCCGGCATTCCGCCCCGAAGGTACCGGCTTCGAATCCGGCCTGCACCAATGAATTTTTCAATTTATGTATTTAGTATAACTAATACCACGCGTTTTGACGGTGAAGGAAAACGTGAGGAAACCTACATATCTATGTCATGAGCATCCGTGCTCGCACTAGTATGTGAAATGGAGAAGGCAATGGCAACACCACTCCATTATAACTGACAAGTAAGTCGTCGTGTTTGAACACGAGCATCAATCACGAGGAAATACTACTTAAAAGATTACATAATACTAATAAAAATCAAGCGCAACTAATTAGTGCCCGTCTGTAGTTACTCCAGGTCTACCAGTATACTCTGCGCTTGTTACATGTTGAACAAGGTTGAATTTTTTTTCATGTGTATACGAAGTATTTACGGTTTACAGGCTGAAAGCACTCATTAGCCGGTGCGCAGCGATTTCGCTGCACATTTGCCTTCATCCCACTGCTTACAATTAAGCTCCGCGTAAGTAAAAATGTAACATTTCAGTGACACGACGGAAGCGATTGTATTACGTAAAGTTTAACTTGTGTTCACTTACAATTTATTAAATACACTCCCGGACACATCTATCGGCCCACCTAGTGTTTAAAAGTTTTAACGGTTCCTAGCTAAAAATAAATGTTAGGTGGAGCAATAAGTTTTAATGCAGTTTTAAAGCTGAGTTTTTGGGCAACCTCTATGTATGTTTTTTTTTTAATTTTGAATTCAGGATAATGAAAAAAATCGAAAATTCGAGTCTGGTCATTGTTTTCCACGACCCAGGAATAGAGAAAACTTTTTTATTTCGCACAAGTTGGATTTTTTTTTTTTGATGTGTCCGATTATTGGTTCCATAAAAAGGCAAATCTAAACTTAAAGCCAGTTTTCAACAAAAAATATGGATACTCTGCCTGAAATTGTCACCCAAGTTGTAAATCTTCTGCCGGCCAAATCAATTCGAAACTACAAAAAAAACATACATAGGGGTTGACCAATAAATCTGCTTCAAAACTGCATTAAAACTTATTGCTGCACCTAACATTTATTTTTAACTAGACACCGTCGAAACTTTAAACACTGGGTGGTGGGCCGATAGATGTGTCCGGGAGTATATAACAGAACGCTGAGATTCATGTTCAAACCGTAATCCATACTAATACTGTAAATTAACTCTCTAACTAAAACATTATCACTAAACCAAAAATTTTAGTAAAACTTATCAATGTTTCGGCTGTGTAATGTAAAGCGTTTCTAAACCGGCGGGGTGGCAAAAAATCTCCGAGAACTGTCCGCAAAAAAATGTTCAAACGTGTATTGTTGTTACAGTGAAGTAGCGGCAAGAAATAAACCCAGAGCCCGCGGGCGGGCATCTGCCGCGCACGTGGGGCCCGGGGCCGAGGGTCGCGCTGCTGGCGGCGCATGGGAGCGCGCCATGCGGGCACACCAATGGCCCAATTCAATTTTAGGACTCCGCGCTCCCCGCCTGAACCGCATCCGGGACTCCTCCGACCTCCTTCAACGACTGCTCCTCTAACCATTCCTTTCATAAACCCCTTCCCATACACCACTCATACTGAAAACGCTTAACTACAGTTCTCTATGTTTATTGTAGTGCATTTTTTATTACTGGCAACATTATCAAGTGCCAAGGAATATATCTCAGAAATGCAAACGAGAAGCAAGTGGAAGGAGAATAAAGAAGATCTAAAGCCTAACACGCTAGTTGTCATCAAGGATGACAATTTGACGCCACTCAAATGGAACTTGGGTCGCATCATAACCACAGTTCCGGGCAGAGATGGTGTCAGCCGGGTTGCAGACATCAGGACAGCTTCGGGGGTCATACGAACATCTTTCTCAAAAATTTGTCCACTTTCAGCTTCAGAGGAGTTACCATTGGAAGACGGAGCTTCCAAGGCCGGGGGCATGTTGACGCCGGGAGTCGACGAGTGACGAGTGACCGCAATCTTCATCATTCATTCGGCGGTCGTTTGCGAGCGGAGGAGGTGCGGACAACCAGGAGCATTATAACATTCGTATTCGCGCAACGCAACTGTAAAGACCACTACTTCTTCTAATATACGTAGTTCAAGTCGCAAGTTTTATTTCCATGCGTTAAGACCACACGTTGGCCCTTCATAGCCAAATAACACCCAACTGTTCAATCAGAGATAAATAATTCAGAGAGAGAAATAGTTAATAAACGATAAAAGTTAGAACCAACTTGGGTCGTTTCGCTACTGTGCCAAGGCCCTGTAGGCAGTATAACTCTTTGGCAAAAACTCATGATCTAGACATCACGGACATTACAAGGTACAAGAAACGGGTTCTGCAACTGTTAATCGACAATAAATTGTGAACTATACGATACTCAATTATGTTCACCATTATTTTTTGTTATTTTGTTGTTTAAATTTGCATGCTGTGGTCTCCTATAATTGAGGAGCACGTCGCAAAGTGAAACTATTATTTGTTATTATTAAACTTGTTACATGTCGTGTATGCCTCGTTGGAGGTCCTAAGTAAATAAAATAAAATGTTCCCAATGATATAATTTCACATAGTCATTGAATAAATATTTAGTATAATCTGTATGATACAACAGCAGCCGGTGAGGTGGACATGAGCGTAGTCACCAGTTTTAACTGACGGGACGAGGTTCAGCTTAAAGCAATAACAAATTCCTACCGCTGCCAGTTTCAGCAACATTATTACGCTTTGGCATACTAGAGTGGAATGCGGCGCATACCGAACCCGGGACCACTTGCCATCGGCGCTCGAAGACCCAGCGCCCCTGCACGATCATTAATTATCAGCTCAAACCCCTACACACCCCACACCACCTATATCATCGTGCGATACAGCTGCGGTTACCGCACTAGTTAAATTTATAAAGCGACAGCATAAAATCAAAAGAACCGTATCGTATACAAGGTTTAAGGTCATTGACGAACAAACTACTTAGTATGATAAACGGTATGATTAGTATTCAATTGCTTTTACTAACCGTCCATTTACCAGTAGGAAATTAGAATGTGATATTAGATAGTAAGGAAATAGAAATGGATTGTATACTAGAAATAAGAATAGAATATGGAATTAATGAAGAAAGAATGGTGATCAACTCATTAAGCGCGAAGTATCGAAGGGAAGGTATGGAGTGAAGCGAGAAGATAAAGTTAAAACGTTATAAGAGATGATGAGTGACAAAGAGAACCATACCAGGTCTCTGTTGCCGGAGACCGTCTGGGTGGTACCGACAAATAGTAGTGTGCAAACATTACTGTGTTCCGGTTTGAAGGGCGCTGTAGCTAGTGTAATTACTGGGGTAACGAGACTTAACACCTTATGTCTTACGACGAGCGCAATGTGGTGCAGTGTGTACCATCTTAACTAGCACCACGTTGTCATGGGCAAGCGTATCACTTACCATCAGGTGAACGTCTTGCTCGTCTCGTCGCTTAGTAGTATAAAAAAAAAAAACAGGAATGGAAGAAGTATGAAAGGTAGTTAAATTAGATAAAAATGCATTGTAAACGAATCCTTGGCCCAAACGCACCAAGTGGGAACGAGATAAAAAAAAACCGTCCGTTTACCACGAGTATGCTTTAAAATGGACGTGTACATTTGTAATACAAATACATTCACGACATTTTAACCAGTGTGCGCGTCTGTAATTCGGATATAATTCTAAAAACACTATGATCGTGTGATAATTACCAGGTGGTAGGTCTCTGTTGCCGGAGACCGTCTGGGTACCACCGCAGCTCCTATTGCAACCGACAAATAGTAGTGTGCAAACATTACTGTGTTCCGGTTTGAAGGGCGCTGTAGCTAGTGTAATTACTGGGGTAACGAGACAACACCTTATGTCTTACGACGAGCGCAATGTGGTGCAGTGTGTACCATCTTAACTAGCACCACGTTGTTATACAAGCGTATCACTTACCATCAGGTGAACGTCTTGCTGGTCTCGTTGCATAGTAGTATATAAAAAAAAACTATCTCTCCTATAGACGCCGTAATACAAGTGATCCTTTGATGATCACTTTTCGTTATAAAGTTGGATTAATAAAATTTGATAAAAGTACACAAAACGTTTGAGAAAAAGAAAAGTCTGTATTGCCGGAGACTGTCTAGGTACTACTGAAGTTTCTATTTATAACCGCCACACAGTAGTGTGCAAACATTACTGTGTTCCGGTTTGAAGGGCGCTGTAGCTAGTGTAATTACTGGGGTAACGAGACAACACCTTATGTCTTACGACGAGCGCAATGTAGTGCAGTGTGTACCATCTTAACTAGCACCACGTTGTTGTCAAGCATATCACTTACCATCAGGTGAACGTCTTGCTCGTCTCGTCGCTTAGTAGTATAAAAAAAAAAAACAGGAATGGAAGAAGTATGAAAGGTAGTTAAATTAGATAAAAATGCATTGTAAACGAATCCTTGGCCCAAACGCACCAAGTGGGAACGAGATAAAAAAAAACCGTCCGTTTACCACGAGTATGCTTTAAAATGGACGTGTACATTTGTAATACAAATACATTCACGACATTTTAACCAGTGTGCGCGTCTGTAATTCGGATATAATTCTAAAAACACTATGATTAGTGTGATAATTACCAGGTGGTAGGTCTCTGTTGCCGGAGACCGTCTGGGTACCACCGCAGCTCCTATTGCAACCGACAAATAGTAGTGTGCGAACATTACTGTGTTCCGGTTTGAAGGGCGCTGTAGCTAGTGTAATTACTGGGGTAACGAGACAACACCTTATGTCTTACGACGAGCGCGATGTGGTGCAGTGTGTACCATCTTAACTAGCACCACGTTGTCATGGGCAAGCGTATCACTTACCATCAGGTGAACGTCTTGCTCGTCTCGTCGCATAGCAGTATATAAAAAAAAACTATCTCTCCTATAGACGCCGTAATACAAGTGATCCTTTGATGATCACTTTTCGTTATAAAGTTGGATTTATAAAATTTGATAAAAGTACACAAAGCGTTTGAGAAAAAGAAAAGTCTATATTGTCGGAGACTGTCTAGGTACTACTGAAGTTTCTATTTAAACCGCCACACAGTAGTGTGCAAACATTACTGTGTTCCAGTTTGATGGGCGCTGTAGCTAGTGTAATTACTGGGGTAACGAGACAACACCTTATGTCTTACGACGAGCGCAATGTGGTGCAGTGTGTGTACCATCTTAATCGCACAACGTTGTTGTCAAGCGTATCATTCACATAGGTGAACGTCTTGCTCGCCTCGTCGCATAGTAGTTTTAAAAAAAAAATTGTGAGTGAAGTGCCTCCGGCGGTGGTGATGGCGCGAGTCGCGCTGTAATTAAAAAAGCACTAAGTGCACCCAATTAGCGAGCGGGGAAATAACCAATCGTATATTGAAAAAGAAAGGGAAGCTCTCGCGGGAGCACGGAGCCCGGGCTGGGGCTGGGGTTGGGGGCGGGAGCCGCGAGATGAAGTCACCAGGCTGGGGTACAGCTGCCAATCGATTTTTTACGCGACGGGAATGAGCTACGGCACAGACGCGACCAACTACTCACTACACTTAACCACCACCATCTACTCCCGACTACTTAACCGTTTAACATTCACAATTACTGCAGCAGTACTTGTCATTTAAAAACGAAATAAAATGTCCGACTAACCCGGTAATCACAGTTAAAATTGACGGCGTGGTATCGACGAGCACCGACCAATTACATATCGAGTTCTTTTATACTGCCATCGATATTTGCGATTTCAATAAAGAACTAGTCGATATACATCAGATGAACTAGTGTTATATGCTATTATTCTTTTATATGTAGTGAAATGAATAACGAGGTTAATTATATCGAAAATAGATAATGTTTAAACTGAACGCGTATCACTCTGAATATGCCCTATCAAAGTTATCAAGTAAACAACGTTTATTATCTAACACAAACTCGCACCCGCATGATAGCGTGATAAACAAAATCACTTACCGAAATCTTCGTTTGGATAACGCGCCGCGGTCGATCGCTTTACTACACCGAAAAATGCACAGCTCCGCCATTTTCGCGGACGTCAAATGAAACAAAATTTAATAATAGACATCCCGCCAAAAACGCGACCTCGTTTCAATTATCGATGCCATTGTTAAAAATTTTAAAATCTAACCTCTGCGTGATTTTATTGGGATGTTGTTTTACAAATTTTTAGTTAAACAGCGCGCTTTATTTATTCGTGCACACTACATATTCATGGCAATAAAAGAACGTCGGATTTACACTGACTGAACTGAACTAACGTGACATAGTTTGAATGAAATAGAATGAATGACTGACAGAAATGGACGAAGGGGAGGGAAATATAGATATTGACAAGTCAGCGTCTCCAGCGCTTTATAGCGTCAGCCTAAGAATCGTTTTATAATTTTAAATTTTTTTTTAATAATATTTCTGCTTTAAATTAAGATAAATAATAACATAAACAAGACACAGTTGTTTTTTAATGTTTTATTTTAATAATGTACTTTTAATAATAAGTATTGTCTCTAATTTTTCATTTTTGTCTATTCATAAAAAAATTTATACCACTTAAAAATATATTTTTTTATTTTAGTTTAATTAATAACCCAACAATATTAATTTTATTTACTAATTTCTCAAATAAAACGATTATTTTTAAAAAGATCTTTCTCGTAATGAGTTTATTGCAGTTGTAAGCGCTAGAATTGATGTATATTCAATTGTATTGAAAGAGCGCGCAATGGGCTTGTAGTAAATCAGCCAATAGCGTTCGGAAGTTTCAACAGCTCGTGCCCGTTGCTATGCTCGGCCAGTGTTTTCTAAACTATAATGTATTATAGAATTTAATTCTAACCTAATTTAAAGAAAAATTAGCAGGCAAATACTATAAAAATGTAGCGATGTTCGTCTAATTTTAATATTTTTTTATTTATTTTATTTTAGTGGTATCATGAAACAAGTAAAGCAAGTGCACAAATTTATGATAAATGTTCTAGTATGAAATAGCTTAGTAATAAAAAAAATATACCTTGCCACAAGTTAAATTAACCTCTGAACAAATTTCAAACAAAGAAAAGACTAACATTATACCAACACAATATTCTACAAAAAGGAATTTCTTTGAGCGAAATTTGGTAACATTTTGCAAAAGATCAAGAACATAATTGGTAACGTAACTGACATTATTTCAGCTTCTATGTAAAAGTATCAAAGGCGCATTCTCTTAATGTTACAAATTCTACCCTCACGCAAACAATTTACTTTACTTATAATTAAAAATGACACAAATTTATTACTTATTTGTTATTGGCTTAGTAGAATATTGTCTTTTTTTATTTATGAATTTATTAAGATCACACAAATAATATAAATATTTTCTGTTGTAGTTAATTGCTTACCGGGACTGTTCATTACTTCCATAGATAACAGTGATTCATGGTTTAGATTTTTTTGGTTGGCTATTGCGGGGTTTTTCCAGACGCTAATTTATATGTGTATATCGATCCCTCGCACTATTATACCTATATTTGAAATTCACTTCGTCAAATATAATTATTTTTAGTATCTATAGTGCATGTGTCTGTTTTGTAATAAAATTAGAGATAATCTTTGTAGTTTATTATGATTATTTTTCATTTTGTTTTATAGTCACAAATAATTTATTGTTTTTTATATAGCTCAGAGATAAATGAACTCTTAACGTGGAAAAATTAAAAATTGAGCTTCACGGGTTTCTATATAGAAAGTCTCGAGAAAAATATTTATTTTTAAGAGTCTAAATTTTGAATTCAACATTTCAACGTGAAGTAATGCAAATAGTGTGTTGGCAGGGAAAAGCGAGTGTGTAATTACGCTCTGGGGTAGCAACTCGGAGTGCGCAGGAAGTTCACAGCACAAGCGTACAGCGGAAATTATCAACGTTAATGCACAACATATAAAAATACATAAAGACGAGATAACATTCCGTTTGTTTTCTAACTAGCATTTATTCTTGCAATATGGTTATCATTTCAGATCAGAATATAAAGAATCTCGTTTCCTTGTTTCACCGTCAAATGGATCCTAATGATAAGCCGCCATAAAACTTGAGATTATTAAAAAGTAAGCATTGTAAACAGAATCAAAAAAAATATCTGAACCGAAACCGTAATATTTCTTTATTTATTTGATGTTCTTCGACAAAGTGACGTCAATCAATCGTTATAATGGATTACTTTTTATATACAGAATGTATTTCAGAGACTTTTTTTAATTAGCAAAGAACTTACGAATGGAAATCCGCTTTTGCGTTGAATTTACTACGCAGCTCTGGCGACCTACATTTCTCACAATGGATATGATCTTTTAACGCGTCGCTTTGTCTCCATGCGAACGTGATGATGAGCAGAAAGCTGTATATTATAAGGCGAAATGAAACGTACATTATGTACTAGAAGTTCAAAGTAATCGCTGCAAAGTACTTGTAGTTCACACTAATATTAGATTAATAGTAAATACAATACAAGTTAATAGTAAATACAATACGCATTACGCCAGAAAAACTAGAATGTGAATATTGATCTATAACCTAGATATGTAGCCATCTCCATGGAAAAAGTTCTCTATGTAATGAATTGTGTCATACTACTTTTTATTTTTTTGTCGCTAGAATCTCTTCGAGATCGTTTTTAACTTCAGTATGCAACGCGATATCAAATACGTTTATTGCTACGTTCTTTATGTCCATATTATAAAGATTTGCTATTACTCCAACAGTGAACTAGTCAATATTTATACATAGCAGCTTCAGAGCTACAAACTTAGGAACTTCATAAAAACGTCGGAGGTAATCCGGAGAAGCCTTTAAAAATCAAATATACACTGCCGGCGCTTATAACGTTAAATGGATGGAAGTTAAGTTGGCTAAGAGATTCCCCGGCTCGGACTGCTCCCTAATGAAATTCCCTCACCTGCCATATTAGTTCGCCCCTTTGCCGACGCCGGCCGCTGCTGAATTTGTGTTTCACCGAGGTACTCGCAGTAGGTATCACTACCTACCTCCGGCGCGTTGTTTCCGCACCGCACAAACGAACCCTTTGTGCCGACGCAGATTATGAGATGCGTGGATTTTAAAACTATGTTTGACTGCGGGCTTAGTGCCGTGTAATTGCTAGTTTATGGGCTTAAACATTTAACTTTGTGAACAGATTATTATTACTTTTTATATAAAGCATAGAACGGGGAGAGCGGGACGTTAATCTGATGCTAAGTGATACGCCTGCCTGCAACAACGAGGTACCGCATGCAATATTAACCGCGTATACATAAGATCATGTAATCATTCACAGCGTGGTTTCACCATCTACAGCGGCTTTTAAATTGTAATGATGCACATTATTGCTAAGCGGCAGGAAAACGCTGGGAGATATTTAAACTTCCTCAAATAAGAGATAGTCACTGTATGTAATGTAAATTCAAAAAAATCTTCATGAAATTCGGTAAGAAGTTTGAGGTTCACTGTACCGTGCACACATAAATATCTTATCAAAGCGTTACGCACACATGTCTAAACTATTTATGAGTGTGCATTTGAGGTACATGTTCTATAATGTTTATTATAGAGCCGAGATAAAGTTAACGATAAATGAATGTATTTTGTAACAAATTCAAATTGTTAGTAATTATTAGAAATAATAATTCGTAATGAATATTGGTGAGACTAATACGTTACATTGCAACATCGCACGTACACTGGACGAGGTAATGTAAAACACAAAATAACAGCATTGTGTTTATGTATAGTATCAGTAGCGCTGCTTGGCAAAAGTTATGCTTAAAATGTATTATTTTTATCATGAAATTATTACTTATACTTCGTTATTTATTAAAAGTAATTTAAAAAATAATACCAATGCTACAAGTAAGTCACAAAGCTTATTTATTATATGCGAGCATTGTGATTAGCTGTTGATAGATAGCGGCTAAATTGTGAGCAGCTAACATAAGAGGAAAAGAGCTTATTAACCAGAGCTTGGGTAGTAACGAGCTTTAAACGTTTATGTTAATGAAGCCTGGTATGTTGTTGCGGCTAAACGTTACGGGGGTGCGGAAATAAGTGCGATTAGAGAGCAGCCACTCTTCCACCGGCGCTGGTCCCCCGGAATGGGCGGAAGCGTCGGCTCACGTGTGTGAACAAACAACACCGTCCCGTACACCGGTTACGGTAACGAGCTGCCCGGATTTCATTTGGCTTTATAAACATTAAACTTAACGCCCAATTTAGATATGCAGGAAAAGTTATTTACTGACACCCTCGACAAAGTTATATATTTTGAAATAAATTCTAACATAACGTTGCTGCATGGAAATTAATTACGAACTCCTTTGACGTGGGCATACTGTGTTAGATTATTGGAATGTGATTTAGTGGCGATATTAGTTCCTACGTTATCAAAGCAGGTCGGCTTGACCGGCATGCAATCATCGCCGGGTACCGTTAGTAATTAGCTTGAATATTTAGTCTCAAAAGGATGCCTATCTATCCATTAGACGGATGACTTTACTCTACCTATGTCGTCTAGGTACACAGGTATAGTGCGATAATATTTTCTTGTTAATTATAACATTGTTTTAGTTAACACAATACTTTTTGAGAATAATTAAATTTTCCTGTAAAAGTATTATTTTGCAATACATTTTAAAGGGAATTAATAATACCGCCATCTATCAAACACTGCCGGTACTAAAATAAGCACGAAAATTACAATTTGTCTTATTTATACTCTGGTTCATTTGACCCTGATTTATTAGTTATTTTTCTTGTATTAGTGGGAACATTTTTAAGTACATATATCAAAATGTTATTAAAATCCCATGGAATTTTCAACGTGTAAGCACACGAGTTTTAATATGATGAAGTGGTTGTTTCTGATATATTTTCAGTGCTGCGGGAGGTACTTGGTTAGTATCATTAAAAACTCACCAATTCGCATGATCCGACGGCGCGGCCGGTACCTGTAAGCAAAAAAAGAAATTTTATTATTAGATTTAGGTATAAACGAAGTATATGACGCAAGAAATACATCCGATATTGTTAATAATATTAAGTCTCCATGTTTACGTAAATGATCATCGCAATTTCAAATTGTTTTGATAGTTGTAACATGGACCTCTAAGTTTTGGAGTGAATATATCGTATTATTCTCACTTGGTATGCGATTTGGCAGGCAAAGTTTTTTAAAAAACCTCACAGCTAAACTATTGCCTTTTATTGATTTCCTACTTATCAGTATTCCATTACGAAAAAATAATTAATGTGTAGATATTATAATATGTGTATATATAAGGATAATTAAAGCAGGAAAAAATATTGTAGTTATACAAAAACTTTGACCGTAATAAAAACGACTGTATGTCTGTATCTATCTATATAATAAAAATGAATTGCTGTTCGTTAGTCTCGCTAAAACTCGAGAACGGCTGGACCGATTTGGCTAAATGTGGTCTTGAATTATTCGTGGAAGTCCAGAGAAGGTTAATAAGGTGAGAAAATATGGAAAAAGTGCCTGGAATATGGTAAAAACAACAATTTCTCTTTTTCATTGAGGTGACCAGATTTTTAGATAGGCAAAGCGGGACAACTCTGAAGGAATAATAATATCGTAATTTTTTTTTAGTTTTAATAAGTACAGTTTATAAATGTTTTTTATATAAGTGAATTTGTTTGAGTAGATTGTAGTAATTTTGTAAAATAGTGTAAAAATCTTCACAAGAATTTGATAAATTAGTTTGATTGACTTGAAATATTTGCAAAATTTTATTCGTATATTACTTTCTAAAATTTCTTTAGAGGTTAAGGTGGGTGATACACGTTTTGTCATCAATATAAAATATGAAGACTACGAGTATTTTAAGCTAAGTTTAAGAAAATTTATGCATTTATGAAATATTTAAATAAATTACTTACTTTATTTTTCTATGGTAAGAAACAGATTTGTAATATTTATTTGTTTAATTATCTTGCTAGCACGCAGTACGGATACAAAGTGTATCATTTGAGAGACCAATACAATGTAACTGGGTAGCAAAAGCAATATGTTACGCGAAACAATGATTTTCATAAATTTAAAATTTTACTTAATTCTAAAAGTCGGGACTTTTGAAAAACGTCGCATGACGCGGGATTAATAGTAAAAAAATCAGGACTGTCCCGCTAAAAGCGAGATGTCTGGTCTCCTTACTTTAGATACATAAAACGTCAAAAATTTGAAGTTCGTCCCGTCATTTAGACACCAAATACAATTTAAAAGAATATTTTTGATTTTGACATTTGATATTGACAACCAACAATTTCTGATGCAACTATAATATTTTACGAACTTTAGCGGGAATCTGGGCGTAAAGGTCGCGTTGTCTCGGTTGAATTTTTTTTTAGTGCATAATGCAGTTGAATGTTCAATGTGAGTGTATCATGCAGTAAATTAGTGTGTTCGTGTGCAGCGATTGTAGAATTCAAGCAGGAACACGACTTTCCTAAGTTCAGATTGGTTCAAAATAGTAGTTAAGTCTTAACTTTACTTTGTTGATCTTTTGTGATAGTGACACTATTTACCGCTGAGTGCGCGAGAACTTTCCCTACTTTGATTATCTACAATTTATAATGCCAAAGATAAGATATCCTGACTTAGGTCAATCAACATGTGCATTTAAATATAATAGAAAAACCAAATTAATAACGGGCATTTTTGTGATTACGAATTATTTTTTTCTGGTTAAATTTTCATCACATTCTTTACTAAAGTTGAAACAGTCTCGAATTATCAATAAGCGTTTTTTTTTATTGATTTTGAAGCGGAACGAAGTTTGCTGGGTCAGCTAGTATAACATATAAATCATTATATGTATTTATAATGAATATTAGTGTAAGGAATAAGCACCTTAGCCGCACAAACCACAACATGAGCACCGTGTTCGTCTGTATGTCGGAGGGATAATCCGGAAAATACATAGACACCCCACGAAACCGGTTGCGGCCGGGCGAATCCGGTAATAACCGGCCCGAACCGGTCCGCAATCTCAATGGCACTTTGATGTTGTGAATTTCTGTATATTTTCAGTTTCGAAACTTTAAGTACGCTTGATAAGGACGATTGTGGCCGCGGAGGGTTTCCGGAATTATATTTTATTATTACGCAGCTGGACTTATTATACTTTCCCTTACTTTGGAATACAAAGCCGTTTTGTTATAATGCCGACGAAAATATAATGAAATAAATCTTATATATTCCCTCCGCCAGTTTGTAACAGATAGCAAACAAGTTTTATGCTTCGTTTTTACAAGACTTTAGAAATGGCGGTCGCATGTCTTTACTCAGACTACTAACACTGCATAGATTTTATGAATGTTTTGTTATGAAATTACAAGAATTAAAAATAATCGAACGACGTAATCAAAACTGGTGTAACTTAGAGAATAATATATATAAGTAATAATTATTTTAGAAATAATATGTTGTTCAGTATTTCACGTCCATTGATTGAGATGATGATGTATTATGTTGTAATGGACAATATCGAGTCAGTTAAACGATAGCTAATTTGTCAATTAACCCTAATACCTATTAAGATTTGCGAAGAATTCCTTTGCATTGAGCGGGTCTCTTAATACATTTAATTAAAAATTCACTAAATAAGATCCGCGAAATAGAGGGAGCGAGGCACGTCAAGCTGCGCTCGTAATCGCTCAGACGTTGCGAGCAAAGAAATTATTTCAGATTAAAAACTAAATCGGATTAATTTTTTTTAATCTGGTCCGAGCTCGGGATTAGTGGTAGCTGGAAAGTGATCAGCTGTCACCGCCGCCGGGGGGCGCTGCAGACGCGGGGCGTTTAGCCGCAGATCAAACGGATCGGCTGCGCGGAGGCTTTCACGGTAATGCGTGCAGCGAGTGTTTAATTTCAGCTTTTAATGTATTGTACGTAAAACAGTGAACTGCTGTCTGCTTTAATCAGCTCCAACGCGCTTTGCATTTTATAACTGCCCTTGTGACGTGTAGCTTTAAAAGTAAATTTGTAACGAAACATACAGAATAATTATAAGAGTATAAGTAATTTTCATTATAAAAACAAGATTTTACCAGGTGGTAGGTCTCTGTTGCCGGAGACCGTCTGGGTACCACCGCAGCTCCTATTGCAACCGACAAATAGTAGTGTGCGAACATTACTGTGTTGTAGTTTGAAGGGCGCTGTAGCTAGTGTAATTACTGGGGTAACGAGACAACACCTTATGTCTGAGCGACGAGCGCAATGTGGTGCAGTGTGTACCATCTTAACTAGCACCGCGTTGTCATGGGCAAGCGTATCACTTACCATCAGGTGAACGTCTTGCTCGTCTCGTCGCATAGCAGTATAAAAAAAAGGTATGGAAAGTTATTTACATGTGTATAAAGTTGGTTAACACTTAATAAAAAGTCAAAGCCATTTGTCCATCACGCCGGCAGTGTGGCAACTATACACGCTCAGTGAGAATCGAACCCGGACTTTTCGAGATATATAGTGAACTGATTTAGCGCATCTTCACAACATTTGTTGCCGTATAAAAACATACCCGCTGGTTGTTTAGTTAAGTGTTAAGTTATAAATGTAAGCGCGCCCCGCCGCGCGGCGCCGGCGGCCGCCTCCCGCTTTATTACACATTTATTCCGGAATTTTTCGAGCGATTTAAATTATTCACAGCATCCAAGATTCAGGAGCGTCTGGTGGTAAATTTCGTAGCGTTTTAAATTCAACTCGATACCCACTTAGTGGAATAATAACTCGTTGATCTCTTCGCCGTCGTCACCGAACGTCGCCGCATTCGATTGCTGCGGGGGAACTCATTTTCAATAACGCGATTGTTTGCGATATATTTAGCGAGCATTCGTCATAAGTACTGAGCTGTTAGCTAAGTGCACGAAAATCTCTTAAATACTAGATCTTGAAACCAGGAAAATATCATAAAGTATTTTCAGTATTCGGTTTAAAAACTAATGTGTAATGAACAAAAATACAAAAGTGGCTGTGTCTCGTTAAATGATTTAAAAGACTAAAGAATTAAATACCTAGAAGTTTACTTACTCACACATATTTGCTTAAGTTTTAGGTTCTAACATCGCCTGGTAAGTGTATTTAGAAGTAAATCTCTAGTTTTATACCTAGTCTCCGAGGTCTCGTCCCTGCCGGTAGGTCTAAAAATAAATAATCAATACCGATACCTATTCAGCGTACCCCTGCACTTTGTTACTACATTGTTAGTGATCATTGTGTCACATAAAAATGTTCACAAACTGTCAGTTGTATGTGTGCTGTAGCGGGGGGCCGGGAGTCGGGGGGTAGCGATGAAAAAAGTTAATTAAAATAAATATGCACGACTGAAGTTCTAGTGCTTTCGAGAAATGAAACTTATCCCCCGAAGTGCAACACTTCAAATTATACAAAAAAATATTTCCGCGTAAAACTGGTTCGGGTGTATTTTTAAAAATTTCAGATGCTCCAGCCTCGAGGGCTTGTCAGCCGGAAATCGCATCCCGCTGCATCAGTTCACTTTATATCTGCATAGTATAACCGTACGGGATCCGTGTACACCCAGCCGTCCGCCGGGTGGTCAGCTCACACGGCTGCCTGACCATCACGGTGGTTAGTTAACTTCACATCACGCCCCGACCAATAACGAACGAGACCACACCACACCCCGCTCAATATACACGCATCAGTTTCTTGTGAACGTGATCACTACCTGCAAACCGCACAAGACACGTCGATACAAAAAGAATCAATCGATTAACATAGTTAAGGAACGTCGACATAACATTATGTGTATACGGCTTGGCGAATAACTTGTTTGCCAACTAAATAATTACTAGCGCTCTGTAACAATATAACTAATTACCGGAGCATCGCACTTCCGCAACCAATAATGACTTCCGACGGAATCTCGCGTTGTTTACTTTGTATAGTATCAAATATTAATTATAATTCAATAAGTACTCGCTACTGTACTAAACTAGTTTTGTTATAACGGTAATGTGTTTTTATTTGTATTGAAACTGAAGTTAAATTTTATAACGTTTTTCTATTATTGCACGCGTGGAAAGGTTCGTTGCTTACTTTGAGCTATTTCAAGAAAATGTAGAATATTATAGTAAATAAATGAATGTCGTAACGAATCACATAAACGTCAAGTTGAAAAGACCTTATTGTATGTACTTTGAATATTAAAAATTGTTTTGTTAAAGTTTTCAAAAGTCAATTTGCACCGAAACCGGACCGAGATCACTTTGCGCGGCGGAGCGGCCGCGAACTGCTCCCAACTGCTCCCAACTGCACTCCAGCCGACGCAAAGCGGCGGGTCTCCGCGCGAGTGGAAACTCAGTGTTTTTCTAAAACCTGTCGCCAATTACCAGTTTCAAATTGTGAAGACCGTTCAAACTTTTATTTAATTAATCCCGAAATTTGAATGGATTTTCCGGACAATTTGCTCCGGCGATAGCAGAATCCAGCACCTTTAGTCATAACTCGCTTAATTGGTCTAGATTTTTTTATTGAAATGACTTTTTTAAAAGCGCTGAATAGCGGCAATCTGAAAAAGTACGAGGAACCGGCGCACGGTTTATTTTAACGCCATCTATGAAAATACTTTAAAATTTTTTCAATTATAATCGTTCTCCCTACATCGATGAGTTCCGCCATTACAGAACATATTTTACATAAAAAAAACTTTATAAACTTTGTTAATAACTCCTGACCATTAAAAAATTTATCGGCGGAACAAAAATATCTTTAGGAAATATTTAATAGCTAGAGAGCTAAACTTGTGAATAAATTAAAATAATTTAACTATAATTTTACACTTACTGTGTCACAAGCGGGTATGGTCGTGTTAGAAGAAACTCAAATTGTCTTTTGCACATGACTTTAATTTTCACTGGGACAGTCACAGCCCGGCTAGCTCAGTCGGTAGAGCATGAGACTCTTAATCTCAGGGTCGTGGGTTCGAGCCCCACGTTGGGCGAAACATTTTTGTCTTTTTTAAAATTTTTCCTAATATTTTAATTTCCATTCTGCATGAATGTACTACTTTTACGTATGTGTATAAAAATTGCATTAAACGTTCGGGTACATTAAAAAATAAATCGTACGCACTGTTCACACTGTGTACAACAAACACAATGTGTTTACAATTTATTTATTTTATTGTTCTTACAAAATTATTAATATTCATTTTAAATATATCTTGACTTCTCATCAAGATACATATTTTGATAGTGTATCCTATCAGGGGGCGTAGCTCAGATGGTAGAGCGCTCGCTTAGCATGCGAGAGGTACCGGGATCGATACCCGGCGCCTCCAATAGACACTTTTTGTAAATTTTTTTGCTCCTATAAAATTTCTTAAAAATTAAACAAATCCTTTTCCTGAACTGTAACAAATCTTCGTTGACATCAATTACTTTATTCTGAAACTGTAACAAAATTATAAAACCGAGAAATGCAGCGCGAATCGTTCCAATGGAACTTGCTATAAATATGCTCTAACTATCTCTTGCTCGTGCGCATGTTTACATTGCAAATGAAACTGCTACTGGATACCAGATGCCGCTGCACGTACACCACTCGGTGGTTTGTATCACATTCTCGTTACTTGAATTGTTTTGAAACTTAATCGGTCCGTTGAAGTTGTACAAGAACTTCTAAAGTTGAGTAAAATGTATACACGCAATATTTAAGTCTCATTATAATTAAACCGTATTCATCATCATATCATATCAAGTGCGTTAATTTATATTTTTTTTTTTAAGTTTAGCGTAACACAAATACTCGTTACGTACTCGGCGCGCCTCGCCTCTGTCAGACACAAATGCTAACGCTTTATATAAGAGAAACAAACATACAAATAAATTTTAGCAATTTGAATTTTGTTTCTATTGAAATTACATATTTTTTTGTTATACAATATAACCATACGATCTCTCTAAAGCTTTTGAAATTCACGGATAAACCACACGGTTTTCAGGCACTAAATATTCATGGAAAACGCAACATTTACCGCTCATTACTCAACGTTATTTGCCTCGTTTTCCCAAATGTATGTATGTATGTATTTAACTTTGCTCTAAACTTAACTTATAATTTTCCAGAAATGTACTAGGTTTTAAAATATGTAAACCGCAGGACGTATTATCTAAGAAAAAACAATGCCAAATGGCTTGCAAGAGAAGGTATCGACTTTTCTTAATTAACATCCGTATTGGCTCAATAACCTAAAAATAGAAGGTAAACATATTTGCATTAACTGAACATTAGAATATGTAATGTTTTTGTATAATTAAACTGAAATGTTCAGCCGCTCCGCTCCGTGCGATGTGCTTGAACGGAATTCTGTTAGATTCCCGGCGACGCAACGATGAGGAGATGATTTACACAAATATCTGTTGTGCGCAGGTTTTTGTTATCAGAGTCGGCCGCAACCCGGCTGCAGGGGCGCCCGGACCGCACAATGAGCGTTTGCCACTAAAACTTTAATCAACAGTCGCCATAACTAAAGTTTGACCCAAACTTCGCCTCCCGGGTGTCTATCGTCTGTGTGTTTTGGCATAAATTCAAAGTTCGGCGGCGGTCCCGTTGCCAGCTCGCCGCCCGGCGCCGACCGAACTATGCGGAAGCTGCAGGCTGGGCATAGTTGCGCGGGGTGACTGAGTACAGCGCCATCTTTGGGCGGATAGCCGGAATAGCGGGAGAATGTTTCCAAATCATATTTGATATTCATTTATAACGAAATTTTATTAATGTTCTCGAATTTTATGCAAAAACAACTAAGACTGACATTAACAGCAACGTTAAGCTATTCGAACAAAATAAATTTTTTATCAGTTAACGGTTTGAGCTGTTCCGAAGCAATTAAAAAGCACTAGAGTGTGATGGCTCTGTTTACTCGTGTGGATTGTTCGTGAAAAACAAAAATGTAATAAAATTCATGTTACGGTGCCCACATTCACCTCATAACAAAGGTTTTAACTTTGAAAATAATCATTGATAGGAAAGTCTTAATAACTGTTCGAAATACATACGGAGTTACATCTTTGTATGTTGCAGGATATTTTTGTGAAACGTTATATTTATTATAAGAATGTTAGCCGACATATTTTGCTAAGCACCGCCGAGATAGAGCTTCGTTTAATGAAACTTTCAGTTCAGAATAAGCACTAGTGTCAACGTGAAATGTTTCTAAAAAGCACACCTAGGGTCCCTAGTATTCTTAAAGTGCAGACTTTAACTGCGTGAGCACTGTTAAGTATTAACTTATAATCAAAATGTAATCGATATATCAGGTTACTGCGACGTACTTCCTTTGGCGGAGTGTGCGCAGCTCGCAGAACGCTATCACATTGTTCGCTGGCATTCAGTTATTAGTTTGTAATATCTCAGCTCACCTTTGCTTGGCATTTTGTAAATGGCGGCGGGAGCTGGCCCCCGGTGTCCCGTTACCAAATATCAACGTCGCTCTATACCCTTTAGCTTAAAACGTAAATGCTAAACAATAAAGTTAATGAAGTGTTTTGAGTGGATACCAGTATTCCTTAGAGATTAGAGCACAGACTATTTATAATATACCGAATTTTCTAATGGGAGTTTAAAAAGGAAGTAGTAGTTATTATTTTTTTATACTACTATGCGACGAGACGAGCAAGACGTTCACCTGATGGTAAGTGATATTGTATAAGTTTTGTTCAGCTTTCGCCCAGCAGATGGCGTTGCACGTTGTTGCAACGTGCGATGGTTTAGTATTGTAAACTTCCGTATTAAACGAGTGTTTACTTTTAAAAATAGAACATCGGTTTAACGGCACTGGTTGTTTTATTTCGACACCAGAGGGCGCCGGTTAGCCCATAGTTCAACGTTAAATCGAACAGATATGCTTGGTAACAACGCGGTGCTAGTTAAGATGGTACACACTGCACCACATTGCGCTCGTCGCCTTGAGACATAAGGTGTTGTCTCGTTACCCCAGTAATTACACTAGCTACAGCGCGCTTCAAACCGGAACACAGTAATGTTCGCACACTACTATTTGTCGGTTGCAATAGGAGCTGCGGTGGTACCCAGACGGTCTCCGGCAACAGAGACCTACCATCTGGTAAGTTTTTTATTGTTGGCGGACAAGTTGTTGTCGACTGGTATTTACATGAAAATAAGTTATAACAGAGGTCGCGTCGCTGTTGCGTGTCGCGTGCGCAACAGATTCCGACAAACAAACGAGCACTTCCGGCGGGAACAATGGCGCCCGCGTGCGGCCTTTTTTTAATTTGCCCAAATCTTAGCGAAACATTAATTAAAGTCCTTTATATTCCTCCTCCCGTCCTTTATTTGTTTGCGGTTAATGAATTTTTAAGTGGAAATCTTATTTACGGAGTCCGTTTCTTTTATTCCGCTTTTATTAGATTCGTTATGTTGGCAGCGGGTACGGCGGCCGCCATTACTGACACACGCTTGCTCAACAATAAATTCTGGTTTCGTTATTAACAATACTAATAGCATTTATTTTTATAAAAAATACATTAAATAGGTTTTGTCTAGAACAAAGGTGAGATCACGACGTTAATTATCAGTCGGAAGCACTAAAAGTTGAAGCTGAAGGAGTGGCTGATAGATGCATACAATAAATAAGAACTGTAAATAGTCTATGTATGTATATGATATGTGTGTTTTTCTGTATGTACTATGTGTATTGTATCTAATGAGTTACTGTTTATTATATCTATTATGTTGTGGTTGGTTATAGATTCACGTATTTGTTAAAATATGTTAGTTAAGTGAGTGCATTAACGTATCGCCAACAAACTGCTTGCCAGTTTGGCGAAATATTTGTTTTGATGTATGTGTATTTAATAAAAAAAAATAATTTAGTGTTGTGCGCGGACGTTTCACATTCAAATTGATAAATAAACATTTCCTTTGTAATGTATTGTCGGCTGTCGCTTGTAACGCGTCTCCAATTATTCGTTCCGCTGTAATCTTTATCAATTGGACTCCCCGGGGGACGGCTTTGTGGAGTCGGTGAGGGGGACATCTTCCTTAAACTCACGGCAATTGTTATCGAGGAGTGTTCGCTTCGGGAGCTCATTTGCATAGCCGCGTCATCCTCACACCGTTACCGGTATACAATTATCCCAATCGTTTCGCATCAATCATGCTAAACAACTCGCAGCTCCGCGGCGGGCTGATAATGTAACTTATAAAGAAACGAAAAGAATCCGTTAAATGCTTTTAACATAAAGCCTCGTCAACCCAGTGATTTCATCAGTTAGCAATTTTACTACAATTATATGTATTTGCTTCTGTGTAGTATGATTTAGTGAGAAGTTTCTCAGTTTACTTGAGTACAGTTAACATTGGCTGCGCAGTTCGCTTCCTTTGCGAGGTTTTTTCTATTACAATGACCCGTGGGGAGAATGACTTATCTGCGCTAATCAATTGTGCTCTTCATTTACCTGCGAGTGAAACCCGCCCCCAGGAGTAGGGGATCCTCGCCCTCTCCCCTCCCAGTCCCCCACAATCCCTTAGCTCCCATGTTCAGGGTCTCAGATAAGTAAGCTCGAAATTTGTTTGCTCCCCAACATTTCACATCTCTTCTTCATTTATTTAACGCGCACAATACTCTGAAGTTAACAATCCGTTAGGATGTTTAAAAAATAAAAAAATAAAATAAAATAAAAACTTTTCATTTACTTCCACTTAAAATTATATTAATCTATTACATTGGATTGGAGCCTCCTGTTAAGCAAATAGATAATTGTGCCAAGAGACCCCGCTCTTCCTTAACTATTACTATAACCTTTATGGTTTTTTTTCTACTTTTATTTTATATATTCAGGCTTTTTGATCCAATCATATGTAGCATGTTTGTGTGTTTATGTATGCATGTGTGTTTGTGTATGTGTGTGTGAGTAAGTGTATATTGTACATGTAAGTTAGGTATGTTTGAGCGATTTCGGGTTTTGTGTTTGCAAAGTGTGAAAAATCATTTATCTAGTAGCGTCAGTTATTTTCTAACAAATTTTCTGTTTCTTCGTAAGTAAGTTTACTTATCCACTTAATTAAGGTTTGTTTGCATGTAAAACTATTCATCTTGTATGTAATGAGGTCTTTATTAATTTTATTATAAAGCGACGCAGAACGGTACACGAATTGTATTGAAGCAATCTTAGTCTTAGTGTAGGGGATTGGTACTATGTATTTTCTTCTTTTGTTTTTCTCAAAATCTTTTGAAAAATTTAATTTTTTATGTTTATACAACAACGCTTCGACTTTTAGCTACAGCACCTTCAAATTGGAACAAAGTTATATTTGCACACTACTTGTCGGCGGGAATACAACCTGCGTCGGACTTCACCAGCTCCGGAGGTATGCAGTGAGGATCTAATAACGGCACGCGGAGGTGCCGGTGCTCCATCGTGTTTACGGAGGTTTAACGACTCGCCGAAAAATGGGGTCCGTGCTTAATCTCGAAGCGAACTGAACGGAACGGCTTATTAAAAGCTCCGCACGTAACCGGAGCGTGATGGAAATAATCGAGACACATGTCTATCACGAGACGAGATACAAATGAAAGTACACTCCCGGACACATCTATCGGCCCACCTAGTGTTTAAAAGTTTTAACGGTGCCTAGCTAAAAATAAATGTTAGGTGCAGCAATAAGTTTTAATGCAGTTTTAAAGCTGATTTTTTGGTCAACCTTTATGTATGTTTTTTTTTTTAATTTTGAATTCAGGATTATGAAAAAAAAAACGAAAATTCGAGTCTGTTCATTGTTTTCAACGACCCAGGAATGGAGAAAACTTTTTTATTTCGCACAAGTTGGATTTTTTTTTGATGTGTCCGATTATTGGTTCCATAAAAAGGCAAATCTAAACTTAGAGCCAGTTTTGACCAAAAAATATGGATACTCTGCCTGAAATTGTCGCCCAAGTTGTAAAACTTCTGCCGGCCAAATCAATTCGAAATTACAAAAAAAAATAAAAAAAAAACATACATAAGGGTTGACCAATAAATCTGCTTCAAAACTGCATTAAAACTTATTGCTGCACCTAACATTTATTTTTAACTAGACACCGTCGAAACTTTAAACACTGGGCGGTGGGCCGATAGATGTGTCCGGGAGTATACATGAGTTGTCTATAAGTATTACTTTCAGCTTGAATTTCAGGTTCAGCTTATTCAGAATAAATCTGATTATGAAGCAATACGTCAGTGTTGCCAGCCGCGATTATCGAATGATACATTTAATTTTGAAACGCACAGCTGTACTGGTGTGTAGTAATATTTAAACAACCTACTGTATATATTACTGATGTAGGATATCACTTTGAATGCTTTCGATTGTTCTCTTCGTCATAACTAATCCGATCCAGTTCCGAGTTTAGTTTACAATATAATTAAAATACGATAATATTTATTACTTATTATATATGAAAGCAGTAAAGTTTACTTCAGCAGGAGTAATCAAGATCAGATTAGATATTTTGTCTTAAAACTTTGCATGACGCGAATAAGTTTAATTTCTAAACTAAACAAACGTTTCGTTTTAATAAATTACATAAACAGCTAAGTATTACAAGGAGGGCGTTAACGAATTACGATTGTAATTTGTGAGGCCGTTCCTTTTATACATTACAGGCTGTAATCTCGGCGGCGCGGGACAGCGCGCTTGTAATTTGCATAGTGACGTCATTTCTATGGTTATATACATTCGTTAAGGGTTTACATTGGCTTCTATGCATTAATATAGTATAACATACTATTATGTAATAAACTGATATTGTTATATTCAATATATCGTAACAGGCATTATAATATTTTTGGTTTTAGTATTTAATAAGAAAATAATAAATTTTTCTTATTTCGTATACGTAAAGTAGTTAACATTAAGTTTTTCGTAAAAACCACAAGGTTATTGTTAACCTTGCGTTTGTTTATTAGTGTAACGAATGGTTAAATATGAGTTAAAATTATTATAAACTTCCACGCATACAACCGTAAGAAAAATCTTAAAGAAAACAAAAAAAAATCTTGAGTTAAAATCGTAAGTACCGCTGATGAACGAAGTTGAGTTTTCAGTCTCCGAAATCACGTTTCATGAATTTTTTTTTACTGCTCTAACAGATTGCGTGGTGGTATATGTTACTGTTCATTTGATAGTTAACAAAATGGACGCACGTCAAGATTTGATCACGATGATTCATTCGCGATGACGACTTCGTTACAATTTGCCAAAAACATCCTGATGGAAGTAATCATTACTTTTCAGAGCATTTCCGAAGAAAGAAAATTAATAAACACTGATAGAAGAAAATCTTTAGTATTAGCTTGTAATTATGTACCTCCCCCCACCTCACATGAGTACATGTCCCCCTGTGTAAGTGGGGGGGGAGCACAAGATCTCTGCAATCATTACAAAAATACCTGCTCGATGTAGAGGTAGCGGGGGCGGTGGTGATGTGCGATTTCAAACTAGTCGATAGATTAAAAAAAACTACAATATTTGAGCCGTGATAGCCTAGTGGTTTGAACGCCGGCCTTCCAATGCGAAGGTACCGGGTTCGAATCCGGCCTGCACCAATGAATTTTTCAATTTATGTGCAGTTAGCATAAAACACCAACTAATATCACGTGCTTTGACGGTGAAGGAAACCATCAGTGGTCAGACGAGTATGTGAAATGGAGAAGGCAATGGCAACACCACTCCATTATAACTGACAAGAGAGTCGTCGTGTGTTTCAATAAAAACATGATGACCACGACCCTCAGTCATGAGGTAATACGACTTAGAAGAAGAAGAAGAAGATTTGTGACGTGTTCCGGCGTCAGTATGTATGTTCGCACGCAGACACGGTGACGTCACAGCGCCGCAGCGCCCCCGCCTCCGAACACATCATCATCATCAGCCTAAAGACACCCACTGCTGGCCAAAGGCCTCCCCCCAAGATCTCCCCTCCAATCGGCTTTGCGCAATTCGCATCCAGCGGTTTCCCGCAACCTTCACCAGATCGTCAGTCCACCTTGTCAGCATTGCGTGTACCGGTACGCTGCCGCCACTCCAGGACCTTGCTGCCCCATCGGCCGTCAGTCCTTCGAGCAAAGTGCCCCGCCCATTGCCACTTAAGTCTAGCAATTCTCAGGGCTATGTCGGTGACCTTGGTTCTTCTGCGGATCTCCTCGTTTCTGATTCGATCGCGCAGAGAAACTCCGAGCATGGCCCTCTCCATTGCCCTTTGGGTGAATTTAAGCCTTTTTATGAGGTCTATTGTAAGTGGCCACGTCTCAGTTCCGTAACATCACTGGTAATAAGCACGAATTGAAGACTTTTGTCTTTAGACACTGCTGTAGTTGGGACGAGAAGATGCTGCCCAGCCGAGTTGGATTCATCGGTTGACCTCTTTTTGGAAATTGGACACCTAACGCATACCTATATCAATTTCTTTACACATAGTTTAAACTGAATAAACTATTATTATATTAATAACAGTTCCATTTCAATCAAACATCAGTGAAGCCCTCATTATTGAATTGGATAGTTTCAATGATGTCGATGCAGTTGTTATTAAAATATTTCAGATCGAACAGCTCACAGCGACGGCGACAAACATTTATGTATAAACACGACGGGACAGCATCCTGCTAATGACCCTGTTAGAAGGTCCTTTATGAAAGGTGATTTGAACGAAAGCTGATTAATTTTCGTTTATACCCTGCCCGTTTGTCTCAGCTCGCTGCTGCAGGAGCGACAACAACCAGTGATGAAGTTTTCAATGTAAATCATCGTCGTTATGTGATGTATAACACTGAAGCAATGAAACAAATTCAAATAATTTCCTCAATAAAGCCGAGATTGGATGGTGGATGGTAATCGTGTCAATCGAATGTTATAAGAGAAGGTATAACATTCGTCGTATTGATATGCAAGATGATACTGTTGTAGAAATGAGCAGTAGTGTATGTGTAGACGAGGGTCAGGTCGGGACGGAGATGAAACGAGGACTCCGAGGTGAGGAGTCGAAAATGTAAATAAGATTCAATTCGGAGCGAAGCAATTGATGGTGCTTCGGCGGACAAATTGGTTTAGCGGACCCTTTTCATCGCAGCTTATTATTAAATGCGTAATCATCATTCAGTGCGCGGATATTATGAAGATACAAATCAAATCAAACTTAACTAATACGAATGTTTTGTTAAAAAGGTAGGCTGTTGTGGGTTTGTGTTGTAACTGTGGAACTCTGTAGAAATCCCACAAATTCTTGTATAAATATAAGGCATCGGAGAGGTTTAATTAAGTAAAAATTCTTTATAAATTTACAATTTCTATGAGAATTAAAAATACTAAATTGTGAAACATGGAAACTGTATTATCGTAGTTATATCTGTGTTAATGATTGATCTAATTCCTGCAGATGTGTGTCAGTCTAATTGAATCCGATACGTTTGTATCTAGTATCAAAAGGCTTTTAATAATGCACGAGCTTCACTCTGTGATGTAACAGACAAACAAATGATCAAAAGAGTAAGTACAAACATGAAATACATTTTGTCTGACAAAATAATAAATTGAAATACAACTGAGATTTGTAACGCGAAGACAATTTCCTTTGCGAATGCTCTCCGCGAAGCATCAAAGCTTTCGCTTTTCTTAAATATTTATGTAGTTCCCTCGGGTCTCTTCCCTTGTAATGTTATTGAGATATTCTAAAATCTAATCACTGGGAAAACGTATCAATATCAATTGTTGCGATTCTTTGGAACTGTTGGAGTTTTGATTCAAAACATAAATGTACAAGAGTGTAAGAGTTCGGAGGCGCGATAATGGAATACTTACTTCCTATCTATTGAACAGGTTGCTGCGAGTGACTTCCGCTCTAACACTTAAAGGTTTTATTGAATTTCCAAGGAAATTTAATCTAGTCAGATTCCGGGGCCGCCGATGGACCATCATCTCGGTTAATGGCTCGAAAATTGAGGGTAACCCGATAATTACTAAGGAAATGTTGTTATAATAAATTAGAACCGATTTACACGGGAGGTCTTGAGGTCTGTGAAGTATATCAGTATTAACACCTGGAGGCAGGCGTGTGGTGAGTTTCAACATCTACATCTCCACGTGCAGACAGCTGGTCGAGGTATTTGGCTAGTTCATCGTGCAAGCTGTCGAGTAGTAAGCCGGCTACTATTTCCTGAAAGTGTTGACTGTTGAGTCGCCTTTTACCAGGTGGTAGGTCTCTGTTGCCGGAGACCGTCTGGGTACCACCGCAGCTCCTATTGCAACCGACAAATAGTAGACAAACATTACTGTGTTCCGGTTTGAAGGGCGCTGTAGCTAGTGTAATTACTGGGGTAACGAGACTTAACACCTTATGTCTTACGACGAGCGCAATGTGGTGCAGTGCGTACCATCTTAACTAGCACCGCGTTGTTGTCAAGCGTATCACTTACCATCAGGTGAACGTCTTGCTCGTCCCGTCGCATAGCAGTATAAAAAAAAAGGTAGCTGTGAAATAGTTCCTTTTCTCGCCTTTCAGATTGTTAGTCGTCACGTGTTCGACCAACAACACTTACACTACCGATTATGTAGCTCGTTGTCAGCGTGTGTTAATAGAGATACTTGGTAAGTGCTGTCCATGTTGAGACTAGGATGCCGTGAGGTGAGTGTGGTGAACGTGGTGAGCGTGGTGAGCGGAGGTCTCGATAGCGGCGCGCGGCGCGTCCCTACGTCACAGACGAGCTGTATCGATCGGGAGTACCCGCGCGGGGCACGGAGGAGGGAGGGAGGGTAGTAGCGGCCCGGGGGAGAGGGGACAAGGAGCGCTGCGAGAGGAGGGAGGCGCGAGGAGAGGCGGGGGGGAGGTCGGTTCCTTTCTCGGCCCCAACTATTACCTCAGATGAACCATTGACCCTTTTTAACCGTTACAAGGTGTTTCGTCCGCTCTCAGTGAATTTAAAGTGATTTCAACGCGTTTTCCGCGATGAATATTGGTAAATGAAATCAATGAACGTCTGTCTGTTTGTTTGTTAACGCACAAAGCAGTTTGGAAAATATCTTCATAACAATATATTAAACGAAAGAATACTAGATTAAAAATCAAACTATACAATGATTGTTAGTCTTGTTTCCGACACGAGCCTCGTTTCAAGTTGCCGTTCGCCGCTGAACATAGACCACTCCAAGTTAAATTGGAACACCTGCGTCAAACGATTCCCTGCGACCTTCATCAGACCCTCGAAGGACCTTGAGCGTAAGGATTTACATTTGAAAGGTAGTTGAAAAATGTATACAAGTTATGAGGTATAGTAAAACAGATTTGACTGATGTAAATATAACTTGAGTTGAAGTTTTTTTGAACACAGCGCCACGATCACGCTACAACAATAGTTTTAGTAACTTTAGAGTAGGTGCTGCTGTTGGCAAGAGGCAGGTGTCGCAGTACCGTGGCAGTACTCAGTATAAGGTTCCCCGACGGGGACCTGTCACTTTACGATCAGCTGAATGTACCGAGTGTTTGCTGGAGAATTTAGCGGAGCTGGTGAATAAAAGCACCGCCGCGCGAACTGTACTCAGTGTGCATAAGTAAGCGAGCCGGGTTCACACTACATCCCTCCCCCCACCACAGCCTCACTCTCCCCTGCCCCCCGTGCCCTCCCCCCCCCCCCCCCGCAGCTCCGTTCAATTTTCATACATAAATATTTTATGAAGAGCCCCGCTTTATATATTCACTTTCGCACATAATAGATTTTGTTTACAGCAAAGCGGAGACGTTACTCCCGCCAGGCGCGAGTCGGACTTCTACACCTTCGCAGAGGTGGGGGGGACCTCACACACCTTATTCATATCAGCTTAAGGGTGAACTTAAAGCGCACTTAGCGCCTAGCACCTTCAGCATAAGAATGTAAATAAGTTATCTGTTTGTATTAACTTCTGAAAGTCTCCGCTAACCGAGCTGCAGGTACAGGCGGGGGCGGAGACCTGGAGGATTGCAACTGCAGCGGTGCAACAGATAGGATTTTTTTTTTACGAGAGGAGCAAGACGTTCACCTGATCGTAAGTGATACGCTTGTTAACAACGCGGCGCTAGTTAAGATGGTACACACTGCACCACATTGCGCTCGTCGTAAGACATAAGGTGTTAAGTCTCGTTACCCCAGTAATTACACTAGCTACAGCGCCCTTCAAACCGGAACACAGTAATGTTCGCACACTACTATTTGTCGGTTGCAATAGGAGCTGCGGTGGTATCCAGACGGTCTCCGGCAACAGAGACCTACCACCTGGTACGATACGGATATAGAATGTTAAGCTTATAAATTTAAAAGATATCAATTAACCGACGACAGGAAAGTGACGGTTTTTAAGTTTAACCGATATATTCGTTGGACATTTGCATCGTGTGGCTGGTCTCACGAAAACGTTATTCCGAACCAAAAGATTGCAGAGCGCATCGTGTTGTGCTGCACTGGAAACTTTTATTTAATTTTTGTTCCCGAAACACTCGCTGCACTCTAAACTGAAAGTTCCCCCGCGGCGCGCTGGCAGACCACCAAACGTTTCTATTAGAATACTTCCGAACAATGTATTGATAAACGGCTTTTAGCCCGACCGACTAAACGGAGAGTTATGCGTTTAACATGTTAAACTGCAACCGGCATTTCCCAAAGGATAATCCTAGACCTAATCCGGTTTAAATATAAATTACCAGGTGGTAGGTCTCTGTTGCCGGAGACCGTCTGGGTACCACCGCAGCTCCTATTGCAACCGACAAATAGTAGTGTGCGAACATTACTGTGTTCCGGTTTGAAGCGCGCTGTAGCTAGTGTAATTACTGGGGTAACGAGACAACACCTTATGTCTTACGACGAGCGCAATGTGGTGCAGTGTGTACCATCTTAACTAGCACCGCGTTGTCATGGGCAAGCGTATCACTTACCATCAGGTGAACGTCTTGCTCGTCTCGTCGCTTAGTAGTACAAAAAAAAAAACTTATTATCTGTTGTTGTTGGAAACTTTACAACTGCTTGAACATGTTCATCGACTCCGTTTGTCACTGACTGAAATACATTATGACGTAATGGTTTACTAAATATTTAGGAGTCTTAACTAGGCAGATGGTTTCAAAAAAAACCCACCGCATGCTTATAAATGTTTAAAAAACTCCATACGTACGTTACAATTTAAATAGTTCACATGTACATCTCTATGTCGCCGCTGTTACTTCGTACAGTTCGCGCAGAAACGTTTCGAATTAAGTTCATTGCTCTCGATTAAACTAATTCACAACTTGCGAAGTCAAATCGGATTCCGCTTCGGTTGCTTCGATCGCTTCTGAGCGTGAAATCTTAAACATTAATACAGCACATATCTAGAGTGTTCGGCTCAACGTTGAACTATGGGCTAACCGGCGCCCTCTGGTGTCGAAAAAAAACAACCAGTGCCGTTAAACCGATGTTGTATTTAAAATGTAATCACTTATTTAATATGCAAGTTCACAGCACGAAACCATCGCACGTTGCAACAACGTGCAACGCCATCTGCTGGGCGAAAGTTGAACAAAACTTATACAAGAGAAATTGAACTACGAATGAGTTATGGATTCCTTCGAAACGAGTCCACTTTGTGGTTTTTTGAAACAACATTTAAAAACTGGACTGATATTTTATAAATTCACTGTTAATACAGTTTTAAATTAGTTGAAAGATGTTTAGTTTGATGAAAGTTACAGAAACTGGAGCGTTGTGTATATAGATGAGTGAAGTGAGCCGGGAGCCGGCTCCGCGATTTTGTTTAACGATCTCATTAAGGAGTCATTCATTAAATGATTGCAGCGCGGTCTGCGCGTCCTCGCAGCGCTACATTCAACAGGGTGGAAAGGTTCAAGCCGCGCCGATCTCCGCCGACCTCCGCCGACCTCTCAACTGCCTCCTCCTGCGCCCCCCACGCGACACGCCGAACGCTTTTCGCTTCAACAGTCTTCAACTTTTATCAGTCCCGCGTAATTACAACATAACGCATCGAATTCACACAACGCGCTCTGCTATATAACACAAAAAAAAAATCTAGGAACTGTACTGAAAAAAAATTGCGCATAACCCGGACCCCATGGCAGAACAAGCGGAAGTTAAGAGTTCGAGTGCAAAGGGTCTAAAATTTTTTTTTATGCTACTATCCGACGACACGAGCAAGACGTTCACCTGATGCTAAGTGGTACGCTTGACAACAACGCGGTGCTAGTTAAGATGGTACACACTGCACCACATTGCGCTCGTCGCCTTGGGACATAGGATGTTACAGTTCTTTACTATTGTCAGAGTTATAAATTTAAAATTAATTTAACGAATTGGCTCCGAAACAAAATGTATTACGCTGTAACTGATTTTTTAAATGATCCTAATCTACACTAGTTTGTTTTATGCATATTGTATTTAGTTGTCTTCCAGTGTGTATATATGTACCGGTAGTGTTAATTAAATAGATAATTGTAAAGATTTGCATGCTTAGTATTAAGTAGAATGTGCGCTTATTTTTTTATTATAAACCATCATATTTGTTACCACATTCTAGCAAATAAATGATTTGAATTTGAATTTAAAGTTAAATAATAGAGAACCAACCAAGCAAAAGTTTAGAATATATTATGATACAGAAACTGTATATACATCGCGTAATTTGATTAAAAACGATGAACAAGTACAAAATATTTTCTTTACTCTCTTTCTTTCTGATGTATGGATTTTTTTAATATTCTCGATGTTTTTAATATCACTACAGTTGTTCAAACGAGTGAAGAAGAAAGTGCGATCACAGATGAAAGTTACGCTTGATTGTATATATACACTTAATTGGCGGCGGAGAAGTACTTGTTACTTTGAAAAATCTTTTAAAATCGATTAAATCAATTAATCGATTAAACAGTTGTTTTGTAGTTGTGACACCGCGCGGGCACCGCCGCCGGTACACTCGCATAATGCGATAAATAAAAATAATTCTCCCGGACCCGTCCCTACGAATAACTCCACTCCCTCGGGCGCGATGCGGGGGAGGAGTGTGAGAGGGGAACGGGGGGGAGGGAGAGTGGTTCATCTCCCTCCGCTATATTTTTTCATAAGCGTTCATAAATCCCATTTATATCAATTACACCGCAGTAAATCCAAGCACAATCTACAGGAGTTGTAAATCCGCCGCGGCCCGCCCGGATAACGGTTAAGTCTTGACCGGCCGCGAAATGGCCGGTGAACTTATGTGCAGGTGGTCACTTACATATCGGCCGAAAGTTTATTGCGTAAAGTTAACATCAACACAAAGGATACGTTTAACAAGTTTGCTATTTGATTGTGTCGTTGCTATTATTTCGTTATCGTTATAACGTTTTCATTATTTCAATGGATGACATTTAAAGTAAATTTTCGTATATTTAATCCATTTGTATATTATACAACAATCTGTATTGTTACCAACTTCATTTTGATCTCTGATTTTGATGACCTAACCGAGCTTTCCTTTTTAATATTTATCATTAAGCGTTCCTCCGTTGTTTAGTTTGCAACACCGAAGACCTTAAGGTCCAGTTTATTTGCAATCAAAATATTAAGATTAATCGTTTTCAATTTCTTTACATTTGGATACTTCAAAGTATGAGACACTATCAAACAAAAAGAGATTTAAATATATGTAAAATGTTATCATTGGTAATATACTAGAAATATCTAGAACCTGGTAACGTTTTGAGAAGAATTTTAAGATGTCAGACTGTCTAGATAGATACCACCGCAGTGACTATATTTACCGCCGAACAGTATGCAAACATTATTGTGTTCCGGTTTGAAGGGGTATGTAAGCTAGTGAAATTACTGCGGTAACACGTCTCAAGACGAGCGCAATGTGGTGCAGTGTAAACCATCTTAACCAGTACTACGTTATTATGACTTGCATTTATAATTACGCGTCTCGCGGATGAAATGTTTGATATAATCAAATGATTAATAGTTCCGCGGCGACACGCGGCGCGCCCGCAGCCATATTGCATTTTAATGTAACGCGCGTCGGTTTCATTAATACGCAATGTTTGGCGGGAGCCGAGCGCGCCGCGCACGCACACACGCGCGCGCCGGTACAGATGTACAAACAAATTAATATTATCTGTGGTCCTCAAACTGGACTCGCACGATCTGCATCATAACGACCGGATTTATAACCTGTATATGATTTACCCGCAATTGTATCATAATTTAAATGTATGCAATGTTAAACTGAATGAAAAATAATCTATATCTTTATATTTATGTTTTTAATTATATTACATATGCTTTGGCTTTAGATTAGTTCATACAGATCAAGTTGACTTTTAGTTTAGAAACATTAAGTTAGTATAATCAAATAAGTATGGTATTATGTATTTAGAAGCCATCGTAGTTTTTATATACGTTTCAAAATAACGCAAATTCGATCCACGTTACTGGTTTAAGAATAATCTTTAATTGGGAAACATTAACTGGGCTGTTCGCTTTAGATTAAAGTGACATTCAACGTGAATTTTATTTATACAAGTAATCTTTTAGTAATCTAAATTTGATTAAAATTTTAAAATTTTTTTTTATTTTCATTAAACTCCATGAAAGCAATTGAATTTATTGAAATCGACAATAAATATTCGTTTGTTGCCCATTGTTTTATTTTTTAATAAGTAAAGGAAATGATTATGAATTAGAACATGATCGCATAAGTACAAATCACAACATTATTTTACAAGTGTTCGTTTCAACTTAATCTCGTAGCAGCAAATTCGCGGCCGCGGTGACCACGAGCGGGAGCTCGCTCTGAACCCTTGTAAGATGAGTAACATGTATAAAAACTCTTTGGTTTAAATCTCTTTGTTTAGGATATAAATCACGCCATCTTGAAGTTGTTTGACAGCGCGGTAATATGACCGAAGAAGAAATATCTTCAAAATTATTTAAAATCTTTTGAATATTATAAGCTTCACAAAGCTGAAAATGCCGAAAAAACATTGAAAACATTTAAGAAATATGAAGACTTAATAAAAAAATGAAGAGAGAACAATTAACAATTTGTGAATGTTGATTAAACTATGTAATGATATTCCTGAATTTTCGCGGAACTCGAGAAAAAATATTGCGGATTCTTTCGGCGGCTAGAATTAAACTAAAAAATTGTTTTAAACATTACTTCGCGACGCAAGTGTTTAAAAATTTCATCTTTCAAGAAATATTTAACTGAATTTGATTTTAAAAGTAGTTCGTTTTAAATATCGTAGTTATTCAGAAATAAACTAACATTGGAGTTGCGGGTAAATCGAAAATGAAATAAAAAAACGCGCGCTCCGGAGCAGCTCCCGTCGCGGGTTGTTAAGGTAAGTATTTAAAAAAACTCGCACAACCACCTTCATTCAATCTGGTCCATGTTAATTTTCATCGCGAAAACCTCAAAGAAGGTTACAAGTGATGCCGCCAATATGTAATAGTCGACTTTATGTCAACGGGTTAGAGTCGGTTCTCGCGGCGGCGGGCAGCTCCGCGCTGGATGCTTTCTCCCGGCCCGCGGCCGCACAGAAATCGATAAGTACCCTCTTGAGACGCGTTAAAAATATTTAATGAACTCCGCCAACACGAAATATACAACGACATATACAATATATTACAAATTCTACGAGCTCTGCACTTACCTTTCGATGCTCGGCGACCGCTCACGGCAGCACAAGAGACTCGGTGAACGGAGAAACGGAAAGAAATAATAATAAAACGAAAATCGAAAACAAAATTGTGGATTTTTATTAAAGCGAAATCAACAGGAGGGCGAGGGTTGAAATTATAAAGGGCTTCTCGGAATGTAACGGAAGTAAAGTAACGCAATCGGCGACCACTGGCGGCGACACGTACTGGCTCTCTGGCCGGCGGATGCGCGAGGCGCGCTTATATACGCGCAGCGCGGGGCGCGCCGGTGCGGCGGGGCCGGCGCGGGGCGGGGCGGGGTGGGGGTGCGCGGCCGCCATCTTGTGCGGTCGTCATGGATACGAGGAGATGGCCTATTATAGCAGGGTGGCGGAGATTAGTTGTACAGCCAGCAACTAACCGATGCTGGATACTCGCGCAACATCTTATTTTCGTGAATATTTTATTGGTTATCAAATATAATTGTCTAAATCAGTGACGTTTCAGTCTAAATGGTAATCATTGCTATAACAGATATCGATATCTACCTACAGCTTTAAAATATTTTTACTAGAAAAACCTTGTGGTTAATGTAAACATTTTAAATATTTATTATGCTATAATTGGGAGACAAAAAAACATTATCGTTAAAATAAGTTTGTGACGAAATAAGTAAAAGGTTTACTTTGCTGACTGTACGCGCGCAGCGTTCGCATCTCCCTCTTGTAACGCACACGCGCGCAGCGGGCGCGCCCCGCCCCCCCCCGCGCCGCGCCCCGCGCCGCCCGCCGCACACACGCGCCGCGCGGCCGCGTTCCAGCTGCGCGCCGTGCCGCCGCGCCGCGCGCCCGCCGCCGCGCACGCCCCGACACCGTGCCCACTGTGTCGCGCTCCGCAACTCGCTATTGTTTCACACATTAAAAAGTTAGTATATCGACTCATAGCCTGTCTCCCTCCATCCGTTCGTAATTGGAGGTAAAGGTCTCTACGGTCGTCTCGCTCGCGCGTGTTCTAAGTTTAAACACAATTTACTCTGTCAAAAGTTGCATGTTTGTATTAGAATGCGATGAACTGACTTTTATTGGAATGTTTCTTTTTAATCGGCTCAGCCAACGGTTACAAAGTTCAAATTAATTTTCAAACAACTGTTATTTTTAATCTGTCATGCGAAAAATAACTATTGATATTTATTTCTCGAAATATAATAATACAGCACGTTTAATATTCTTACTGCTGTGACTCGAGGCCTTAACTCACAAGGAGAGAGTTTAGTAAATCACAAGCAGAGAGTCAAGGTAATTTATCCAGCCCGCTGGCCATGTGCAGTCAGTGGGTCTAACGTGTATATAATACTCAAAATATTCCAATTAGAAGTGGTTACAGGTGGGGAGAGATCAATTTCTTATTGCGAAGGTGCGGCGGTACGGTACATCTATTTTACCTCGCCTACTTGCAAGTCTTTAATATTTCAGTAATGGTATATCTCAACGTGTTGATTAATTTTAAACCATATTACAATAGTATTTGGTTGAGTTTCAATTGATCTTCGACTGGAGAGTAACGTTGTAACTTTCTGCCCGTTTAAATATTTCATGAATGCTTTCGTTTCACGTAACCGTCAATAGATGTCTTCCTAAAATGTTAGTTATTTTTGTTTACTTATTTTATGCAAATTATTGCCGATATCAGTAAAATAGTATAAAACTGCTTAATAAATTATTTATTTATAAGTTTATTTATTTATTCATTGGAACATGTTTGCTATTCAACAACAGATGGCGCTGTATTATTACTCTGTATAATGTGAATGTTGATTTTGATGCTTTATCATATTTTTGCTTAGTGATTAGTGGCAATTCGGTTTTAGATAATAAAGTACAATAATTAATAGTTTATAAATCCCTAAGCGTTCCCACTTAAATGTTTGTAACACAATTATCAAAAAAAGCAAACACATCTGCCGAATAGGTTTTTCTAAGGTATATAAAATTTATGTGTTCAGAGTATAAGAAAAAACAAATAAATAACTTCTTCAGTTGATAGGAGAGGAAATAAGTATTGATAAAATGTGTATTGATTATAGAGTGTGAGAGATATTTGGCGAAAAGTTTGTAAGTGTTGTGTACCAGGAAGTCAAGGAAAAGGAGTTGAGAAGGAATACGTGAAAAACTGCATCGGCAAGAACACAGCTTACAAATTTACAAATAATTACATTAAAATTGGATGAGTGGTACTGGAAGTTCATCGCTGTATCAATGATTAGTTAGAACAACGAGACAAAAGCCTGCGAACATAACACAGTGCTAGGTCTTAAAATGATCTGTGTAACTGGAGATTAGCATCCTTCAGGGAGAGTATACCATTAATTTTTATGTCATCATTATGATGCCCACCGCTGAACGTGGGCGGGGGGCCGTGAAGGAGGCTGTTTGCGGTACTCGTCACGTTTCGCAGGCGGGCCGGCGGGGGCGCTGCCGGCGCCGCTCACAATCAAGCCAAAAGCTTCCCCCGCGGCGACGCGTGCTTATATAAATATTAAAATTACCGCTCTCCGTTACAAACATTACTATGTACCAGTTTGGAGGTTACTGCACTTGTGAGTTTGTATGGGTGTGACTTAGCATCCCGCGTCTTTAAGTGACACGACACTGAACACGACATTGCTATGGCTGTCATCATCAGCTGTACTTCTCGCGCGTCGCTTCGTTTCGTTGAGAAACAAAAGAGTATACGTTTTATTAATGTATAAGGGTAAGTACACATGTGTACACTGCGCCACGTGCTCTGATGTGTGTGTGTGTGCTGGGCCCGTCGGCTCGTGCTGTACAAAAATGTAAAGTCTGAAAACTTCTTTCCGAGAATTCCTAGTTCTCTCATCGCAACGCACTGAATGCTCGTGCGGGCGCATCAAGGTAACTTTATCTGCTTACAGGGGAAACATTCTCAATCATCCCCTGCCTCTCCCCCCTTCCCCCAGCAGACAGTTCACGCAATTTGAAACCTGCCCAGTTATTAAAAAACTTGCGCACGGAATGTGTTTTAAAAAAGCAATTAACGTAAAGCTGCGCGCACCCCCCACGCGAGCACACCACACACACGCAGAGAGAGAAACAGATCGAAAACTCGCGCATTTTAAAACACACACGCGCTGCTTGCCGGCCTACGAGATTGGAATTCCGTTTGGAAGTTCCAGCGCGAAGCAGCACGCCGCTGTACTTGTACAGAGCGGCTCATTGAGATCCTAAAACCGCTTCGAGTCCGAACAAACTAAAAACGTCACCGACAACGCGAACAGTACCGTCATCTGAAGATAACTTCTTCTAAGTCGTATTTCCTCATGACTGAGGGTCGTGGTCATCATGTTTTTATTGAAACACTGACTCTCTTGGCAGTTATAATGGAGTGGTGTTTTTTCCACATACTAGTCTGACCACTGATGGTCATCACATAGATATGCAGGTTTCCTCACGATGTTTTCCTTCACCGTCAAAGCACGTGATATTAGTTGGTGTTTTTATGCTAACTGCACACAAATTGAAAAATTCATTGGTGCAGGCCGGATTCGAACCCGGTACCTTCGCATTGGAAGGCCGGCGTTCAAACCACTAGGCTATCACGGCTTGAAGGTAACTAAACCGACACGAATTGTAATATGTCTGTTCGCTTATAATCTTGAGACGTTTACTTCTCCTAACCTTCATGACTTACAACCGGTTTCCCGCTACTGTACTATGTTCCGCAGCAGATGCGCATTGACCCATGACTCTGGACTCTTTTGAGGATCCCAACGATTAAGAGGTCTTGGTAGTAAACAAAAATGATGACCGGTGCGTCGTGGTATATTGTAATGAATGTCATTCACTGAGCTTTTTAATTCTTCTATGCGACAAGACGAGCAAGACGTTCACCTGATGGTAAGTGATACGCTTGCCCATGACAACGTGGTGCTAGTTAAGATGGTACACACTGCACCACATTGCGCTCGTCGTAAGACATAAGGTGTTAAGTCTCGTTACCGCAGTAATTACACTAGCTACAGCGCGCTTCAAACCGGAACACAGTAATGTTCGCACACTACTATTTGTCGGTTGCAATAGGAGCTGCGGTGGTACCCAGACGGTCTCCGGCAACAGAGACCTACCACCTGGTAAACGCAGCTAAGCGCAGCTCCGCATCCGTTGGCGTCCTCCTGAACACCTGGAGAGTGGAGAGCTGGAGACGCAGACTCCCTGTCTGGTGACTGCGGAACTTCAGCTGTGTGATTGGTCCTGCTGAGTAGTACGAGAGCGCGCCTACGCAGTGCCTACGGCGCGTGCTACGGCGCGTGCTACGCCGCGTAGAGCGTCTACGAGCGCACGCTACGCTCCCTCACATACAACATGCTACACACATTAAAACAAATTTAAAACTAAGAAAATATTAAAAAAAAAATACGGTTATACACGTGGTGTATTGATGTTATATATATTATTCATGATCAGTATAAAATAAAAATCTAATTTATTGATTGAAAAACATTGAAATATTAGTTTATACTTAAAACAGAATTAAAAAATATTTACACTTACCATTTATTACATCAGTCACATTAACACTTATATTTGAACATCTATTTTGATTGTTCAATAATATAGTATGTATATTTCTGTCTCATTCTTTCCTGGCTTAATTTGTGTATTTGTGTCTCTTACCTGTCGTTTTTTCCGTTGCATCCGGTTTGAAATCACAACGATTCTAATGAAGTTTCACTTCAAAAATATAGACCGCCCTTAAGGATTATGGTTACACCTCCGTTTACCACCAGGTGAAATCAACGTCAAGTATTGGTTATAAAAGAAGAGAAACAGTTTGTTTCGATGCGTTTTTTTATTATACTACTATGCGACGACTAACTTATTTATGCGATGACTAACTTTAGTTCATTGCTTTTTCTTGTTTCGTTCTCTTTGTCATCTACCAAATGTACTGCACGGACAGAGTTCACTTGCAGTGTGCTAGAGTATATACTGATAAGTTATAGTTTAATCGTTACATGGAAATAGATTTCTACTGCATCTAAACGAATCCGAAATATACTGAAAACTTACTCCTGCGTGAAAAATAATGCGTCGACAGTTATGTTTTTTTTTTATACTACTATGCGACGAGACGAGCAAGACGTTCACCTGATGGTAAGTGATACGCTTGATAACAACGTGGTGCTAGTTAAGATGGTACACACTGCACCACATTGCGCTCGTCGCCTTGAGACATAAGGTGTTAAGTCTCGTTACCCCAGTAATTACACTAGCTACAGCGCGCTTCAAACCGGAACACAGTAATGTTCGCACACTACTATTTGTCGGTTGCAATAGGAGCTGCGGTGGTACCCAGACGGTCTCCGGCAACAGAGACCTACCACCTGGTAAACTCAGCTAAGCGCAGCTCCGCATCCGTTGGCGTCCTCCTGGAGACCTAAACACCAGGAGACCAAGGGGGCTGGAGACACGGACTTCCTGGCTGGTGACTGCGGAACTTCAGCTGTGTGATTGGTCCTGCTGAGTAGTATTAGAGCGCGCCTACGCAGTGCCTACGGCGCGTGCTACGGCGCGTGCTACGCCGCGTAGAGCGTCTACGAGCGCACGCTACGCTCCCTCACATACAACATGCTACACACACTTAAACAAACTTAAAACTTAGAAAATATTAAAAAAAAAATACGGTTATACACGTTATATTGAGGTTATATATATATAATCCATGATCAGTATAAAATAAAAATCTAATTTATTGATTGAAAAACATTGAAATATTAGTTTATACTTAAAACAGGATTAAAAAATACTTACACTACACTTACCATTTATTACATCAGTCACATTAACACTTATATTTGAACATCTATTTTGATTGTTCAATAATATAGTATGTATATTTCTGTCTCATTCTTTCCTGGCTTAATTTGTGTATTTGTGTCTCTTACCTGTCGTTTTTTCCGTTGCATCCGGTTTGAAATCACAACGATTCTAATGAAGTTTCACTTCAAAAATATAGACCGCCCTTAAGGATTATGGTTACACCTCCGTTTACCACCAGGAGAAATCAACGTCAAGAATTGGTTGTGAAAGAAGTTTTAGATACAGTTTATTTCGATGCATTTTTTTATTATAGTACTATGCGACGACTAACTTATTTATGCGATGACTAACTTTAGTTCATTGCTTTTTCTTGTTTCGTTCTCTTTGTCATCTACCAAATGTACTGCACGGACAGAGTCCACTTGCAGTGTGCTAGAGTATACACTGATAAGTTATAGTTTAATCGTTACATGGAAATAGATTTCTACTGCATCTAAACGAATCCGAAATATACTGAAAACTTACTCCTGCGTGAAAAATAATGCGTCGACAGTTATGTTTTTTTATTATAGTACTATGCGACGAGACGAGCAAGACGTTCACCTGATGGTAAGTGATACGCTTGACAACAACGCGGCGCTAGTTAAGATGGTACACACTGCACCACATTGCGCTCGTCGTCTTGAGACATAAGGTGTTGTCTCGTTACCCCAGTAATTACACTAACTACATCACCCTTCAAACCGGAACACAGTAATGTTCACACACTACTATTTGGCAGTTGCAATAGGAGCTGCGGTGGTACCCAGACGGTCTCCGGCAACAGAGACCTACCACCAGTAAAAAAAGTTCCTAATGACGTTCACTAGTACTATAAAGAGTTATGACTGTTTACAGTCACGCGATGATTCCTATCGTTCTGTATAGGAAAAAGAAAGAGAAGATCTTCAAATGATAGTCTACCTTCTGGAGATCAGGGATACAAGTAATCTCTACTCAATGAGACTGCTAAATGGTTCCGATAAGGGGAAGTAAAAAACTTAATAAATTAGAAACTGAAGTACAATAATTACTTTCTGTTGCGTATATATATATTAGTGGAGCCGGAGAACAAAGAGGCAAAGTTTCTCATTACATTTACCGCCGCACAAACGGTTCAGTTCGCGTGCGGCTGAAGGACACTGAAACATTATCTCCTTTACTTGAAACCTTTACAAATAACATAGCGTCCACACACCGGTTTGTTGCGGTTGTGTTGTTGTTGTTGCAGCGCGTGCGCCTGTTGCTGTTGCCGTAATGAAGCGCTCGCGGTCATTACTCCGCGCCGCCGCTCCAAATGACTCCAAAACAATTTCGTTCCCGGCACTGTGCTTATTTAATTTTTTTAACCTTCCGACGCGAAAATGAGAATTTTGTGAGTTTAACGCGGTCGTCAGACTGTTCCGGAATAACTTAAATATGTTCTCAGTTTGATTCCAATCAATCGCTTGTTTAATAACACGCGAAAGTGCGAATTTTAACTCTCAAGTTATGTTTACTTCAAAATTTTAAATAGGTCGTGCTACGCGTTATGAGTGTTGCTGGTTCGATTCCCACTGAGTACGAGCTGGTATCCCAGCAATGGGAACAAGTGTTGTTCATACTAATATTATAAACGAGAAAGCGTGTCCACTTATCACGGTTTACAACTGTGTACAAGTCGTACTGATTTAAATTGTTGTAGATGCTGTCGGGACCTCAGAGACACGCCGAGTATACTTTTTATTTGTTTATTAATAAACACCTAATAGTAATGAAGACATGATGGATGAAGTTACTAACAAGAAGTGGCGTCGTGTTTAAAACAGCATTAGGCCCCGGTGCAGCCGCGCCGCGGGAATGCCCCGGGGGAGTCATGCCCGGCTCAGTATTTAACGAATTCTACCAGCAGTATTTGAAATATCCGGTTGAATATTCAATTGGATTCTGCGAGCTCCTTCCCAGTGGCGGATTGAATATTTAGTTAAGCTTAAATGTACCTTACCCCCTCCCCGCCGCCCGGTTGATACATTTCAGTGCAAATTACAAGGACTAAATGATGAATTCAACTTTTGTATTGCTCCGAATCCTAAAATTAGATTAATGGCACTGCAGCTTCCGAATGATTTAACTTCTGTGATAAAGTTCACTCAATTGAACGTTCGTAAAGCTGCTTTCAATGAATGCAGAATAAAAGAAGCAATGTAAGCTAAAGTGAGTTTATAGTTCCAGACAATAAACAAAACGACGGCCCACGCCACGGTGTAGGTTAGATATGCGAAAATGATGCCGACAGCGGCGAGGCTGTCGTCCCCCTGCCTGTCGGGGGAGTGGTCAAAGCACTTCCGGTCCAAGAACGAGCACACGATGGCGTACCTGACGCAGAGGTTGAAGGCGATGATCAAGTGTCCGATGATCATGCAAATGTAGATCATTACTAATTTGTAATTGTTAAAATAGCCTCCGAGGAATAGAATGATTTTTGATACGAGGATCAACCACATGAAGGCGACGATGAACCAGAGGATCAGCGCGAGGTTCACTTCAGACTTTAACAATTGGGACATCTCCGAATGTTGATCTGAAAAACAAAGGACGCCAATAAATTTCTGTTTTAAGAAAGTATTTATTTAAGAAAAAACATTTTTATTTGATCACAAAAAATATCTTTTTCAATATAACTATAACATGGTATGATTACGATGGCTACCTCTATAACAACCTGTCTCCAGATGCTCTCTTACCTGGAGACGAAAGGAGATGTCCTGTACATTGTTTAGTTTTATTTGAATTCCAAATTTTTATAACCAAAGCGTAGCAAAAGCGAAATCACACCGACAACTGCCAAACTATTATAACAGGGAAAATAGGTTCAACAACTTGTTATTTTTATATACTTAACCGGTATATTAACTGAACTCAGCTAAACTTCACTTGTACAAGTATTAATAAATATGCTGTCAATTTACTGACACCTCGTCATTAAATTGGTTATGAAGTTGGAGAAATTCTTGTAAAGGGACAGGTCTTTCACTTGATGATAAGTGACACGTCTTCCTGTAGCCCGCGAGTGGTCTCGTATGCAGTAAACACACACCTGTCAAGTAAACGACGGTCTGCAGCGGACCGAAGATGAAGGAGACGAAGACGCCGACGCACGCGATGTACATGGTCATCAGGCGCCAGGTCCAGAACTCGCAGACGCGTAAGCACATCCTGGGCAGCTTTTACAACGGCGGATTTACTCACATCTTGTCCAAAACTCTGATCAAATGGCTGACGTCTGCGGACAGGACGTACCAGAGACAATCTGACTTTTGTTACCTGCCAATTATCTATATTCCTGACAGTGTGGTGACAGTGACAGCTGGACACCACTTCTGCAGTATACACATTTGATTAAATGCATTCAAATGAGGTGCAAGTCAAGATTCAAAATAAATATTTCTAATGAATTTTTAACTGTTTACATAACTCTGAAAAAAGTTATGAATCGTCAACAAGATATAATAACGTTCAGCTGGCGGAGAGCGACAGGTCTTTACGATACTCAAGTTATCTACACTGTAATGTCCTGTTATAATATGAGTGTTATGTAATGAGTTACAGCTGCTGTTGTATATTTAAACAGCACATTTTATTTCGTTATTGACCTCCATAGACTATAAAATACTAGGTCCATCAAAAATCAATAACTACAAAATCATTCCTCTCTTTTTCACTTTCAGAGTTTTTAAACTTTTCTTTTCGCCATTTTTAAGTGTATTGAACAAAAAATCATAGATAATAATAATTGTATAAGCTTAATAAACTATATAACATATTGAGAACCTCTCTATTTAGTTGGTAAATAACTGTAGTTACAATGAGACAGACCCTGACGGCGGCCCAAAGATACGGCGGCTGCAGACGACAACTCAATTTGCCGGATCCGCGAACTATCTCTTCCGGCTGCTGACCCTCGCGTAGCACGCTGCGGCTGCGATCGAAAGATACACTCTCTTTTATGATTAACTTCCTTCGCGGCACAGCGGCCAGCCCACTCGTTCTATAACGGAAGGGTACCTGGTTCATTTCCGGCGCTACAAGTGATTAAGTTTTTTATCCTTCGTCAATATACCGTCTCTTTTTTGACAGATGTGATTTACTGCATTCGGTTTTATTGTAACTTAACATATCGATTGAAGACAAAGTTGTACTTAGTTGATGTTATAACGTAATGTGTGAACTTCACTGTTGACATCGTCCAAATCCGAGGTGGAGTAGTCCGGATGCTTCAATTCGAACTGGATGCTGTTGAAGAATTTTGCTCGTCGTTATTCTTCAATTCCGTATCCAGTTGTGGACGTGGTCTGACGTGATCGTATATGAAGGTGTTCAGTCAACAGTTGTGTGTGTGCGGCAGGTGCCGGCGCCTGTTTGCCCGTCGCCGGACAGGGTCAACACAATAAAACTTTATTGCGGACCCTAAGCGGGCTCGTTTCGTTTTTACACCGCCAATGTTGTGCGGCCGCGCGACACACACACATATTATTTGTGATGATTTTTGGTGTTGGTATCACCATAGCCGACGCTGCGGTAACGTGAGGTTCTTCCGCCATATCTGACTGGACGTACTGTGAGGAAAACCTTGACCGCGCGCAGGGTTTCCCTTTGTGAGAAAGTCCGGAGCCGCCGCAGATAAAGCCCCGCTCAGGAAGTAGTGGCTGGCTGTGGTGTGGTGTAGTACCCAGCTGGTGGTGGGGTGGTGTGGGGTTACGGTATCGCCGCGCACCAACAAAGCCGTCTGCGGTAACAATGAACAACTGGAAATTGAATTTTCAACGTTTTACAGGACGGGCGGCCGCGCACGCTGCGGACTTCACCGCGGCGCTGCTAAATGTACGCGCTGCGCAGTTTTGAGGTTATGATTACATCAAAAACTGAATTATAGTGTACAAACCTCACCGAGTGCAAGTTTTAACTGTGTTGTATGTTGTAAATTTCTAAACAGCTCAGTTTAATTTATAATACTGTTAAAAAAGTCCAAGTTAACTTTGTCCAACGTTCTAAGCTCTGCCTTATTATGTCTTTTGGATTATGTACAAAAGTAACAGCCGGTGTTCTTAAACAAATATTTTGCCAAACTGGCAAGCAGTTTGTTGGCGATACGTTAATGTGCTCACTTAAATAACATATATTAACAAATACGTGAATCTATAACCAACCACACCATAATAGATATAATAATAACAGTAATTCATTAGATTTTACTGTTACTAGATTATAAGTTATATTAATATTCGTATGACGCCAAAAACTTTGCGTATTATAAAATAGATGTTGCCATCCGTTTAAGAGATTAATTAATTGGTGTTCAATCAAATTGCGCGAGGTCCAAAGCTGTCGCAGAGCTGCGACAAGTAGCACCGCGTCGGTAACAATAAACAAAGCAAGTTATTCAAGTTGGCGCGCGGCTCACTCACGCCGGCTCTATTCAATTAATTTACAACAGATACACGCTGCGCACTCGCAGCTGGACGGTTGGTTAACGCGGTGAACACATCTGATCACCGCAATACACAGGGTGATGTAGAAACATAAACATTTTTAGGTAACTGATCGTCTGATAGTCTTCTCATGCCGGACACATCCCGTCCTCAAACAATAACGTATATATGGGCGCACGGTAGTGCTGCCATCTATTTTTAAAATTGTTTAAACTTAATTTTAACAGTATTTAAGCAAATATGTAACGATAATGTTTCTTGTTAATTACAAAATAATTATTAATTATTAATAGTTAATCATTAATTACTTTTTGATGAATTTATATTAATATTTGAGCATGTTTCTCTGTATTTATGTTGACGCGTTACATGATAACTTATTAAGATTTGTTACCGACGGTCCCGCTTGGCTAGCGTATTGTACAATCCGCTAAAATCAATACGATTAAGAACCACATTAATAAAAGTAGACACTTTTAGACATTTCTTTAAACAGTTTGTAATTTTATATTGTTATTGTAATTATAAAGTGTCGAGTAATTTTACATTTGTATTAATAATAAAACAGTTACGTAATTGATGAATAACGCAGCGTGGTATTAAAAAAGCAAACCTTAACCGTCACTGGACACGTTTGATTTGTATTCTGCTTTTGGCGTGTGTTGTTGTCATTTGAGTAAAAAGAAGTTATCTCCGTACTTCGTGTTTTATTTTTAACAATGAATCCCGGCAAAAGCTCTGACCATCCGCCGACATATACGTTGTTATGTACCGGTTTGAAAAGCAAAATTGTTGGAGTAAAAGTCTATGGCGCAAAGCATCGATCGCTATGTTCGCTTATCGTGAAATAAAAACATGAAGAACCCTAGCAGCTACCTAGTGAGTCTACTTAGCGGACTACCTAAGTAATTACGTAATGCCAATTTCATCCGCTGAGCAGTGGCGTTGAACTATTTATATATATTTGGCCGCACGTGGTGCTGCCATCTAGTTTTAAAATGTTTAAACTTCATTTTAAATATTAAGATTTGTTACCGACACTTCCGCTTTGTTGTCATTCCGTTCAATTTACTAAAATCGATACAATTAAGAACTAAATTAATGAAGGTAGACATTTTTAGAGTTTTGTATAAATAGTTTGTAATTTTATATTGTTCTGGTAATTATGGTGACGAGTAATTTTACATTTGTATTAATAATAAAACAGTTACGTAATTGATGAATAACGCAGCGTGGTATTAAAAAAGCAAACCTTAACCGTCACTGGACACGTTTGATTTGTATTCTGCTTTTGGCGTGTGTTGTTGTCATTTGAGTAAAAAGAAGTTATCTCCGTACTTCGTGTTTTATTTTTAACAATGAATCCCGGCAAAAGCTCTGACCATCCGCCGACATATACGTTGTTATGTACCGGTTTGAAAAGCAAAATTATTGGAGTAAAAGTCTATGGCGCAAAGCATCGATCGCTATGTTCGCTTATCGTGAAATAAAAATATGAAGAACCCTAGCAGTTACCTAGTGAGTCTACTTAGCGGACTACCTAAGTAATTACGTAATGCCAATTTCATCCGCTGAGCAGTGGCGTTGAACTATATATATATATTTGGGCGCACGTGGTGCTGCCATCTAGTTTTAAAATGTTTAAACTTCATTTTAAATATTAAGATTTGTTACCGACACTTCCGCTTTGTTGTAATTTCGTTCAATTTACTAAAATCGATACAATTAAGAACTAAATTAATGAAGGAAGACATTTTTAGAGTTTTGTATAAATAGTTTGTAATTTTATATTGTTCTGGTAATTATAGTGACGAGTAATTTTACATTTGTATTAGTAATAAAAATAGACAAGTAATTGAAAAACAACCGAGCAAGGTATAAAAACCTTTGCTGTCATCGAGTTCGATCGATTTAGTGTTCTGCTTTTGACGTGTAAAGTTGTCTCTGTACTCGGAAGTTACATTTTCGCAATGAACCTTGCGAAAGCTCTGGCCGTCCGCCGACATATACGTATAAAATGTCTGTCCGTGTATAATATAACTTGGTTAAACTTAACTTCGCAATACGGATACACGTGAGTATACCGATTTTGAAATGTTACAATAGTATCGCGCGTCGCGGTGCGCTGACGGAGGGTTTTAATATAGTAACGCGAGTCAAGATGGCCGCCGGCGATAAAGCGCGGGAAGTTGTATTGTCTACGGCGTCGCGTTTGACAGCTCGCCTCCCCCCGCCTCGCCCCGCTTCCCTCCCCCCCGCCTGCCCGTCACAACGACAAGTGTAAATCTAATGACACCGTTCGTCGCGTGACGCGGGTAAACTTTCCATTCACTTTAACCGTTGTGTGATTTCGCAGGAGTAAACTCATTTGGTTTATTGTGATGCGGTTACAGTACGCCGCTGCGCAGTGCTTACTTATATAATATGTTATCGGTTAACATCTCCTTCACGTAGAACCGATATAATAAGTAAATTTTAACATAAGCATAAAGTAATAGTTAACTATCAATAATAATAACAGACGGCTTAATGTTCCCACGGCTGTGACTCGAGTGCTGCTTACACGATGAGAAAATTCATCATGTTGATCATTGATTATGAAAAGTAAAGCCTGTTTTTGAATAAAAAATAACTTTCAAACAGTTGCGTGGTCTTTGTCTGCGGAGAGAACAAGAAGTTGGACGACTACTTTTCGTCCGTTTTGTTTTATTTGTGTTTCTATATACGCAAGCGGGTAAACTTTTCCAGATGGAAACCATTCGCTGCACGGAGTTGTGGAGGTATGTAAAAGGTTGGTTTATTCAATTTCGATTCCCGTCGCCTCCGCGTACGAGTATATATACAGCAAAATAAAAGCGCATCAATTTCCGCAGCAACTTGCGCGAGGGACGTGCGCTCGCCGCAAACTGCCCGGAGTGAGTGCGATATCAGTTCGAAATTCAAATTTAACGTTCGACCGGAGATGCGGTGTCGGCTACTTCCGGCTTTCGCGTTCCGTTCCACGCTCGCGCTTAGAGCTAGAATAAGCTTTAGAATTCGCAGAGCTGAAATCTTATTGAAATGTATTCAATATAATTATTTGGCGCGCTTCGCATTGTGTACACTCTTGAAGTTTCAATATAATTGGGTGTGAGTCTGGAATGAAAGTCCATTCAAAATGTTTTTTAGAGTTCGAGCTTACAATTCAATAATAATATGAAAACTTTATACGTAGCGGATATCCTTAAAAACCGTATTATTTGTACAATAGGAATTTGAAAATACATATTTGAAAATATAAATGTATCGAACATCAGTGCGTATTATTTTTATACAAACTAAAGCAAATAAACAAACAGTACGTTCACCTGGTGATCACCACGTCGTGTTAATATGAAAACGGCGCTACTAATGGTGGTAATCAAATTTGGTTATTTGTTTATAACCAAGCTATAGGCACATTACCGTCTATTAGTTGTAAGCGTGCTTAATAGCCAGTAAGATAAGATGTAGAATGTTAAGGTGACGAGCGATTGTGACTGCAGAAGTGAAGATAAACACATTCGTGTGTGAAACAACAAACCGTCAACAACATTACAGCGTTACAGGTAACAAGTATCGATTCACTATTAGCTCAGGGCGCTGCACGCTATCGCAGACTCGTTAATATTTTACAATCGGGCACATTCCCACGTGATGTACGCCGTCTGGAATTATTTCTGGAGCGGTCTCCATTACACTACGACGCCGTTAATTGAAAATAATATAACTTTTTTAAAACTTTAGGAAAATATGTGTTATACATGATGTTATATTTCACATAATAATAATAATAAAATAGTTTTTAATTGTAATAGACATCTGTGTAAGCTTAATTTAATATTACAATCATCATGATCAAACCACACTGTATGTTACATGTCATACGCTGCGTCGGATAAAAAAATATTAATTACATTGAGAACCTCTTTTTAGTCATCTGTTAATTTTAATGATTTTTTTCTTTTACTTAATCCGCGTAAATGGAAACAGATCGCGTTGTTCGGGATACGGCACGTCGCCGCCATCTTTGGTAATCGCTTCCCGCGAAAACTGCTGTCATCTGTCCGCGTGACAGGTCGATTTGGCGCCGAAACAAAATAAACACATTTCTGTTAAACTTTTATGAGAATAGTTTCAATATCAATATATTAAAATGTACTTCATTTTAATAATAATAAATGAATTGTTGCACCCGCGTTTGTTTGTCTGCGGTTAGTTTAAACTAAATTTGTTTTCGACGTCAACCTTCAGACTTGAAAAGGCAAGACAAAAAGAATGTAATAAAGTCTTTAATATATAAATAATGTTTTTGTACATTCATATTTTCTGAATAATAAACGAAAAAACTCTTAAATCGTTTCCTCTAAAGTATAACAATGTAATTTGACATTGATCCAAGTGCATAAAATTTAACCCTCTATAAATATGCATAAGACGGATTTTAATCTTTTTCCTCGTCGGGTGGAACTCGGTGTCTCCGCGGCGACTTCAGCAGCAGCAGGGTCGGGCCCCGGCCGATGGGATCGGACTTAATAATTTGCATTCGAATTAAGAGGACAGCGGGATATAAAATGTTTGAGTCGCGGCAAACAACTGCTGTTTTATACGGAGCTCCGCGGGGCGCGCGGTGGACACGCCGCTCTGTTATTTATTTATTTAATAAAATTTTGATATGTTAAAACTATTAGGTCATAACTTACAAACACTTTAGTTTAATGAAAAAGGAGTTTGTCTCAATTTCACTTTGTGACGATGAGAACAAAGAATACTCCGGCTCTCATATGTCGGAACAAATCGATGCTGTCATGGCAGCAAAATTGGTAGATAATCATGCGAGTTTACTATCCGAACTCTTTATTATGTAATCCCCGATTCGATACAGGGATGTTAATTAAGTACCACTTAATTTACGTTTGGACACGATATACAAACCTCACAACATGTAATTATTTACCTAAGCTGAACAACCTCACAGGACTTTGACAGGAATGACATTCTAATGATAATTAAAAACATGAAATACTAGAGTAACACCTTTGTATTTAAAACTCAATCTGTGTTAAATTTTATTTTCATTTATTTAAAAACTTTATTTGCACACAAAGAAAAATGTACAAAAAGGCGGACTTAATGCCATAGGGCATTCTCTCCCAGTCTACCATAGGTTGAGCAGAGAAGATAAATAAGGGTGCATTATTTTTGTAGTTGAGTATAATTACATATAGTACAATATAAAACACAATAATAGTGGTTGACACAACTATGATTGGTACATATATAGGAAAGGTTAGTGTTATACATTGACTGAAGCATACACATATATATAAATGATGGCTGATATAAACTAATAAAGGAGGAGAAGAGCATATATCACAGTGACTAGTAGTAACTTTGAAATGGTCAAGTACTCTCATTGTTATTCAGTTGTAATCATTCAGCAAGCTGCAGCGGTGTAGTAAATAGACTGATATCTGTCCCAGCAGTGGGATCATCAAGTGGGATCATGTTTATGTGATATATACCGTCGGGGCCGTGTCCACACTACCGCGTCGGCGGCGCGCCCCGTATTCAAATGAGGCGGCACGCGCCCGCCGGGAACAAACAGACAAACACACAGGCACACCCCCCCACCACCTCCCCACCAGCCGCGTCACCGGATGTACTTGTTGATGCGCCCGGACACGGACTCAGTTGTTTTTCTCCAACTGCTGTGATTGAAAATACTCGTGTACGCCGGTGGGTTTGTGTTGAGAAGAGAACATCCGGCGGTCGACATCCTCTATTTATACCGGCGGGGCGCGGGTCTGGTTACACTTTTCACAAGCGAACCATAATATTTTCAGTGAAATTACTGGAGTAATGAGATTTAACATAAAGCGACGAGTGCAATGTTTACCAGGTGGTAGGTCTCTGCCGGAGACCGTCTGGGTACCACCGCAGCTCCTATTGCAACCGACAAATAGTAGTGTGCGAACATTACTGTGTTCCGGTTTGAAGGGCGCTGTAGCTAGTGTAATTACTGCGGTAACGAGACTTAACACCGTATGTCTTAACGACGAGCGCAATGTGGTGCAGTGTGTACCATCTTAACTAGCACCGCGTCATGGGCAAGCGTATCACTTACCATCAGGTGAACGTCTTGCTCGTCTCGTCGCATAGTATTATAAAAAAAAATGGTTGCTGTGAAATATTTCCTACGCTCTCCTTTCACATTGTTAGTCGTCACGTGTTCGACCAACAACACTTACACTACCGATTATGTAGCTCGTTGTCAGCGTGTGTTAATAGAGATACTTGGTAAGTGCTAACTGTTCAGACCAGGGTGCCGTGAGGTGAGCGTGGTGAACGTGGTGAGTGTGGTGAGCGTGGTGAGCGTGGTGAGCGGAGGTATCGATAGCGGCGCGCGGCGCGTCCCTACGTCACAGCAACACCTTATGTCTCTTCGTCGTCTTGCTCGTCTCGTCGCATAGTAGTATAAAAAAAAAATGTGGTTTTTTTTTTTATACTACTATGCGACGAAACGCAAAACGTTCACCTGATGGTAAGTGATACGCTTGCCCATGACGCGGCGCTAGTTAAGATGGTACACACTGCACCACATTGCGCTCGTCGTAAGACATAAGGTGTTGTCTCGTTACCCCAGTAATTACACTAGCTACAGCGCGCTTCAAACCGGAACACAGTAATGTTCGCACACTACTATTTGTCGGTTGCAATAGGAGCTGCGGTGGTACCCAGACGGTCTGTAGCAACAGAGACCTGCCACCTGGTAACTAATAATAAACATTGATATACACCGAGAGTAATGAACATCACTCAACTAATAGTAACTGATGAGTTTATTAATAACAGTGTGTTTTACTGCTGGTAAGTCTCTTACCTGGAGATAGTCTAGTTATCTACCACCGCAGTGACTCTTTCTGCTGCCAAACAGTAGTGTGTAAACATTACTGTGTTCCGGTTTGAAAGGTGATGTAAGCTAGTAAAATTATTGCGGTAACGAGACTTAACATATGTCTCAAGGCGACGAGCGTAATGTGGTGCAGTGTATACCATCTTAACTAGCGAGCGTATCACTTACCATCAGGTGAACGTCTCGTATAATTGCAATCCGTTGCTGCAGATATCTATTAACAAATATGATATTTACATTTTTTTTTCATAAAGGTCACAGTTCTCTTCTTTATATGCTTAATTGCTTCTGTTAAAGATATTCTTGCGGCCGATGGTCACCATCCCCGATTACCATACACAAAGCGTCGTGTAAGTTACTTATTCGAGTGCCAACTTAATATAACTTCATTACTGCGGTAACTAGACTTAACATGTCTCAGGCGACGAGCGCAATGTGGTGCAGTGTGTATCATCTTAACTAGCACCACGTTGTTGTCAAGCGTATCACTTACCATCAGGTGAACGTCTCGTCCGTCTCGTCGAATAAAAAAAATGTTTACATCACCACTAGCAATCCGTTGCTGCAGATATCTAGTAACAAATATGATATTTACATTTTTTTTCATAAAGGTCACAGTTTTCTTCTTCATTTTTTTTTATACTACTATGCGACGAGACGAGCAAGACGTTCACCTGATGGTAAGTGATACGCTTGACAACAACGCGGCGCTAGTTAAGATGGTACACACTGCACCACATTGCGCTCGTCGCTGAGACATAAGGTGTTAAGTCTCGTTACCCCAGTAACTTTTTATACTACTTTGCGACGTGACGAGCAAGACGTTCACCTGATGGTAAGTGATACGCTTGACAACAACGCGGCGCTAGTTAAGATGGTACACACTGCACCACATTGCGCTCGTCGCCTTGAGATATATGTTGTCTGGTTACCGAAGTAATTACACTAGCTACATCTCCCTTCAAACCGGAACACAGTAATGGTCGCACACTACTATTTGTCGGTTGCAATAGGAGCTGCGGTGGTACCCACCCAGACGGTCTCCGGCAACAGAGACCTACCACCTGGTAACTAAAAATAAACATCGATATACCCCGAGAGTAATGAACATCACTCAACTAATAGTAACTGATGAGCGTATTAATAACAGTGTGTTTTACTGCTGGTAAGTCTCTTGCCCGGAGATAGTCTAGTTAGCTACCACCGCAGTGACTCTACTGCCAAACAGCAGTGTGTAAACATTACTGTGTTCCGGTTTGAAAGGTGCTGTAAGCTAGTAAAATTACAGCGATAACGAGACTTAACATGTGTCTAAAGGCAACGAGCGTAATGTGGTGCAGTGTGTACCATCTTAACTAGCGAGCGTATCACTTACCACCAGGTGAACGTCTCGTCTAATAGCAATCCATTGCTGCAGATATCTATTAACAAATATGATATTTACATTTTTTTTTCATAAAGGTCACAGTTCTCTTCTTTATATGCTTAATTGCTTCTGTTAAAGATATTCTTGCGGCCGATGGTCACCATCCCCGATTACCATACACAAAGCGTCGTGTAAGTTACTTATTCGAGTGCCAACTTAATATAATTTCATTACTGCGGTAACTAGACTTAACATATGTCTCAAGGCGACGAGCGTAATGTGGTGCAGTGTGTACCATCTTAACTAGCGAGCGTATCACTTACCATCAGGTGAACGTCTCGTCCGTCTCGACGAATAAAAAAAAATGTTTACATCATCACTAGCAATCCGTTGCTGCAGATATCTATTAACAAATATGATATTTACATTTTTTTTCATAAAGGTCACAGTTTTCTTCTTCATTTTTTTTTATACTACTATGCGACGAGACGAGCAAGACGTTCACCTGATGGTAAGTGATACGCTTGACAACAACGCGGCGCTAGTTAAGATGGTACACACTGCACCACATTGCGCTCGTCGCCTTGAGATATATGTTGTCTGGTTACCGAAGTAATTACACTAGCTACAGCGCCCTTCAAACCGGAACACAGTAATGGTCGCACACTACTATTTGTCGGTTGCAATAGGAGCTGCGGTGGTACCCAGACGGTCTCCGGCAGAGATCTACCACCTGGTAAATTTCATATGCTTAATTGCTTCTGTTAAAGATATTCTTGCGGCCGATGGTCACCATCCCCGATTACCACACACAAAGCGTCGTGTAAATTACTTATTCGAGTGCCAACTTAATATAACTTCATTAGTATGCCGACAATTGACTCCGGTAGTTTGTTCATTCGAATGGCCAGTTAAAGTTAACGGCGCGAGCAGTAAAAACATTTTACTATTTAATCTGAAGTGAAATCGCTTCGTTATGTTTCCGGGGCTGTTAAGTTGCAATTTTTTTTATTGCACACGTAGTTTCTTAAAGTTATATCCGAAGCGGGGCGTTTCAACTCATTTAAATAACTTGCGACTGTACTTTTAGTCGTTCTTTAACTGAATTTTACTTTAACTTATGCGTTAAGTCGAATTAATGCGGCGTATTGTTATTATGAAAGAGTTAAGCAGGAACATGCTCTTGGCTGAGAAACTTGGCATAGAAACTATGACTTGGTCATCTACCAGTTTATTTAAAGGAGACCTATACAGACTGTCGGTAGAATAGTGCTGGTCAGAAGTGCTCGTACCAGAAGCCTCGATGACCGTGATAGGCTGCGGAATGAGGGTATCAATTCTCACTGCTGAATGGGTTTTCTTACTTAAGTACAGTCAACTTTCTAATCCATCAAAAACTTGATGTTGTAACATTTCAGTTGTCTTCACGATGAAATATCTTCGAATAAATCCTGTTAAAGCTGACTGAAACACTCTTGAAACTGAACTGTCACTGCTTTTATAAATTTAAGTTGTACTAATTTTAATTACCTATACTTAATGAGTGTTACCGTTGGCAACGACGTATAACTTAAGGACATCGTCGTTCGAAGCGAGTTCAGTTTTCAGTTTTAATTCCAACAAGTGTTATATGAACTTCACAATTCATTATACATTATTATATATCTGTCGACGCATTACTTTTCACGCAGGAGTAAGTTTTCAGTATATTTGGGATCCGTTTAGATGCAATAAAATTATTTCCATGTAACGATTAAACTATAACTTATCGTGTATACTCTAGCACACTGCAAGTGGACTCTCTCCGTGCAGTACATTGTGTAGATGTTAAAGAGAACGAAACAAGAGAAAGCTATGAACTAAAGTTAGTCATCGCATAAATACCTGTCAATGTATCTTACTTCTCTGCATTATCTAAGAATACCAGATTTTTTTTTTATACTACTATGTGACGAGACGAGCAAGACGTTCACCTGATGGTAAGTGATACGCTTGTATAACAACGTGGTGCTAGTTAAGATGGTACACACTGCACCACATTGCGCTCGTCGTAAGACATAAGGTGTTGTCTCGTTACCCCAGTAATTACACTAGCTACAGCGCGCTTCAAACCGGAACACAGTAATGTTCGCACACTACTATTTGTCGGTTGCAATAGGAGCTGCGGTGGTACCCAGACGGTCTCCGGCAACAGAGACCTACCACCTGGTAAATTGAATATGATAATGAAGACATCAGCTTCGCCAGATTATTAACATTTAAACTGGACAGACAATCACAGGACATCGTGCGGGAAAAGTCACAGGACTGTGTGGAAAACAACAGTCCTGCGACCTTTTGAGGAAAAAGAGAAAGTGCTAGAATATTTCTCGTAGAAGTCATCATCATCACCAGTTTTCAGTCAGGACATTTTCGGTGCCGACGGGAGCGGGGAAAAATGCTGCTACCTTCTCGAAACAGTTCTTGACACGAGCAACGGTTAAGCGGAAGTTAATTTCTGTAAGACTATCTGAATCGTACGTTACTGTACATTAGTAATTTTAATCTTTTGTACATAAAAAAGAAAAATTACTAGACAGGTGTCTAAATGATCTGAGTAACAAGTTATTTCTTAAGCTTCATCAACCTTCTAACTGGAATGCAGTTACTTTACCACGTTACTACGCGTTAGTAGATATAATCCTGTCAATAGTAATTTTAATCTTTTGTACATAAAGTAGAAAAATTACTAGATAGGTGTCTAAATGATCTGAGTAACAAGTTATTTCTTAAGCTTCATCAACCTTCTAACTGGAATGCAGTTACTTTACCACGTTACTACGCGTTAGTAGATATAATCCTGTCAATAGTAATTTTAATCTTTTGTACATAAAAAAGAAAAATTACTAGACAGGTGTCTAAATGATCTGAGTAACAAGTTATTTCTTAAGCTTCATCAACCTTCTAACTGGAATGCAGTTACTTTACCACGTTACTACGCGTTAGTAGATATAATCCTGTCAATAGTAATTTTAATCTTTTGTACATAAACTTTCATACAGCGTTACATTGAAATATTCATAGGCCGCAACAGTTGAGAGTCTGCCGGATATCGATTTTCCACCAGCTCCAGCGGCCAATTGCACCAGCGCCCCGCCCCCCGGCCGGACGCGCCGCGCCCGGATGCGGCATCTCGCACTCATCACTACTCCAGAAACAAATAGAGTATGGAGTACAGCACTTAGTTATATTAACCTTTTGCAACAACTGCCTAAGCAGAAATAACATTTATTTCTTTCTACTAATGTCTGTACATAAAATAGAAAAGTTACTAGATAGGTGTCTAAATGATCTGAGTAACAAGTTATTTCTTAAGCTTCATCAACCTTCTAACTGGAATGCAGTTACTTACCACGTTACTACGCGTTAGTAGATATAATCCTGTCAATAGTCATTTTAATCTTTTGTACATAAAGTAGAAAAATTACTAGATAGGTGTCTAAATGATCTGAGTAACAACTTATTTCTCAACCTTCATCACCTTTCTAACTGGAATGCAGTTACTTACCACGTTACTACGCGTTAGTAGATATAATCTTGTCAATAGTAATTTTAATCTTTTGTATATAAAATAGAAAAGTTACTAGATAGGTGTGTAAATGATCTGAGTAACAAGTTATTTCTCAACCTTCATCACCTTTCTAACTGGAATGCAGTTACTTTACCACGTTACTACGCGTTAGTAGATATAATCCTGTCAATAGTAATTTTAATCTTTTGTACAGAAAATAAAAAAATTACTAGATAGGTGTCTAAATGATCTGAGTAACAAGTTATTTCTTAAGCTTCATCAACCTTCTAACTGGAATGCAGTTACTTTACCACTTTACTACGCGTTAGTAGATATAATCCAGTCAATAGTAATTTTAATCTTTTGTACAGAAAATAAAAAAATTACTAGATAGGTGTCTAAATGATCTGAGTAACAAGTTATTTCTTAAGCTTCATCAACCTTCTAACTGGAATGCAGTTACTTACCACGTTACTACGCGTTAGTAGATATAATCCTGTCAATAGTCATTTTAATCTTTTGTATATAAAATAGAAAAGTTACTAGATAGGTGTCTAAATGATCTGAGTAACAACTTATTTCTCAACCTTCATCACCTTTCTAACTGGAATGCAGTTACTTTACCACGTTACTACGCGTTAGTAGATATAATCTTGTCAATAGTAATTTTAATCTTTTGTACATAAAGTAGAAAAATTACTAGACAGGTGTCTAAATGATCTGAGTAACAAGTTATTTCTTAAGCTTCATCAACCTTCTAACTGGAATGCAGTTACTTTACCACTTTACTACGCGTTAGTAGATATAATCCAGTCAATAGTAATTTTAATCTTTTGTACAGAAAATAAAAAAAATTACTAGATAGGTGTCTAAATGATCTGAGTAACAAGTTATTTCTTAAGCTTCATCAACCTTCTAACTGGAATGCAGTTACTTTACCACGTTACTACGCGTTAGTAGATATAATCCTGTCAATAGTCATTTTAATCTTTTGTATATAAAATAGAAAAGTTACTAGATAGGTGTGTAAATGATCTGAGTAACAACTTATTTCTCAACCTTCATCACCTTTCTAACTGGAATGCAGTTACTTTACCACGTTACTACGCGTTAGTAGATATAATCCTGTCAATAGTAATTTTAATCTTTTGTACAGAAAATAAAAAAAATTACTAGATAGGTGTCTAAATGATCTGAGTAACAAGTTATTTCTTAAGCTTCATCAACCTTCTAACTGGAATGCAGTTACTTACCACGTTACTACGCGTTAGTAGATATAATCCTGTCAATAGTAATTTTAATCTTTTGTATATAAAATAGAAAAGTTACTAGATAGGTGTCTAAATGATCTGAGTACAAGTTATTTCTCAACTTTCATCACCTTTCTAACTGGAATGCAGTTACTTACCACGTTACTACGCGTTAGTAGATATAATCCTGTCAATAGTAATTTTAATCTTTTGTACATAAAATAGAAAAATTACTAGACAGGTGTCTAAATGATTTGAGTAACAACTTATTTCTCAACCTTCATCACCTTTCTAACTGGAATGCAGTTACTTTACCACGTTACTACGCGTTAGTAGATATAATCCTGTCAATAGTCATTTTAATCTTTTGTATATAAAATAGAAAAGTTACTAGATAGGTGTGTAAATGATCTGAGTAACAAGTTATTTCTTAAGCTTCATCAACCTTCTAACTGGAATGCAGTTACTTACCACGTTACTACGCGTTAGTAGATATAATCCTGTCAATAGTAATTTTAATGTCTTGTACATAAAATAGAAAAACGACTAGATAGGTGTGTAAATGATCTGAGTAACAACTTATTTCTCAACCTTCATCACCTTTCTAACTGGAATGCAGTTACTTTACCACATTACTACGCGTTAGTAGATATAATCTTGTCAATAGTAATTTTAATCTTTTGTATATAAAATAGAAAAGTTACTAGATAGGTGTGTAAATGATCTGAGTAACAAGTTATTTCTCAACTTTCATCACCTTTCTAACTGGAATGCAGTTACTTTACCACGTTACTACGCGTTAGTAGATATAATCTTGTCAATAGTAATTTTAATCTTTTGTATATAAAATAGAAAAGTTACTAGATAGGTGTCTAAATGATCTGAGTAACAAGTTATTTCTTAAGCTTCATCACCTTCTAACTGGAATGCAGTTACTTTACCACGTTACTACGCGTTAGTAGATATAATCCTGTCAATAGTAATTTTAATCTTTTGTATATAAAATAGAAAAGTTACTAGATAGGTGTGTAAATGATCTGAGTAACAAGTTATTTCTTAAGCTTCATCAACCTTCTAACTGGAATGCAGTTACTTACCACGTTACTACGCGTTAGTAGATATAATCTTGTCAATAGTAATTTTAATCTTTTGTATATAAAATAGAAAAGTTACTAGATAGGTGTGTAAATGATCTGAGTAACAACTTATTTCTCAACCTTCATCACCTTTCTAACTGGAATGCAGTTACTTTACCACATTACTACGCGTTAGTAGATATAATCTTGTCAATAGTAATTTTAATCTTTTGTATATAAAATAGAAAAGTTACTAGATAGGTGTGTAAATGATCTGAGTAACAAGTTATTTCTTAAGCTTCATCAACCTTCTAACTGGAATGCAGTTACTTACCACGTTACTACGCGTTAGTAGATATAATCCTGTCAATAGTCATTTTAATCATTTGCACATAAAAAAGAAAAATTACTAGACAGGTGTCTAAATGATCTGAAGTTATTTCTTAAGCTTCATCAACTTTTTAACTGGAATGCAGTTACTTTACCTTACTGCGCGTTGGTAGATATAATCTTGTCAATGTAATTTTAAATACGACAACGATGTCTTCAGGCGAAGACTAAATAGGTTACTTTGGTAACACCTGGTAGATCTGAACTCATATCCTGTGAAAGAATCAGGATTGTACATATTTAATATCAATCACCAACAGGCAGTACTTGTTCGTGTATTCACGATATGATGTGATGTACAATTATTGATACTTTCTTTTTCGATTTCTTTCTGACTAAACCTGAAGTTTGAATCGATCGATCTTCTGAATTAGAAAAGCTTAAATTGGACGATTTAGAATTTTCAGTAACAGAGACGCGGATAAAAGTTATAAAACTTGGTTTGGGTAATATACAATGAAGGTTTTGGAAAATATTAACGCGACTCGTGCTTGGCTACTTTTTGTATCTAAACGTTAGTTATTGAGAATACATTTTAGAAACGCTACAGAGGCATCGCTTTTCTAGCCGCTCTGAAAAGTTCCCCACGTAGCGTGTGTTCAGCTATTTGTTAAAGCTAAACACAAAGCCGTTAATAATCCTCAGGAATTGTATTTGTTTTGAGAATGTATAACATGTATACATATAGCGCAGGACTCGTGTGGAGATGTGTGGGAATGTTTATGCCCAGCGATAGACCTCTTTCGGTTGATGACGTTGACAATTAACCGCCAACAACAGGGAAGTTCTCGTTTTGACACGTATACTATGTTCCGGTGCATCGTCTCCGGTTACCGCGTCCTGAACTGTTTTTATTTGTTAAAAAGTATATAACATAAAGTTTAATCTATTAAGTAAAAAGAATGTATGTTAAATATAAGTAAACTTCACGTCACTATCAGCTAACAACACTCCACCCGCTGGACACGCGTTCATCTGAAGGAAAACGTTCAGTTTCAGCCGTTCCATCTGCTCAGGGATTAACTGCATCTTTCTAAACGAAGCCGTGATAGCTTAGGTTTTTTTATGGCCTAGAAAAGCCTAAGTGGTTTGAACGCCGGTCTTCCACTCTGAAGGTACCGGGTTCGAATCCGGCCTGCAGCAAAGAATTTTTCAATTTATGTGCAGTATAACACCAACTAATATCACGCGCTGACGGTGAAGGAAAACATCGTGAGGAAACCTGCATATCTATGTGATGAGCATCCGTGCTCGCACTAGTATGTGAAATGGAGAAGGCAATGGCAACACCACTCCATTATAACTGACAAGTAAGTCGTGTATTTCATCACACATGATGACCACGACCCTCAGTCATGAGGAAATACGACTTAGAAGAAGATCTCAACGAAGATTTCAGCCTACAATTGACCAGCTCGTTGCTACTTAAGTGTGTATGTTTGGAAAGGCTGTGCCGGTCATTTTAGTTGCTGGCGGATCACGTAATTGCGAATCCTATCCACCAGCTAAATGTGTCCAGATGTCTTCATCACTCTGTGCTTGTTTATATAGTAGTTTCGTGTTCAGAGCTGACAGCGTTTCAAAGCATACGATATTACTTATGGGTGTCACGTGAAATTGTAGTGTTCGTTGTCGTTAAAAATAACCTGCGTCGGTTTCTGTAAGTAAAGCGCTACGTGTGAAAAATCGATGCTTCTAAATATTACCATGTTAAGTTTGTATGTGTGTGTATAATATACTTAATATATAAACACGTTGCGCGTGTGTGTGTAGCGGAGCGCGCGCCATCTTGTATCGATCTGCCGAAGCATTTGGTGGCCAATAAAAGTCGTTGGCAGAGCGATGTAAAATATTAAAGCGCACTGCCCACCCGCGCGGGGAGTGGCGCGGCCCCGCGACCCCCGGACCCCCACCGGACCTCTACACTGATGGCTAGATATTTTTGAAGACCAAATAAATGCTTAATTAATAAGCTAGACTTTAAGCCACGCCGCTCTGTCAAGGTGTACTTCCCAACAAAGCAACGGAATGAGCCGGAGCTCGACGCGTCACTCTTTTTTTTTTTTTTTTTTTTTTTTTTTTTTTTTTTTTCTTTTTTTTTTTTTTTTTTTTTTTTTTTATTTATGATAGACTAGTGCTTGACTACGATCCACCTGATGGTAAGCGGCGATGTAATCTAGGTGGTAAAGCGCACTAGTCTAGAAGAAGCCTATTCACTCTTTTCTTGGAAGACCCCCACATCATACCTGGACGGAAACACTGACGCCGGCAGACTGTTCCACTCCCTCGCTGTACGCATTATGAAGGACGAAGCGAAACGCTTAGTCCCAATGCGCGGGAGATCGACAACGAAGGGATGGATGCCTGCGGTGTCTGTACGTCTGATGATAAAGGGCGAAGGCGGTATTAGATCATGCAGTTCTTGAGCACACTCTCCAAAGTGCATTCGATAGAACACCGAGAGACTAGCTACTCTACGACGGTGACCCAAGCTATCGTGCGTGGTGTCGAGACCGTCTCCACTGAAAGACGTTAGAAGAACTTGATTAAAATTAAATACGTAAGCCATCCGGAAGTCGGCGGGCTGAAGTTTATTATACAACAGAACAGCTGCTGGCGCTGCAGGAGTCATTTGAAAGTCAGCAGCGTGCGTGAGTTTATTACGGGTAATGTGCGACGGGGTGACGGCGGGGGAGGGGGCTAATGGAGGCAGCAGCTAATTAAAACTTACTTCAATCAGCTCCCGATGAGTGCAGTTATACAAGCGTTCCTAACAAGTCGTCGCTCCGCCCGGGGACAGCTTGCTGCAGGAGCTGACGTCTCCAAGTAGTACGGAACCACTTGGAGTGTCTTCACTCGTTGTTAATTGCAAGTTAAGGCATTATATTACCTCACTTGTTCTGGAGCTGGTTTAACAATGCTAATCCAGCTCGGACCTTAACTGAATCGCATCGCGTTCTGCTCGCCAGAGACGCGTAGAAGTATTACCAGGACAGACCTGATGACGCGTCGCCGTGTTGCCAAAGGCGTATCGCTTAGCAGCAGGTGACCGTCTCGCTGCTTGTCACATAAAGATACATACTTGGTTATGAAAAAGTTGGATACGAACCGTATTAACAGTGATCCGAGTGCGCTATCCGGGACCTCCTCCCTCCCCCTCCTCGCCTCTCCGCGCCGCCCCGCGCAGACGCGCGCCGTAATCCTCGAAAGCCTCCAGCCTCATACAATTACAAGTTTTATGTATTTATCGGTAAAGTTCCGCAGTCGGCAGCAGCTCGGTCCCCGCCGCGCCGCGCCTCCATCGGGAATACAATTTCCTTGGATTACGGTCACATTCAGCAATGTTCAGCTTTTTATATACACAGCGCGGCTCGCGGTCGTTTCTAGTAATCACATCCGACTGTCCAACAGACGAGCTTCTTTTATATTCTTTTTTTTTATTGAAGTGAAACTTCTTTATCGGGGTTGGAAAAAATTTAGTGTAACATTTTTTAGTTACGCGTCACATTTTTGCGTTACGCGCCATCTTTTTCTTATCCCTACCACGCGTGATTCGAAGTATACTTTCTCCAGCGGAGTAGTGATTGGTAAATGTCTCCAATGTATTTTGCGGCCCGTTTTGAGTAGTTACATTTTTATTATTTATAGACTATCGCTTGACTACAATCCCACCTGATGGCAAGTGGCGATGTAGTCTTTGATGGTATAGCGCGCTAGTCTAGAAGGAACCTTTCACTCTTCTCTTAGACTCCCACATCGATAGGATAGAAACACTGACGCAGGCAGACTATTCCAGTCCCTCGCTGTTCGCACTAAGAAGGACGAAGCAAAACGCTTTGTCCTACTGCGCGGGATATCGACAACGAAGGGATGAATGTCTGCGGTGTGTCTAAACGTCCGATGGTGAAAGGGCGCTGGTGGTATCAAGTCATGCAGTTCCTGCGCACAGTCTCCGAAATGCAACCGATAGAATACCGAAAGGCTCGCTACTCTACGTCGGTGACTCATGCTATCAAGTTTATTACTCGTCAGCACAGGGTCACCCACTAACCTTTTCTCTTCGCTGCTGAGCACATGTCGGCTGCTTTACTTGAGTAACATTTACATACTGTATATATTATACATTATACACCGGTCTCAAGCTTGCGTAACCTGTTCCGTTGTAAACAGTAATAACCACCGCCGCGCCGCTGACTGCGTTGTCAAAACGACGCGTTATTAGTTAGGATGTTCACATAACCTCACATCATGGAACTCGACCTGAATATTATTAGAAACACATCAAATTCAAATGTAAATTAAATCAGCCATACCTCTCACATTCACACGTCATCAGTCGGAGCTCGTACCTCGCACACAGCCCAAACACGAATGTGCGAAAATCACAGTTATCCGCTATTTATAGCGAAACGACGTTACGGCATCCCCTCCATTTTTCACTTTCAATCTTATAAAATCAATACACCTACTATTTTACTAACAAAATGTGGGTAATCACAATTATTTTTCTCAATATCTAACACTATATTAATACAAACTTAAACATATGTAATTATGTAAAAAGATATGTATATAAAAGAGCTGTACAACTTTTAGCGCTGAGTGGTCCGCTAGCGCGCTCATTAGCGCTGTACGTTATCGACGTTATGAACTCGACACTGTAGACAAGTGATCACTATAAAACAAGGGTCCAGTTTACACGATACATTTCCATCGATAAATATAGAAAATGCTTTCATAACCAACTTTAACATCTCGGTTAACTGACTACTCTAGAAGAAACCCACATAGATCTTTGTATATTCTGTTGCTGCCGAAGTGCGAGGATTGCTAAAGTGAGATCTACACTCTAAAATAAAATTTAGTTTATTGCACACCAGACAAGCAATCTCAAACAGTTGTCTCTACAATAAAACAGAAAACGCAACCGAATCTATTAATATATAATACATTAAATATCGATATAATAAATTTATCGATATAGAAGCAACACGGCTGGTAGCAGCACTATTTTCTGGCAATGCTATAATTCCTTTACAAAATACAGCACTTACCCGCCGGTTACTTCCGATACCGGCCCGCCCCGGCCCGCGTTTATACAGCGTGCTCCAACAACCGAAAATAATTAAATAATTGAAAATTTTTATTATCCTGAACAAAAATAATAAAGTGTTCGTATTTGAACCAAAACATCTGCCTCGTCGTATTACTTGTGTTACTGATAATTTACAATCTTAGAGCTCGGGATTCGCTAAACGTTTTTAATGAGTTAGGTATACTGACAGTCCCATCACAATATATATATTGTAATATTCTTTATATTCATCAAAATATCAATATGTATAATAAACACAGTGACATACACGGTAAGGTTCCACAATCTGTTTTAGATTTGCCACTTCATAAATTAAAAAATAAAATTAAAAATGTTTTGATAAGTAAATCATATTATAGCGTTAACGATTATTTAAATGATAAAGATGTGTGGAAATAAATGGCGCTGATTCTCAAGCAGTATGTGTCAGTACGTGTAAGACATTTAAAAATGAAGAAGGCAAAAAAGAAAAAAATGTATATATATATAGCCCGCTGAGTTTCTTGCCCATTCTCCTCAGGTCCGTGGCGTTTGTTTTGCGAGTGGCTGGTAGATTTTGACGTTCAGTAAGTGAAATATTGTTCCCATGATGAATAAAAATTTTTACTTTGACTTTGACTGGTAATATTGTAACCGTAACATATTCTACATCAAAATTTAAGATATTTATTGACAAACATTATTGTAGATAAATGATTAGTAATGTTTTACTATGCGTTTTATTTAAATTGCACTTACTGCTTATAACGTTTTCATATTAATATTTTATGTATCTCGTTATTTATATAGCTTCAGTAACTGCGCCTTATAAATAGTAACACGGTGGAGATGGACGCAGTGTCAGCGGGATGACCGACAGTATGAAGTGCAGTGGTGAATGTACCAGCGAGCGGTCTGTGCGCGCACGTGCCGCCGCCGTCTATATTCAAATTCGATGCGGTGTACACCGCGTGCATTATACATACACACGTGCTCGCCGCCGCGCTCCGTCGCGCGCCGTCGCACTCCGCCGCGCGCCGTCGCACTCCGCCGCGCACGTGACGCGAATACGCGCGCCGCCGCTCGGTGGCCGCGCGTATTCATGTTTGCGCTTTCGGCGGGAAAATTTATCTACCATTTAATTTTTCTCTTACCCTAATGGAAAAGCAAAAGTATGAGCAACATACAGCCATTTTATACAAGATACAACTCAGGCAACTTTGTGTATTAGTTACGACGTCACACACATTGTTCGTTGATGGAGACTAGTAATCAGAGAATATTAAAATGAGAGACCGGTAAGAAACTGTTAATGACAATCATGTATATGTAAGCGGTGCAATCGCAGCTGCTGCGGGCGAATTCTCATTGTAATTTGTTATAAAAAATACTTAGTGATATGGCATCACGTAAGCTTTTCCCGTTTTCACAGTTCGTCGTAACCGTAAACAAGAGCAATGTCTCGAAATGTTGCCGTGACAAGTGGTAATAAATAACTTTTACTGCTTAAATCTTCCGGGGGGGATGGGGTACAACATACCCGCCGCCGCTCTATCTACGAGTTGTCGTAAAAGGCGACTAAATAAGAGAATAACTCCAGGTAAAGGACAACAGTTTCCCCTGCGGCCGTTGCCAGTTCAGTACTAGTCACACATAAAACGCGTAGAAAGCTCCGCATTGACCTCTTTTCGTGTTTAATGTTACATCGCATCAAATTCCGCTCGTCGCTCCGTCGGCGAGAGATTTCAAACCGAAACTCAACAGACATGCGGGCAAACGCGCTAAAATCAAAATATACCTCTTAACAAATGGTGGGCAATGAAAGATTCGTTACTTGGATCGTTACCCGGCGCAGTAACCGGTCTTCAGCACGGAGCAGGGCAATACACTACCGCCGGCCCCCACGGACACAATAAAGTGCATGCAATACAGTAAAAGCTCACGCCAATCCCGCCTAAATATTTGAGGCGGCCGTCTGCAGCGGGCGCGTAATAAAATGCAGGCACAACTTGTATTATTAACTGCTTTCAGCATAAACTAACAACAGGCTATATGTCGTGTGTTGACGACGAACAGGGCAGAGCCGCTGGACTATTACAAGTCAAAACTTAGATACGCTCCTCATCTAGTTTAGTTTTTATTACCACACTACAAACTCCCGCTTCCTAGATTGTAAGAAAACTATGGATGCCGACAATATGAAAAGAAATTAATAAAAAACGATTATAAATAAATCTATTACAATAAATCGAAAGTAAATCCTATCATACACCAAACGATTGTAAACCGCTAATAATAAACACTCACGTAGATTACAAAACGAAACCTAACTTAAAACACAATTGGAAGCGTCGTTACATCTAAAAGGAATACAAAACTAAACGACAAATTCATCGCAAGCCGTTACTTATTCGTTGGCTGCACTGTTACAGTATTCTACAAACGTTTCAGTTAATACAAATTTTGAATGCAACCAAACAAGTTTACATTTTCATAATTTTCTCCGTAGTAACAGATTTATTTAATACGATGTTATCCTTCTGGGCTTCCGTCGTAATAACATCGGCTGCATTACCGGCACGCTTCTTTTTCCTAACTTCAGTAGCCAACGAATCGAAATAGTTAACTGTTGTCTTCGAATGCCTAGCGTCAGGTTTTCTAGTGAATCGTCGAATACGCTTTATGTACGGTGTGTTAATCCTGCTTGTTCCGCTTCGCACGGAGCCCGTCCTCTGAAACATGTGACGTTTGAAACGGAGGGGAGCGCTCCGCTTCCGGTAATATTTCATCATCTGCACGGGCACCTAATGAAAATGTCCAATTAGTGGAATACGTTGAAACATTAGCAAGTATAATTGAAACATTCCAATTCATTAATAAATGAGACAAGTTCATAACCTAAAAAAAATTAAAATAAGGAGCAACGGCAGTTAGAGATCTATTACATTTACATTCAAAAACTTAAAGTATTTGTTTTATGTAACAATCACTCACATTGTAATCGTTGTAAAGAGACAGCGCTTTCAGAAGATAATCCACATGATTCAGGAGGTATTCCTTGACACCTGTCAGCTTGCTCTGTAATGTACATTTATTTATTATGTAGCTGTTTCTATTCCCTGGTGATGTGTTAAGCTGCTAGTCGTTTGATTGTCTTGTATTTATTGAATACTGAGCTCGCGAACCCGGAGTCTAACGGTACCAAAAACGATTTTAGTTTTTTAAAGTACTATAGAGAATATTTTCGTCGTCTCTCTACTCTCTGTGTTATAAAAAGCGATTAAGTTATGGTACTTTTGAACAAGCAGACAGCAGCTCAAATGTACCACGACTTTGTGAATTGGCAAAATATTTACAGACCTTCTCTTCGAAACTCATGTCATCGTACAAGGTCAACAGATTTTGAACCTCATTGAGAGCAGCGTGATATTCCATCTGAGGATCCTGTTCTTCTCGCGGGCTCGCCACGTACATCTCCGGCACAGTGTACAATTCTAAAACATTTTACATTATATACTAATCCAAAAAAATGGAAAGTTACACATGAGACGCTACAAAAATGTATATTTCTTTAGTTATGTAATTGACTGCAAAAATAATATATATGTCAAACGGACAAAACTAACCTTTTAATCGTTTAACATTTAAAAATATACTTACAACAACTTAGAACGTTGTGGCTTAATATGTTGTTGTTAGTACATTTTTTTTTGTAGGTAAAAAATATTAAGTTCTTAAATAAATACCATGACCAGTTTTAACTGTAAAATAAAACAAATAAAGTTTACAAAATTCATACCAGTAAGGAAATGTTATTTAACTGGGTTCAGTTAGTTTTAATTACCAAATCAAAATCAAACGTGCATAACGTACCCATATATAGTTTACAGATTACTTTTATATGTTTTTAATGGTTAATTATGTAATTTGGCTAACCTTTGCTTTTTAATGGGTTGTAATCGTTTGTAGTAGTACCACTTAATATCACATCCAAGCTGTGCTCTTTGGTGTTGACGGTATCTGACGGTGAGATCAGCCACTGTAAAAAGTCTTGCAAATCTCGGGGAAGTTCTAAAATCATCAACGTTTACCAGTATTCGACAACATTTTTAAATATCCAAATTAATGTGGACTTTATAACTTACTGGAGCATGTCCTCTGTTGCACTTGAAAGTCCACTAAATCTGACATAAGCTTCACTAACTGTTGCATCAGAGAGGTCGCCTCCGCCTCGCCCTCTTTTTCCTGTCGAACTGAAATAATATTTTTAAACAACTTCAATAAAAACAAAATCCATTAATGTAATTATAAGTAGCAATAGTTGAATATGTTTAATGGTCTGAATAACCTTTTTTGGATAATGGCTAAAAAGTCTGGTCTAATTTCGGTTCACACATGCTTTAAACTTATTACAACCAATTTCAATAAAAATAGGTTTTTTAATTATCAACCATTTACAAACGTCTGCGCGTTGAGCTAGTTTGTTTCTAAAAATGTACTATTTTAGCATCTAACCATTTATGTTTCTAGTTTTCTTAACAGCTTGTATCGCTTCCCGGCAAATAATTTTCATTTTCGCGTTGAGCGCGCGAAAATCTAATGGTTTTCCTGTTTCGTCACCCTGGAACTTCCGAAAGGATTTATTCGTTACATACTCGTAATTTCCGAATAATATTATGTACAAATTATACATTTCTATTTACCTTGGCTTTTTTCTTAAATAGTCCAATTTCACCTCTTTTACTTCTATAACGTCAACAGGTTTTATTTTAAAATTAGTTCCAACGACAAAATGATTTACAAAAAAATAAACTTCCAAACAACATTTGATTCCAACTAAAGTAGATACAACAATTTAATGAAAGATTTATAAATTTTATATTTTGTTTTCCATTGTCTATGGTATATTAAATTTGTTAAAATAATTATTATTTCACCTGTTGTACGTAGCGCTATGGGATATTCGTTTCTTCATAGATCTTCTCCAATTCCTGTTCGAATTATAACCAGTACTAATACTTTCTCCAAATTTCTTAAATTTCTTATTAATCCATTTTCCGGAGCGTTTCACGAGACCTTCCTTATCGGCAGAGTGTTTTTTACGCAATTCGTTGTCGAAATTATCAATTTTAACTCCGTATTCATCGTCATATATGTCATTCCAGAAAATGAGGTTGCTATCAACGTTTCTCTTGACGACTGTTTTGTTCTTTTCTACATCCAACGCAGCAGATGTTGCGTTGGCCACATTACTGGCATTTAATTTGACTTGAGTTGTTAACGACATTTTGGTATAGGGAGCAGTTGACTTTATGAAGACGTCTATAAAATTGTATATTATAAATTATCCTTTGAATTCCACTTACAACTTATTACGGATTTGAATAGAATACTAAGAAGATTTACCTGCAGCTTTCTCGGTGCTTGTTGTAATATTGTTACTTTTCAAATTTGTACCATTTAATGCAGCGAACGACAAGTTTTGGTTGTTGTGTTCGACGGACATTAGTACTCTGGACCTGTGCCCAATATTCTCAATCATCTCCGCATCATACATTGGGTACATCAAGTCTTTTGTAACGTTTATCGGAGTTAATGTTGTTTCTTTTGAAATTATGATATTATTATTTCTGGAAAAAAATTGCAGATTTTAATTCTCTAATTTAAATTCTCTGGTGATGTTTAATTTGCAACTAATCGGATTATGGGTTTAAATGCAGATTTTTAGGAAGAAATTTAATGAACAGTTAATGTAAAATATTGTTATATTGTATCTAGAATTATAAACTTTAATATTTCATAGCGATTTTTGGTTAGTTTGTAATGAAATCAATTTTTTTTATAGTGTGGACTTAAAAAAAAGTTCTTTTAGATTAAGTAAACTAAAGTGCGAAAAATATAATTGCAGATACTTACTGTGCTGTTGTAGTGTTTTCTCTATATTCCCCAGATAATTTAGCAAGAGTTAGGAACCAATCAGAAAACACACGCAAAAATTCTTTAGGTCCGTCCGCAGTTTCATTAACAATTAAACTTGATTTAACTGCTCCCGTCTCCTTTTGTTTACCTACTCCGTTTTCAGATGTCTGTAAATTTTTGGAATCCTGCTCATCATTCTTGAAATTATATTGATTTTCTATTTCAACGGATTTCAAAGACCGTTGTTTCCTTGGCATAGACAGATCGATTTCTTTTCTTTGAATTGTATTTCCTATTTTAATTTTTTTTTTCAACTTGTTAAATTTATTAATGAGACTGTCCATTTTTTTTTCTTTGTAAGGTAATTGATTGCTTTCTTTATCTAAAATTGAGGAAATATCGGAAACTTCTTTTGAATCTGTGGCATTATAAATGTTGATTTTAAATTTGTCTCCTTCATACTCTTGAAAAGCTGAAATTTTTGATGACATAAATTTAATTATTAATATTTCTAAATTATAGTTCTGTTCATAGATTTTTTGTTTAATTACTGTTGTCTCAGCCATATTCTATGAATGAAAAATCTTTAAACTTTAGATAGCTGTGGATTGTTGTGTAAAAATAAAGTACATTCTGATTTCTATGTATAAGAAAGGTTGCAAATTTGCCTGTTGACAGTTACATGAGGCGGTTGTATTCGTTATTTTAGTTAGTAAATCGCGTCAAAAACTCTAAGTATCAAAACATTTTGGTAAGCCAATAATAAGTGTTTTGTTTTATGTTAAAATTAGACAAAAGTTTAAACAAAAAGTATTTTGTCTGTTCGATTTTTGTGTACATGCAGGATAATTGTTTTTTTTTTGATAAATCCTCCAAATCCTTTTAATTATATTTTTAAAATAGTTCAAATAGTTTTCAGACCACTAAAAGCTGAAGTGAATAAATACCTACGCAATTTTGAGTTTCGCCGCATTTTGTATGATTCGTTTTTCACGGTTACTTCTCTCTCAGTTGGAGTTTGCTCCTTGCGGTAATCGTGGTGTAGTGCTTTTCGGTCCGCTGGAATATTGTTTTCAATCGTAACATCTTCTTTCTTACCAGATAACACTCCATAATCACTGTAAGCCTGAGCTAATTTAGAGTATTTATCATTCAGATAATCCTCCACGTAATCCGTGTCTGCATTTTTGATTTTCACTTTATCATCGGACATCCTTTTGACATCATTCATCATTTCACTCTTAAATGTTTGCATTGCAGCATTATTAATCATTATATTTAATTCATCGGGATATAACTGCATAGGTCCTTTCCAGTTAGTATTATGTGTTGACGGTATATTGTATTTATTTGAAACGGTTTCTTGTTTAGATTTTTTTGCAGATTCCTATAAGTAATAACAAGTTTTTGCAACTGCAGTGAAACATTAAGCAAGAAGCATGATATCATGAACTATGAAAAAAGACATAAGTTCTAATTTACAAAATGTAAATAAATTGAGATTTGTTTACTTTTTTTGTAGTATCTATAAAACTTACGTCTGATCTTCTATCTCTTTCTACTTGTTTGTCAGTTTCATCGTGTGTATCCGTGTAATCTGATAAAACTTCTTTAAAGTCCTCATAGCCGAGGCTTTCATCATCTTCTTCGTTTAATTGAAGCAGCTTACGTTTGTTCGCCGGTAAACCCGCATTGTGTTTAAGAATTTTACTGACGTCAGTTGTATCGGGGTTTCTGAAGATTTAGATGTATTTTCAAAATTAATGAATTGCCGGTGATGAAAACATGTTGATAGTTTGAAATTAATTATAGAAATTTTAAGCGAAAGTTAATTTTGGCATTAACAGTTTAACAATATTAGTAATTAGATAAAATAAGTATGTACATCACATTGATTTTATAACTCTATGAACTATTATTCTTAATTTATTTGTTTTATAAATTTCGAAAGTTAAGATAAGCGCTACTAATTTATTGACTTAACTGTGTTTTTCAGTAAAGCATTCGTTACAGAAACCTTTTAAAGCGTTTGTCACTTACTATGGCGATATTAATTATAATAAAATAAAAATATTGCAAATTACTAATAATTTCTCACATTAACGTAGACACACTCAATGCGATATCATAGCGGGAGGTAGTCGGAGGCAGGAAAAAATCATCAGTTTCATCATTTTCATCCTTATGTAATGACTCTCTTTCCAAAAAACTATTCTTTGATTCAGAGTTAACCCGTTTTTTCTTAACACTCGTAAATGTAACATCGTCTAAACTCTTGGTTATCTTTATTCTTTCATCACCGCTCTTGTTCACACCCTTTTGTTCGAGCTTCGAATGTTTACAATTCTCTTTCTCTCCAAATAATAAGTCTAGATTAAATGGATTTGCTATAACTTTATCCAAATTTTTATCAAGGATTTGGCCCAACAGTTCATCCAATCGCTGTGAATTCTTATAAAATGGATGTTTCAGTTGTTTCTCGTGATATTTCGAATCTTTTGGTAGATGTGAACACTTTGGGAAATTTCGTTTTCTATCAATCGGTCCATATTGCACCATCAACTTTTTGTTCTCGATTAGAATCCCGGACGGCGCCGCATCATTGTATATTTCATCGTCTAACCTTTTGATTCTCGCTTTTTGATTTACATCCGCGTAGTCCTTCACAGCTACAAAAGGCGGGTAGAATAACTTGAACTTACTCAAGTCTATTTTGTTGTCATAATCTTGATCCCTTCTTTGCGGTTCGCCATTCGAAAGACTGTTGATCGACATCAACGACCTTTTGTACCTGTCCGCATTTGGTGTTGTATTGTCTGCGGTGTTATAAAAATGATTAGCCTCCTCTGTCTGCTGTTTTAATTTTCTTATTCGAGCATCTGTTTGAATGAGACGCTTATAGAAATCTAAAATAAACAACAGGCGGTGATCATGGTTATAAAATATCAAAAGTACCATTTAGCATTAAAGACTGAAGACGCAATTAGAAATCAATTATTTCTGAACAGTTAACTGCAATTAAAACATATTAGTTTAAAAGTAGAAAGTAAAAATGATTTACTTATAAAGAATACCTTTTAATTTCTCGCTTGTTAATCCGTCGTTTAACTTGTCATTTTCCAGAATCTGAGAGAGCGTACCGGTAGCTTTACCGATAGATTCTTCTTGGTATATCTATATAAAAAAATGACTGAAACCGACTAGAAGACTTGGCTCCGGCAATGTCCTGATTTCCTTAGGCACACACAAACTCGTGCGATTTTCCTGAGGATCTTATTGTATTTTTTGTTAATTGTCAGTACTTGCCGGCGGCAGAGTAAGTATGCAACAGCTCAATGCATTTTTTGCTAACGAGTGGTAGTTAGCAAACTGTAAAGTATTTTTAAATTAAAATACTTTACAGCTTGCTAGCGCCGGACGCGTTTCAAACGAAGAGCTCTGCGGCTATTGTGAATATGGAGATATTATGTGTGAAGGTATTGAGAGAACAAACATTTAAATAGACGTGTAGAAGTATTCATCGAATATCCTTTTTATCTTTTACTCCATTATTTTTTTACGAAAGTTATTAAATGTAATATGAAAGTAAGAAAAAGTTTCTTAATCACTTTTTCATTAACGATATTACTAAATTACGAATCAGTGAACGAATGAACAGATGGAAGTGTGAAATAGAACTTTGTTTTCAGCTTTTAACACGTTGTAAAAAAGAAGCAATTGCGAAATGAAACAATTTACCGAGTGAATAAAAACGAGTAATTATTTACAAAAGGAGTGCGGGTTCATTTCTCGCGGACCGCTCAGACCCACCTGGGCACTTCTAAATAACCACTCAGGGCATATTTATTGTGAAGGGTTAATATACCAAAATGGGGACAAAATGGGCCTTTTAAGAACAGAGCTAATGGCGCCGTTGGACTATTCTTTATGGGCCCGGTGCGAACCCGTTCATTTTAAACCGGAGAATGTTTTCGGAACGAGCAACGAGACAGTTAGAATAGTTGCTTGTAGTTCATTGCTATTGCTGGACCACCAGCTAGAAAGCAATCCTGGTATCGGAGAAACGTTTTATTTAGACGAGGTAAGTGGGTTCTTCTAAACTACTTTCAAGAATAATAAATTATTTACTAATTAAAGTTAACTCTACTTTTGAATGGAAATATATACTCGACTTCGATTTTAACATGTTAAGTGACAATGAATGTGGATTGTGTGGAAAGAATATATGAAAATCGGTTCAGCGGTTTTACAATTATTTCTATTTTAAAAGTTTTAAAAAAGTTATTAAAAACTATTATTTAATAAGTCAAAATAGAACATATACAACGTTAAACCAATAATCTGATGAAGATCGCAGGGGATCCTTGAATGGAGACATTGAATATCAATTGGAAAGATATATTAATACTGTAATGATGGTTTAAACTTAATTAATACATCTTGCAACAGTTATTTATTAACAATTGAAGTAAGTCTTTACCGCTTCAGTTCGGTTATGAATTAACTTTTCCCTTCTCAATCAATATAATATGAAACATACAGACGTCTGTTCGCAACAATCGATGCCGTATTTAATCTTGAGAGAAAACTTAGCTGCGGGAGCGCGACCCAAAAGTTCACCTATAAACGAGTGCGCACCCCCTCTCTGTGTCGCCGCGGTTAAGGCTTATACTATTATATATTACTAATTTAATTACAAAATTAAATTAATACTAATTTATAGATGTGAAATGTTAACTCTTGTTATCTAAAGTCGCTAGCTAAAGCTTACTACAAAACACATTAACGTTTGCAGACTATATATACATACAAAGATGGACGCGCGGCTGAGGGCTGAGCGCGTCGCTCACCGCTCGTGTTCATTAAAAAAAAAAAATCGAACGGGCCTCACGACTAGCAACAGCGAGAACTCTCGACTCCCCCTTAACAAACGACTCGAAATTAAGTCCTCATTAATAACATGTGACGTAGGTGGCGGCGCGCTAAATTGTTCACCGTCCCTCTCTAACGCGAGCGGCGCGCGCGAGACAGATGCGCGGGGACGTATGTGCGGAGGCAACAGCGAGTGGCTGTTGTTTACTTCTAAATCTAATTGAAATGTATCGGGATTTGATCGAAAAGTTGGAGCACATGAACACTTAAACCCTACACCATCGGTCCGTTGCAGACCCATAACACGAAAGTCCCCCATTCGAACCCGGGACCGGCTGTTGTCGAGTTCAGTGGAGAGTTCAATCGAAACCTCTGTAACAGCATTCCGGTTGTCATAGTTATTATAGCATGTCCGACGTCGCAACGTTAATATTTTTAAATATTAGTATAACCACCAAAAAACATACATGCCTATTAAAGTGCATTAAAACATCCTAATTAAGTTTGATATCACTTACCATCAGCTGAACGTCCAGCTCGTCCGGTGGCCTGGTTGTAAAATTATATATCGTGTATATACGTTTCGCACTGTATACAAAGTCACCAAAAGGATTTACAGCCCGCGGACTCATACAAACGTCGGCGTCGAAAACTGTAATTAGAACATAAGTTAAGCGATACTAAATAAAGTGCACTCCCCCCTCCTGCCCCCCAGACGCACGTGCAGTCAAATTAAGCGAAGATATTTACGAATGAAACCGGATCGCGACGGCTGTACTAATTGAGTTCGCGCTCGAGTAATGGCCGCGCGTTCACCAGCACACGCCGCGTCTGCTGCTGGTAGACCTTAACTAGCCACCTCAGTACAGACTGTACGTTAAAACAACCTGAACACCGGAAGCGCGGCCCGGGAGCAGGGGGATGGCAGTAAAAAACAATATTAATGCGAAGTTAAAGAGCAGTATCAACAAGTATTCAGGGAGCGGAGTGCTTGAATACAAACATAAGCATGTCTGGCCTCGCCAAAAAGCCATTCTGCAGCGTTTTCATCATAATGTGCTAGTCCGGGAGCTAAACACCGCACTTGTATTTTCATTCGCGTGCTTTTTTATACATGTTATCATTTAACTTAGCCAACACTAACAGTTTCCACTTTTAGTTTCAAAATAGGTTAGTTGCACAAAGTTAATGAAATTGATAATTTTGTTGACAATGTGTGATACGTTATTGTTAAGAGGGTAGATACAATACAAACACGAGGAAGAATAAAAAAATCAACGAGAAATATTCAAAAATTACCACTTTTTACAAAGTTAGTTAAATATGTAATATGCAATCCCTTTTGCTTGTGAAATAATTAAAAAAAAAACAGGTCAGATATAACCAAGCTAATAACTTACCTTGTGCAAAAATATTACAGAACGCATTCATAAACTCGCAAAATATAAACGTTTAATTAGGAACTTTTTCTAGATTTATCCGTTGTGAAATGTTTTCATAAATCCGAAATGGCCTTGTTAATCTGTGAAATGTCAAAACGTAGACGGAGCGCGCGCGCGCCGCCATCTTGTTTGCGCTGATTTGTATTTTAATAACATGCCGAACGTTCGCGCGAATGGCGTTAATTTCATCATCGGTGTCGTGTTAATTTGTGGATTAATAAGTGAATAATGAAACTAGAATGAGCGGAGAACTGTGCAGGGGGAGTGGAGAGGGTATGGGGGCGACGGGTAGTCTTAACTAGCTTTTTTTTTTGTTATCATGCTGTAGCGGACGAGGGTCTTCACCTGCGAAGCTTACGTTATAGAAGATTATTTTGATGGCCTTCTACAATACTACGGGCAGGGGTGCTTTATTCCTGTTTTTAATATTCCGAGATAACGCCGCGTGTTGGCTGGCTCCTGGCTAATAATGGATTGTCCCATCGCCGTCTGGCGAACGGGAGTTCAACTTTTCAATGGACAAGCAGACATTTTTTATACGTCGTCAGGTCCTTTGTGCATTGTTATTGCTGCAGTCTCGGCGGCGGCCGCGCGTGTTCCGTACCGGTCGGGGCGGGACGGCACTTCCCCGCCACCACCACCACCACCACCACCACCGCGCCGTTCTAATGCGACTATGGTAAGTAATTACACAAGTGGTGACGCTCATTGTTGTTGCGGAAACGCGCTCACGTTTAAGTTAATACGCCGTAAAGGAGCAGACGTATCGAGATGTACATATTTTTAATTACAATGAGCTTCTATTTTACTCTGTTTTAAGTAATGACGAGACGAAAGGCAGGAAAGGGTGCTCCCCTAGAGTACTCCAGTTCTGTTACGGCGGAAGTTTATTACCATATAGTTAATAGCTAACCAAGCGATCTTTAAAAATATTTATTATCATCGCATGTACTTGCGACTCCGTTGTATGATATGAAGAATTTTTTTGTGTTTTTTCAACAAAATCATCACACGTGTAACGTGCGCTGATAGGTCCCATTAAACGCGACCTCCCCCGCTGCGCTCGTATGCGGTTGCGGTTAATTCAAACTGTTGCTAAGTTTAATGGAATAATATCGATTACTAGTATAATTTGTTTGTTTTATATTTAAGTACTCCGCTCTGGTATATTTCGTTTGGCCTTGACACGGGCTGGTGTGCTGGTGGTCGGGCGGCGGGCGGGCCGCGCGCCGCTCATCTCGACGCGGCGTGTTTTTTTTAATCTGTCGGCCGCGTCGCCCGCGGGAGCCCATTGTGCCGGGCCGTCAGACGGCCGGCGCGCTTTAAACTCCGCACAGACAGACGGCAGACGGTGGCTTGATTACGAAAACCCTCCGGCCCTCCGGCCCTCCTGAGCGGGCGCGCAATCTCTTCCGCTCGCGAACACCTCCGCGCCCGCGCCGGCCGCGGGTATCGATTGCGCCGCGCACTGCCCCGACACAATCGCACGTCCCGAATAGTCTCAACAGTTCTTTTTCATGTTTCTTCCTCGAATTTACTTTCAAAGTAAAAATTCAAAAAAAACGTCCAGCCCTCGTAAAGAAGTATTTTTGATGTCAAGAGACAGCGGGGCGGCGCGCTGACGGTACTCCGGCTCGGTTACGTCAACAGACGGAAAGCGGTGATGCTGCTATGGCGGCAGCTTCACAGTATGAGGCCGATAAACGAGCTGTGTCGGAATCGAGTCGGGGACGGAGGCAGGTGAACCGCAATAATTTATTTGACGTGAACAAATAACAGAAACGCCGATAAAAACCCAGAGCACATTTCCAGTCCAATCCGACGAGGACTAAAGGCTGTTACAACTTATAATCAAGACGTATCCGGCGTCTCTCCGGAGGTCCATAAAGTATCTGCGAAATAAATCTCGAGGCATACGGGGGGAAGGAAGGGGGGAAAAAAAAGGAGTTGTCGCTGCGGCGGCGCGCGCCCGCAAATCACTTAATGCCGCGCGCCGCAGAATAAATACCTTCTTAAGGCGCCCGCGCCGGGATATGATTTGTTACTTGTCGCGCCCCACGCACCTACAGGGTGTTCCGATCACATTCATTGTATTAATTTTGTATTGGGATTGGGAAAGCTTTCGTTCAGTAGTGGCAAACGTCACGACGACGGCGAAGGTTGATGATGAAAACCGCATTTATTATTGTTCACATGATGTTCAGCGGCAAGCGCATAACAATATTTACTATTTGATATTCTAATATAATACAGGAAATATGTTTAAACCGACTTTATACAGGTTTTTTTTATCTACTTTGTAAGTAGATATCCCCATTAATAAACTACTGTGTTTCAGCTGGAATGGCATTGTAATTAATGAAGTTGCTCGTAGACATTTAATATTTAAAGGCAATGCAAGCTGTATGCTACTAGGAAACCTGCTCGCTGTCCACCACGTCATTCCGTACACGTTCTCCGCGGGACACAATCTCACAATATCGGAGCAACATCCTTTACGTTGTGAAGGAGTTTCCACCAATTGACTTCCATTACACCTCTAAACATAATATATTAATATTTATCGTTTACGCGAGGGCTTCTTATATCTTAACCGACTCGGCAAGCGGCGAGTGCGCGCGGTGCGGTCGCGGCGCGCCCGCGGCCCCGGCGATAAGGTCCAAACTCGGGCGCGGACGCGGACCCGGACGCAGCGCCGCTTTGTAATTCAAAGCCCCCGGCATACGCAGATGCTTTTACAAGGAGGTTTATGGACCCCGGGGGAATATTGTTTTATAATACTTCTGATTTACGAACTATCGACTTATGGGAGCTTACATGCGAATATGTTCCCCGTGCCCGCTCAAAGTTGTGGAAACACATATTTTTGTTGGTCTTTCACTGATGAAGAAAGCATAAAGTCATGGTGCTGGATCGAAATCTGACATCGCTCTATTATCTCGAGCGAAGCAACGAACAGACGATAGTAGATTTATCGATATGAGGAAAGTAGAACGAGGAGAAGACGAAGCATATCTGTAGGACAATGCAATTCGCTGTCATTGTCTAGCGAAGTAATAAACTGAAGTGGGGAGATCCTGGTGGATTAGCGACCTCGACGGAATCGTTGGATTCAAGAGGACCCGTCACTGAATTGATAGATTATAGTTCGCAGTATTACATATGAAAAATTCAAGTTAGCAAAATCAATCACAAATAATTTGTCAGAAATACATACTTGGGTTGATGACACTACATCAAAATATTTAAGACATAACGAAGACCCAAAGTTTCTTTATCACCAACGTGGAGCAACTGTTCCGGGTGGCACAAAATAGACAGAAATTCGAAGAACTGACGGCCAACCTCCAGTAATGGAGAGGCACTTTAAGAAGAAGAAGAAGAAGAAGAAAGTTTCTTTGTTCATGTGCAAATGCATGAGCAAAACGGAAGGGCCGGCTTCAGACGCTTCAGAAGTACGCGAAGTGTAATACATCACGCGCCCGAAGCAGCAGCAGCAGCAGCAGCAGCGAGCGCAAGCGGGTACAGATTATAATATTTTAAGTATACCCAGGATATGTTAATATGTAATTTGTAAGTAAGCGACTCTTCGTTATGGACCTCGCGCAAATGTAACTCGGCGGCTCGTTACAGTTGTGTTGGATAAACAGCGGCGAGCTGTTTGCGGGTTGATTGATAAAAATGTCTCCGGGAGCAGTGAATCAAAGGGTTTAGCGGCGAGCCGGCCCCGCCCCGACCCGACCCCAGGGCTCCAACGTCTTAAATAACTAATGTAATGAGATACGACGCCGGCCTACAGATATGTACCGATCCGAGGTCAATACAACGATAAATTGTTTGTTTATCTGCTGATACAGGTGATAGGTTCCGGTTACCTGAAACCATTTCAGCGCGTGCTTTTATTTAGTTTGGTAAAGATGAAATCGTTAAAAAGTTTACACGACTTCTGTGTGTACCGACAAAACGTAACAAAACTTTGGAAACAGCTGAACCGATTTTAACATTGCTTTCTTCGGCATGTAGCTAATGTTGCAAAATGTATTTTAGGTTATTTATATGCAACGATAATCTGTTTTACAAATAATTTAACATTTGTTTAAGTTGGCTAATATAACTCTACAACAAAAATGAACTGAAAACAAACTCAAATATAAATACCGGATCTCTTAAGCTGGCGTCGCGCAGCTCTGAAACGGAACACAAACAACATTGAGATGTTTACACTACACCACGTTGTGCCTGTAGCTACACGAGCACATAGATACTCCTAAGAGAAAAGACGTAATCAACATGTTTTTAGTCAAAAGTCTATTTATAATTTCTGGTAATGTTTGTAACATTGCTCTCTAGTTTACGTTTTACGACTCACCGTCGGATCCAGACAGTTTAGGTAGATTTCTCCAGGGGTTTGTGGCGACGTCGTTCCAGCGTTTCCTGAAAATAAGCCATCGTCAAAATATGTAACTGCTGATATAGTTTTTATTCGTCTTCTCCGACTAGTGACGGGTTCTAACGGACACGTCTTTAGTTGACAGCGAGATTTAGATTGTACCCGTGTACCCGACGTGAGCAGGGTAAAGCTCGCCGCCAGGTGTTTGGCCTGCTGGTGTCTTCGTTAGTCTAATGAGGTAGTACCCATCGAAACTGGACCCCTCGCTGCGGAACTGCCGGCGCGACTTGAGCAGCTCCGCGTCCGCGCCGGCCGCGCTGCTCAGCCGCTCCGTCTGCGGCGCCGCGCACTCCGGCGCCGAGCTCCTGAACACCACGAGGAACGCCACCATCACCGACACGGTGAACACCAGCGCGATGCACCCCAGGCACGCGTAGTCCGAGCCGATCACCTTCTTCAACCTTACAATCAAGAGCACACGAGCACGGAACTTCCATCATGTCGGTACGGTATAAAGATAAATTTGTCGTTAATACTCTAAATATTAAACTTTTAGTCAGTATTTTAATGCAAGTAATAAATACTTGTTACTTACGCGCAGGACACGCAGGAGCAGGTGTCGTCATTGCCTTTCTTCTTTTTCTCTGTGTCTTTCTGTTGAACGAAAAAGATACCTTGAGAGTATAAACTGTTAAACTAATTTCTTTGAAATGACAACTTCACTATTTTAGTTCTAGAGAGCTTAACTGACACACCTCTGCTCATAAGAATGATGTGTCCGGCATTGTAACATATACTATAGTACATTCTGTTACCTATCAGACTGATACAGTGTTGTCTGCATCAGAGACCAACCAAAATGTGGTGTAGCTTTGATCTAACAAATGATTAGAGAAGACCTGTGAAATTAAAGGTGAACAGACCTTCATTTTCATGCCCGTGACTACAATTCCTGTTTACATTAACTACAGTTACATTTAAATTAATAGAATTTAAGACTCCTAATGAATTCAAATCTTACCCTAAACCACCAGCTCTCTCTCTTTTCGCTGTTGAAGGGCTGAAATTAATTTGAGTGTTAAAAGAATAATTTAACAAAGTAAGTCGTTAAAAATCTACTTTTCAGTTTGCTATACTGCTTGCACTTGTTCTTTATAGATGATACAAAATTCGGGACAATTTGCCAAATAAGGTCTGAACCCTATACTTCCGGTCTCACCGTACACGACCTGCCTCCAGTTACACAATGCTCTTGTTAGTACTGCAGAAATTTTTCTAACATAGTCGTCGATTAATTTAGTGTTGGCCCCAAGTGTGGCCCCTGAGGAACACTACTTATTAGTTTTCTAAAGTTTCTGTTTCCGGAGGATCTATTTGTTAATTATTCAAAAAAAGGCACGACTGTGAACTTTTACAATTAAAAGCGAGTCTAAAGTTAATAAGGAAAATATTTAATTTTGTTAAATGGTACTGAAATTGATTGAGGAGAATTATAAATATTCCAATTTTTTAATGTCTTAATTCCAAAAATGATGTGCTTTCATCGTGATAATCACCAGCCGGTAGACGACCACTGCTGGGTGGATGTGCTTTACACAGTTGAAGTAGCAAGTCTTACTCACAATACTTTGAGTTCTGTCCGGGTTTTGATGCTTGTACATCTGCTGCTCGATGTCGTTTCCGGGTAATTTGCACGCGTGGTTCCGTTTAAACCTTTCCGTGCTACTCGACGCGTACGACCTCTGTGTTTGAGTTTTAAAATAATCATTAATGTACAAAGACAATTTGTAAGATATCAAACTAACAATAGACAAGAGCTGATAATGTAGATGACTGATTCAGTTGCAATTTTGGTGTTACAAACTGATAAGTTTCATTTATTTGTGATGTGTAGTGATAATAGACGACTTTTACTTTCAGACGGTGTTGCCATGCCTTCAATAAATCATCAGCAATCTTTGCGATTAACAGAAGTTTACTAAGAAACTAAAATATTAAAATCATTAAAAATTTATTTAAATAGTTCATTCACCACTTCAGATTGCGGCAGTGGTCCGGAGTAAGTTTTCCTCTTCTTGCCTTCTTGTTTCTCCTTTTTAATTAGATTGGCTTTCTCCGAATCGCTGCAAGTCAGTACGGTATAACTACTGATCAGTAATATTATAACTTAGATGAAATCTCATCATGACGAAAATTATTTTCAAGTCACTGCTGTGAATTTAATAATTAAAGTATTAGGTGTCTTTGGCTGTAATGTGCAAATATTACTTGTGTTCTGGTTGAAGTTACTAAGTTAAGAATGATAACGCGCTCACTTGAACTGTTTTTTTTTTTAATCTCGTTCCCCCTTGATGCGTTTGGGCCAAGGATTCGTTTACATTCTTTATTTCATCTAATTTTAATTAACTCTCTTTCATTCTTCTTCTTCCATTCCTATTCTCTTTATCATTCCGATTCTCTTTGTCACTCATCATCTCTTATACCGTTTTAGCTCTACCTTCTCACTTCATTCCATTCGTTCCCTTCCATACTTCGCGCTTAATGACTTTGACCACCATTCTTTCTTTATTAATTTTACAATATTCCTTATTCTATTTACATTTTTCCTTATTCTGCTCTTGAATTGACTTGAACTACGTTAGTAACGTACGATCGTTAATAAAATGTAAATCACTCACTTCTTCTCCCTGTGCATGATGTCTTTGAATATTTTCAACATGGGCGACTGCGTTTCCTTGTCGGAGAGGACGCTGTGGCTGCAAGAGGAACGTCTACACATCAATCGCCAAATATTTATTATATAAACGAACAACAACAATTATTCAACTGTAATAATATTATAAAACAAAGACTTCTTTAACACATCACACTTCTTCCGGCCGCAGTGTCACAACAAAATCCAATTTAAGAGAAGTCATCGTTCGCATGCAAGATATAATTTATCTATTACTAGTAAGAATCGGAACAAATTTGTCTTAAAATAATCTTACCTTTTTTTACTTATCCCCATATTCTTAAGTCATTTGACGGTGACATTTCATTAGTGACTTTTTTATTCTTAACACTCTAATGGAGAAGTAGTAAGCATTTAAAAAAATAGGTTTTCATTGAATATTTATGACATTATATATTATATGAATAAAGACGTCCCGCTACTGCATATATTTTGCTGGTAGAGATGCGGATGCAAAGGAAAATCTAGAAGAAGATAGTTTTAGACTCCGAAGACTAAACGGAAACACTGACGATTACGTTAATGCATTATTTAGAATGAAGCGACTCGCTTTGTCCTGAAGTACAGGATGTAAGGCATGTAAGGACTTAAGTTTGATACTAAATAGATTATAAGTATTTTAAAGTGAATTTAATTTTCTCTGAAAGTTTTTATTTCGCAAGCAGAATACGGACAAGACCCGCACCCGTTTGTAAGTGTTATCTGTAGTAATCTCATACGTGAGATCGTTGCTCATGTCTCACGCAAAAAAGCCAGGTGTAAAACAATGGATTTATCATTTCATTAGTTTCAAGGATTCGAACTTGTTTCATCAAATCCGCAAGCAGCTGCCTTATTACCAGCTGAATCCCCGGCGGCCGCCGCTCCGGCCAATTATTTCGGGGCAAGAGTAACGCCTCAAATATCATTTTATTGCCGCTTCACCCTCCCCCCCTCTCCCTCTCCCTCCCACCGCCACGTCGAGATACACGCAATATCTTTAAGTGATATCGTATGTGGATGTACTTCTTTTTTTTTTATTAGGTTTTATTGGTTATTTTTAGTGCCGTTACAAAGCGGTAAATAGGCGGATAACACGCAACGGTTAGAAGTACCGTTTTTATATGCCTCTAACCGGCAGATAAAACGAGGGGTTCGTGTGTGAGATCGTGCGCTGGTTATAAGAGAGCAGAAGATATCTGTAATTTATTAAGTAGTTACTTGCATTAATGTTAATTACTTACCAGTAACGTGGTGCAGTGTAAACATCACTACCGACGCCCTGTTGTTATAAGTCACTTCAAGAAATTTGGACTTGAAACATGGCGGACGAATTGACCACGTAGACAATTTTTAATGGATTTATATTCTTTTATTGTGTACGTACACATGACATTGGCTCACGCACAAACCGTGCTCACGCCATCAATTGGGAAGAAGAAGAAGTCACTTCAAATACAGTTACATAAAAATATAACTACTAACAAGGACTTGAAATATGGCGGACGAATTGACCACGTAGACAATTTTTTAAGAATTTGTATCCTTTTATTTTATACGTCTATGTATAACATTAGCTCTCGCCATCAATTGCGAAGATGAAAAGATGAGAACATGAACGATTGACCACGCAGACAATTTTTAATGGATTTGTATTCTTTTATTTTGTACGTACACATGACATTGGCTCACGCACAAACCGTGCTCACGCCATCAATTGGGAAGAAGAAGAACTACTAACAAATATGATGCATTATGAAATAAAATCACAACATCCTGTCCACACCCCGTGCTACATCTAACTACAGACAAAATTCATACCTAGTTAGAGTCTGCAACTCACTTAACAATGCATACAGCGACTGAGAAGAGATCGATCTGTTTAATACCAGCGGTGCCTCTGTTTGTAAATTATTAACTACTTTTTTCTGCAAAAATGTTATTATTTAGTTTAGCGTATAGAATAATTAGGCGTCCTTGAATTTACATTAACTTTATTTAAAACCAGATGTTGAAAACTTGTCATGGCTTTTTTTTCTATGTATAAATTAATCTATGTAATTAACTCTGTTTAAGTATAAGTAAGCTGTAAGTTTTCTTAATTTAAAAAAAAAAAAAGTTGTCTTCGAATTGGGAACCGAACCCGGTATTCCCGACTAGCACGTCGGGTCGGCGCTCCCCAGCGGCTCGGCGGTGTGCGCCGCGCGGCCCACCTGCTGCGGGCCCCCGTGTCCCGGACCCCCGGCTTCATGTCCTCATAAACTTGTTTACATCCGTCCACATATTTTCCCCGAGACCCTGCCCTCGCCTAATAGCACCAACATCTCGGTGACCCCATCGATCGATTTCTTCCACCGCAAACTTTCAGTTACTATCGATACCTAAAGTTTTTAATCGAGAAATTTACATTCCGATTCAAAAATAAGTTCAAGTTATATCCGTTTCTTAATAATCGAAAACGAACAAGTTTTAAGAAGGTGTTCTTTACAGTATTACCATATAGAGCTATTACAAGTAACAAATTGTAACTGAAATGTTACATGACGTATGTAATTTAATAGTATTATTAAAGTATTTTACATTCGGAGGAGCAGTAAAGATGGCGAAATTAAATTTATCCTGATGTCCCGCATCCGGCGAGGTATCATAGGTGCCGGCTACAAACTCGGAATCGAATGTACAGCCCGTCCTCCACCACCTCCACCACCTCCACCACCCCACCACCCACCACGACCTCTGTAATTTATGAGCACCTGTCACTCACGTATTAGCTAGCAGGGGTGAGACGCCGCGGCTGTGAAAAATGCACGGCTCACCTTCCGTCGCAGGGAAGCAGCACAGAACAGAACACGTCCGAGTAAACACTTCCGACTCCGGTGTACACCTACGATTGGAGGTCGCTTCATGCTTCAGGAACAGTCGAGCATTACTGTTCAAAGTTGGGTTACACATAAACAAGTTATTAATAAAGGAGAGTTAGCTCTTATCAAAGTTCAACAAAACTTATTTTGTGATTTTCTTTTATACTACTCTGCTACGAGACGAGCAAGACGTTCACCTGATGGTAAGTGATACGCTTGACAACAACGCGGTGCTAGTTAAGATGGTACACACTGCATCACATAGCGCATGCCTTGAGACATGAGGTGTTAAGTCTCGTTACCCCAGTAATTACACAAGCTACAGCGCGCTTCAAACCGGAACACAGTAATGTTTGCACATTACTATTAGGCGGTTGAAATAGGAGCTGCGGTTTCCGGCAACAGAGACCTACCACCAGTAAATGAGATGATGGCGATGATGATATAATTGTATCACGTGTCTTTGTGGTTAAATGACCGTCACAGGAATGTGTTCCATAGCCCTGAAGTGGATACGGTCACCTGCCCGTTTAACCTTCTTCTTTATTCATCAGGGTCTCCGCGCATTTACATTCGAAGTACGTCGCGGCGGCCGGGGCTCCGCCGGCCCGCGTCGGGGGAGCTCCCCGGACCAATTTATTTGACCCGTCCTCCTTCACTTACACTGGTTATTAATCGCTTCCAACTCTTCAGTGTCTTCCACACTTGTAAACAAATAGAATTACAACAAACCTGACCCCAGGGTGCCTTTAAAGTATAACAATTTAAGAATGTTAAAATGTCTCGAATAATGCTACAGTGTATAACACTATCTTTTTGATCCAAGGTTAGTTCGTTAATTAGCGTTGGATCTTGTCGAGAGTTGCACCAAGTCACGTGTGGTGACCGTTGCTGTCCTTCCTCTGCGGAAGCTTTTCTGATGTCAACATCCTGAATGTGTTGGTGGACGACGGCATTAAAATATTATTGATAGAACTAATTGAAGTTCCTACTACAGAAATGTATACACCGCCTCTATTTGGTCGGAAGTTAAAAATAATCTAAGTTAGATCGTAAGCTGTGCTTAATAATTGATAATCTGATAGATCTTTCAAGTGGAACTTGTTATGGTGCAGTCTTCCTCGGTTCAAGTGCCAGCAGCGCCGTACCGTTTACATTCGCAAAGGTCGGCTCGTTACCGTGTCGTGCCCGGCCCGTGTGCGCAACCGAATGAATTTCATCATGTACCATAACAATACGCAATCAGCACGGTATCCTTTACCCGGGGCCGTAAAAGCCTTAACCGTTGAAAGGTATTTAATACTCGCCGTAAGGTTCGCATCCCGCGCGAGATCTCATTCGGCGCCGCAGCATCCCGGCGTGGGTGAGCCGATTCAATTACCGCGCGGAGGTGGAACAACCCGCGAACCAATATTGGTCCTTCGAGCCGGATCAGCGCGGGACCCGCCGCTGCGGGGGTGTCGTAAACTAGCCTAACCCTAAAGGTCGCAGCGCCGAGGGGCCCGCGTGAGGCGCCGCCGCAACAGATTCAGGGATGTTCATCACATTTACATTGATACTAGTTGAAGTATTACTTTTTTTTTTTTAAACTACTATGCGACGAGACGAGCAAGACGTTCACCTACGCCTGACCACACCTGACACCTGCGCGGCGCTAGTTAAGATGGTACACACTGCACCACATTGCGCTCGTCGGTAAGACATAAGGTGTAAGTCTCGTTACCCCAGTAATTACACTAGCTACAGCGCGCTTCAAACCGGAACACAGTAATGTTCGCACATTACTATTTGTCGGTTGCAATAGGAGCTGCGGTGGTACCCAGACGGTGTCCGGCAACAGAGACCTACCACCTGATGAAACATTTCGGTGAACATTTCAATCATATTGATTATTATTTATAAATTTCCTTTCCTAATAGAAGATCTCAGAAGTACGTTGGTTCTAGTTTTGTAGAAAAAACATCCCTCGAAGTTGATCTAGAAAAATTAAATAAAAATTCAGCGCTAACTGATGGAAGAGTAAGAAAAGCATGATCTTTTTGTATGCTTGCATGTTTATGAGTTCCTTTTGTAAAACGCTGGTGAGGCTGCGGAGGCTGCGAGGTGCGAGCCCCGCCGCCGCTCGTGACTCGCGCCCGCCGCCAGTGCGAGTGCGTACCCGCTGGTGTACGTTTGTGACCTTTTTATGTGCATGTAGTGCTGACTGCGCGTCTCGCACAAATTTCATTCAAAACAAATGGCTAATGACACCATCGTGCTCACTGTCACTACATCACAGCAGCGACGTGTAATTATTTTAGATTTAGATAAAGTTGAAACACGATATTTGAGGAAGATTATTGATTTCCGTAAGCGAAAAATTTAGTGTAAGTAATAGTAAATTGTACTCCCGGACACATCTATCGGCCCACCACCCAGTGTTTCGAGGGTGTCTAGCTAAAAATAAATGTTAGGTGGAGCAATAAGTTGTAATGCAGTTTTGAAGCAGATTTATTGGTCAACCCCTATGTAGGTTTTTTTTTTGTAATTTCGAACTGATTTGACCGGCAGAAGTTTTACAACTTGGGCGACAATTTCAAGTATATTTTTTGGTCAAAACTGGCTCTAAGTTTAGATTTGCTTTTTTAAGGAACCAATAATCGGACACATCAAAAAATAAAATCTAACTTGTGCGAAACAAAAAAGTTTTCTCCATTCCTGGGTCGTTGAAAACAATGAACAGACTCGAATTTTCGTTTCTTTTTTCATAATCCTGAATTCAAAATTAAAAAAAAAAACATACATAAAGGTTGACCAAAAACTCAGCTTTAAAACTGCATTAAAACTTATTGCTGCACCTAACATTTATTTTTAGCTAGGCACCGTTAAAACTTTTAAACACTAGGTGGGCCGATAGATGTGTCCGGGAGTGTAGTTGTATAGGTTTAATCGGATGGTCATGTGACGGTAACGTACCAATAGCGAGCGGCGGCGCTGCCGGAGCCGATACCTTCTCGATGAATACTGCACGCAAGGAATTGTTTACAGGCGGCTTACGCGCGGGATCTTTACTGTTATGGCCCGCCGCGCCGGTACGTACCGCATTAGCCTGGATCCTGACTGTAAATGTTTATAGACACCCTAACGCACAGATCTGTATAATAACACGCGAAAGTGAAGCATCTTTTATACCAAACTCAATCAAAGTGAACTGGTAGTAAACTCTGTTCCATTTAAACTCGCCTGTACTTAACTTTCTTTTGTTACTGTATTTGCATAATGATTTACAGAGTATATGAATGTAACTTTCCACCAGTTGCATGCACAAAAATTTATATGAGTAATTGCATGATGATTGTTATAAACCAACAATGAAATAAGTGTTCTCTCTCACCATTAATTCTTGTTGATTTTCACAAATTTCAAGAAAGTCTGCTACAAAAGCTAGTCAGTGGCCTTCCGCCTATAAGAAAAGTGCGGTCTCGTTACCTCGGTAATATTTAATACGTACGTAAACACCGCTGCTAGGTCTTTGTTGCTATAGAGTCTAGGTTCACCACCGCAGTTCCTATTTCAGCCGACAAACATTAGTATGCTAGTGAAATTACTGGGCTAACGAAACTTAACATGTCATAGGGAGACGAGCACAATGCGGTGCAGTGTATGTCATCCTAACTACCATCATTTTGTCAAAGGTAAGCGTATCTATTAAAAGTAGGAAAAAGTTTAGAATACAATACTCCGCCGCCATTGTTGACGATGCATTAAAAAACTATTACCGGCGAGTCGTTTGCAAAAAAAAATGAGACGAAATGAAATATTCGGGGAATATTTAAAAATGGAACGCGCGATCCTTTTAGGCGGCAGAAACAAAACGTTCCGTGCGCTGCGGTTCCATTTACAAATATCATCGTCTTTTGTTTTTTTTTTTTTGTGTTACTATTAGCCGCCATTTTGAAAATTGCGGACCTGCATTATGATGGATCTCGAACAGTGGAAACTTTTTCTTTTTGTGTGCGTGTTTTTTTTTTTTATTTTCCACCGCACCGCCGGGGACAAAGGTAAAGTGTTCGGGGGCTTTAATTAGCATTTGAGGACGGAGCCGGGTCCCGCCGCTGCGCCGCTGGCTGAACGTGAACACGGAACTGTCTTACCGTCATCTACAAATTGTTTTGACTTCTTTGACCGCTGATTAAAAAGATGTTGTTAGTGTATTATATTAATATATTAACATATTGTTAAATAACTTAATCAATGCAAAAGATAGCAAGTTAGTTAATTAAATGACTGATGAAGGATTATAACAATGAGAAATATAGCTAGTTAGTAGTTTTAGTAGTAAATAGCATTACTAATACTTCTTTTCGGTTAATATTAGTGTTTTTATCACAATGATGTTCTTGAATCTTTAGTTGACTATCCGAGTGTATTAAATATATAATGTAAGTATTAACTTTATTACTTACCGTTACTATACAGTATACACGGTTAAATGCAACTGATGTAACAGTGAATGATGTAAATATACAAAAACATCATACAATATATAGTTATATGTATTACTTGACTTTCCTGTCGTGTTTCAAAGAGTCTACTCAGTAAGTTTTAACTTAAGTTTCTAACAATATAACAACGCAAAGGTTTAAGTAAACTCTAAAAATTAGTTCTGTATTTCAGTTTGATGATCACGTTAATAAATAATTCAGACATCTAAATAGATTTTTGTGTTTCTTTCGTTTAATGATGCTTTGTGTGGATTGAACTTTGGGTTTATACTTTTTGTAGCTGGTCTTCATCTTATGTTTGCAGCTGTATCCTTGGTTGCTGGTGGTGGGGTGTGGGTGTGGGTGTGGGTGTGGGTGTGGGTGTCGGCGGGTGTGTATGTATTACAAATCTATTACAGTCCCGCCGGTACAGTCACGCTCTAATTGCGCGGGGCGGCGGCGGGCGCGCGACGCCGCTATGCCACAGCGCCGCGCGACACAATAACATTCAAATTTACATTTCAATAACATACACCAAGTTACATCACCAGTTTCACCAGGTGGTAGGTCTCTGTTGCCGGAGACCGTCTGGGTACCACCGCAGCTCCTATTTCAACCGACAAATATGTATATAAATGTGTGCGAACATTACTGTGTTCCGGTTTGAAGCGCGCTGTAGCTAGTGTAATTACTGGGGTAACGAGACTTAACACCTTATGTCTCAAGGCGACGAGCGCAATGTGGTGCAGTGTGTACCATCTTAACTAGCACCGCGTTGTTATACAAGCGTATCACTTACCATCAGGTGAACGTCTTGCTCGTCTCGTCGCAAAGTAGTATAAAAAAAAAAACATACTACTGTTTTCCGTTTAAAAACAGGCGTAATATTCAATTATAACTGTTGGTGACGTATAAGTGTTCATAGTATGTAGGTAGTTTAACGGTAATTGTTAGTTTTAATAAAAATAATGTAAGTCGCCAGTTGTAAGTGCCGAGGTCGGTCCGCTCACAGCGCGAGGCCGCCGGACACACGAGTTTGTTGTTATACATATATATACTCCCGGACACATCTATCGGCCCACCACCAGTGTTTAAAGTTACGACGGTGCCTAGTTCTCGGACTTAATCGGACACATAAAAAAAAATCCAACTTGTGCGAAATAAAAAAGTTTTCTCCATTACTGGGTCGTTGAAAACAATGAACAGACTCGAATTTTCGTTTTTTTTTTTTCGTAATTCTAAATTCAAAATTAAAAAAAAAAAACATATTATACATAAGGGTTAACCAAAAAATCAGCTTTAAAACTGCATTACAACTTATTGCTGCACCTAACATTTATTTTTAGCTGGACACCGTCGAAACTTTTAAACACTAGGTGGGCCGATAGATGTGTCCGGGAGTGTATATATTTATGTGGGATTTAGGTTTCGTGATCTAAACCAGCGATCCACGTAACCACCACAACCCTTTTTCTATATCCTCTCGTTCCCGTTGTCACTCTGACACTGCGTCCTTCCATTGTTTTTTTCCCTTTGCTTTTTAATTCCCTTCCATCCTTCTTGCTTCACGCTATCTCCTTACAACCTGCTTACATTCCATCCAGTTTCATTCCTACGTGTATATAATAAATTCGGCAATATATCTAGTCGTGGAGACTATATCATATCTGCGCTTATATATAAAACACCGTCTCATCAGTCTAAGGTACTGTAACCTATCTGTCTGCGTGAGTAAATAAATAAATCATTACTTCCCATATAAAAAACTAAAAAAAAGAAAATTTATACTATACATTTACTGGTGGTAGGGTTGACCGTCTGGGTACCACCGCAGCTCCTATTTCAACCGCCAAATAGTATTACTGTGTTCCGGTTTGAAGGGCGCTGTAGCTAGTGTAGTTACTGGGGTAACGAGACAACACCTTATGTCTTACGACGAGCGCAATTTGGTGCAGTGTGTAACATCTTAACTAGCAGCACGTTGTTACCAAGCGTATCACTTACCATCAGGTGAACGTCTCGCTCGTCTCGTCGCATAGTAGTATAAAAAAAAATATATACGTAAAGGGAACCCGTTCAGGTATTATTGTAGCCTGTGATTTAAGGAGGGGCTTAAAAAAAAAATAGAAAAAGCAGTCTTAGTGAGTCGATGTTGCATTACACCGTTTTAAAAAGCACCGCGAAATGGCCGATGCTTTTAAAATCCATTTAGCGGCTCCGCGGGAGGGGAGGGGGGCGACAGAGGGGTAGAGGGCGCGGGTAGCGGGTAGCGGGGGGGAGAGGAAATATAAATAACGTGTTAAACTGCAACAAATACGGGCGCGGGACTGCCTGCAGCGGGCCGCCGCGGGGATGAAGTTTTTTTTTTTTTTAATTAACATGGCGACGACACCAGCGAGGCGTTCACCTGATGGTAAGTGACACGCTCGCACATAACGATGCTAAGATGGTCACTACAGTATCGCACTCGTCGCCTTGATACTTACAAAAGTCAAAGTCAAAATTTTTATTCAACATGGGAACAATAGTTCACTTATTGAACGTCAAAATCTACCAGCCATTCGCAAAACAAACGCCACGGACCTGAGAAGAACAAGAAACTCAACGGGCTACATATATGTGGGAAGAAGTTGAGGTTTTATTATTTGTGCCATTAGAAAAAATAAAGAAAAAACGTCAATGGTGACATAGAACATTCGAGTGCGAAGAGTCGAAAAAGAGGATTAAGATGAAAGACAGACTTGAAACATGGCGGACGAATTGACCACGCAGACAATTTTTTAAGAATTTGTATCCTTTTATTTTATACGTTAACACATGACATTGGCTCACGCACAAACCGTGCTCATGCCATCAATTGGGAAGAAGAAGAAGATGAAAGACGTAATGTAAAATTAATGTAAAGAATAATAAAGATTTGAGAGTTTAACCTGCTCCTTTCGCATTAAAACGATCCCACATATACTTACAATTTTTTTGTTTTTCATTTCAAAATGTCTTACACTTACACATACTGCTTGAGAATCAGCGCCATCTATTTCCACACATCTTTATCATTTAAATAAACGTTAACACTATAATATGATTTACTTATCAAAACATTTTTAATTTTATTTTTTAATTTATGAAGTGGCAAATCTAAAACAGATACGTCTCTTCAAACTGGTAGATAGTAATGTTCGCACATATACGGTCTGTTACCAGCAGTTAAGTCCAGTGAAATTACTGGAGTAACGAGACTTATCTTCACAATACGAAGAGAAGTAGTGTATCAATGTAACTCACAACAGGACTACTTCGCAAACAAGTATCTAGAACACACTGAGGAACTGAAAGCGATCACTGAAATTAAGAAAAAGGATTCTGTTGCCTAGTAATCGTTTCAGTTCCCCGGTAGCGTTTCTTTTAAGGTAAAACCACCAACAGTTGGTCTCATGGGAGTCACTAATGTAAACCTGAATAATTTATTAACATTTACAAACACTTGAATATATACTCCCGGACACATCCATCGGCCCACCACCCAGTGTTTAAAGTTCCGACGGTGTCTAGTTAAAAATAAATGTTAGGTGCAGCAATAAGTTTTAATGCAGTTTTGTAGCTGATTTATTGGTCAACCTTTATGTATGTTTATTTTTTATTTTTTTGTAGTTTCGAATTGATTTGGCCGGCAGTTTTACAGCTTGGGCGACAATTTCAGGCAGAGTATCCATATTTTTTGGTCAAAACTGGCTCTAAGTTTAGATTTGCCTTTTTATGGAAACAATAATCGGAAACATCAAAAAATAAAATCCAACTTGTGCGAAATAAAAAAGTTTTCTTCATTCCTGGGTCGTTGAAAACAATGAACAGACTCGAACTTTCGTTTTTTTTTTCATAATCCTGAATTCAAAATTAAAAAAAAAACTTACATAAAGATTGACCAAAAAATCAGCTTTAAAACTGCATTAAAACTTATTGCTGCACCTAACATTTATTTTTAGCTAGACACCGTTAAAACTTTTAAACACTAGGTGGGCCGATAGATGTGTCCGGGAGTGTATTTGCTGTAACAAAATTTTCAGTGTTTTAAAATAAACTCTCACAGCGTCATTCTGTAATATCTAATTAATACTATAATAAGTAAGAGCTTGGCAAGTAATGACTGAGGTAGCAGGTTCGAATCCGATTATTAAATCTGAAAGGTATATTAATTGTGTTAAAAGAAACCATCAGACGAGCTGCACATCAGTACGATGCTGAACATCACGTGATCGTAACGCTAGTAGTTAAGATGTTTACACTGCATTGCTAGTTTTAAAACGTGTTAATCTAAACCCTGGGGAGGTGGTTAGGATGTTCACATGAGACCATATCGCGTTGGTGGACTAAAGAAATTGTAAATTTACTACTGGACTCTCCAGACCTGTGCTCTACGGTCAAGTTCGCAGTGCTTTTTTTTTTTTTTTATTCTACTATGCGACGAAACGAGCAAGACGTTCACCTGATGGTAAGTGATACGCTTGCCCATGACGCGGCGCTAGTTAAGATGGTACACACTGCACCACATTGCGCTCGTAAGACATAAGGTGTTGTCTCGTTACCCCAGTAATTACACTAGCTACAGCGCGCTTCAAACCGGAACACAGTAATGTTCGCACACTACTATTTGTCGGTTGCAATAGGAGCTGCGGTGGTACCCAGACGGTCTCCGGCAACAGAGACCTACCACCTGGCTTTCCGCTGTGATGGTAGCTGTTCGGACGGTCACCACCATCCGCCGCCGGTGTGTAACTCTAACACACAAAAGGGTCTCTACCCTAAAATAATGAGATTCGAATTTAAACATCTGTTCGCGATTGGATTAAGATATTACGTCGCGGCGGAGCACCACCCCGCCGCCACCACCACCACCACCCCCCACACGACTTAAGAATAACAATGCTCGCTGTTTATACAATTACTCTCAGCCAAGTGAACACAACCGGCGTGTTGTTCTCCACGATCAGCTCAATCCGCGGCGCCAGGTTACAACTACAGAGGTACCGGCTTCGAATCCGGCCTGCACCAATGAATTTTTCAATTCATGTGCATTATACCAACTAATATCACGCGCTGACGGGGAAGGAAAACGTGAGGAAACCTGCATATCTATATCATGACCATCCGTGCACTAGTATGTGAAATGGAGAAGGCAATGGCAACACCACTCCATTATAACTGATAAGTAAGTCGTGTGTTTGACCACGAGCATCAGTCATGAGGAAATACGACTTAGAAAAAATTAATACATTTTTTTTTTATAGTACTTTGCGACGAGACGAGCAAGACGTTCACCTGATGGTAAGTGATACGCTTGACATCAACGTGGTGCTAGTTAAGTTGGTACACACTGCACCACATTGCGCTCGTCGTAAGACATAAGGTGTTAAGTCTCGTTACCGCAGTAATTTATACTACTTTGCGACGGGACAAGCATGACGTTCACCTGATGGTAAGTGATACGCTTGCCCATGACAACGTGGTGCTAGTTAAGATGGTACACACTGCACCACATTGCGCATGCCTTGAGACATATGTTAAGTCTCGTTACCCCACTAATTACACTAGCTACAGCGCGCTTCAAACCGGAACACAGTAATGTTCGCACACTACTATTTGTCGGTTGCAATAGGAGCCACCTGGTAAAAACACATTCATCATATACATACGTTGGTCTGCTCATAATATATAATCTTTACGTGTGTACATGTGAAACTGTCGCGCTTTTCAGGCTGTGCTTTGTACTGTAGTTGGATCCGAGGACTCGTAACTCTACATGACGTCACAGCGGCGGTGCTGCCCGTCCGCAGCTGTAATCACGCGCTGTGACTGAACAAGAACGTCGCCGCTGTAAATTACTTTGTGTGTAACAAATAAAAACCCGCGTCGTCTTTGTCCGCCGCATCCATCCTCTCACCATCGGTTTTTTGCTATGGTTCCGTCATTAGATGGCGTTTGTGTCGTGTACACAGCGTTTGTGTTGATGACAAATCCCCGCCAGCAGGAGCGTCGCGCAGCTGATCATCTTAGTTCGCAAGAATCGAGAAGAAGAAGAAATCTTTACTAATGTGGTCTCTCTTATATAGGCCAAACAAAGAGATCAGTGAAGACCCGCGTGAAGGAACATATAGCTGACTTAAAACATCAGCGCACTAAGAAGTCTGCAATCTGTGACCATGTTTTGGATCATCCCAACCATTAAATCAGATTCGATGAACCTCAAATTCTCGCCAAAGAACACCGATTCCTGCCAAGGATGATTCGCGAGGCTATTGAAATTAAAAAACATCCTAACTTTAATAGAGAAGATGGTTGGGTAATACCACCTGCTTGGGATCCTATTATCAATAAAATTAAACCAAATCCCAGGCGAACCACTAGAAGACTTCAAGATACAGTGAGCTCTTTCTGCGTAGATCGGACCATTAATAATAATTAAAAAGTTGTGGGTACCATGTGATAGCTGTGACATTTGGACGTCTGTCATCTCAGTCCTCCCGTGACCATGACTGCTGCAAAGCGGTCGAAACGTCGGGAATAAACAAACTAAATAATAAACGCGATAAAATCCGTAAAATTGAGTTTTAATAAATGTGTAACATTCGCGGAAATATAAGAAATCATTAAATCTTTACTAGTCTAAAAGATCTCTTCTAGCCTGTGAGACCTCGCTGAAGCTGGATTGATGTCGGTGTGCGATCTAATAGACGGAGTGACAGTAGCGTATACATACAACGGCTACAACACTCGTTACGACACCAGCACAGCGCAAGTTTCCAATGATAGAAGGTAGCCTCATAGCCTAAGCCTGATGTTAAGTAGTGATGCGATCTGTGGTGGTAAAGCGCATTAACTTTGTATCAGCCTATTCACTCTTCTTTTGAAGACACCCACGTCGTAATTGGACGGGAACACTGACGCCGGCAAATTGTTCCACTCTGTTGCTGTTCTTATTAAAAAAGAGGAGCTAAACCTGTTTGTTCGTAAATTGGGGATGTTTACAAGATGAGGATGGTGCCTTGTCGTGCGTCTGGTCGTCCGGTAGTGGAAAGGGGATGGGGGAATCATGTCGTGTAATTCCAGCGCACACTCTCCGAAATATATCCTGTAGAACACCGCGAGGCTGGCCACTCGGCGCCTTATAATTCGCGAGTTATATTCTTCGCTCTTCTAGTTTACAATACTGATCCCTTTTCGAAATCTTGCTTCTCCGCGAGACTACAAATGGACCAGGCCGCGCTAGACGGTTCGAGAAAACCATTGAAAACAACTTGGAGACGTAAGCCAGAAAGCTGGTAGGTCTACATTCTTTCAACTTTGTTCTGCCAACCTTTGTGAAAATGAGTTTCCATAAATTTTTGGGCTTTCAGTCCTCGAGTATGATGATGATAAATAGCATGTGAAGATCTATTCTACAGACAATCGTAGTGATGTTGAAGTTCGAGGTTTTGGATTCGAGCAGACGTCATTAGTGGATAACTCCCGAATTCATCCTCATCGACATGAGAATGTCAATCTCATTTCTGTCCTACCTTCAATAATAATCTAAAATGTTAGATAGCAGGATAATTGTATGCTCATCATCTCTTCAAACCTCATAGCTCTGTAGTTGTCCATTTCTTCTTTCAGCTTCAACAGCCTCTTTTTCGTCCGCAGAGTGCGAGCTGGTAAGCTCCCGGTCTTCTCAAGTTCCAGCGCCTCGGTAACGTCTGTCACCATCAGCGTGGTCTCCGGTATCGCCGAGTGTCAAAGTGCTGTCGCGTTGTATTATATGTGGAGATTTTGTTGGTAAGCGGCTAGGGCCTTGGTTGCTCATGAGCACGGCGCACCACTCGCAGGTGAGGTTGGCTTGAGTCCCGCAAGTTGTGCAGAACCCCTCACACTCCTTAACAACGTGCGTCTTATTTTATCCACGACCGAACCTTTCACAAAGTGATACGATTTTGATGATTTTTTTATTAGAAAGATATTATACATCAAAGTTGTCTTCATATAATATTAACCCGGATGGTACATCAATTAAAAGGTATGATTTTTTAGCTGAAGATGTTAGTAAGTTATACAAATTTATGTTAAAAAACATTTCGGTTCGTTTACAGAAACTATTAAAAGTCATTGTGCGAGTCCTGGTATAACTTACTTCGTTGAGAAGTATATACATGTGCTCCTTTGAAATAAAAATAAAATCAAACCGAAAATACGAAAAGACGGAAAAATTTATTATAAACCTGATGAACTTGTTTTGTAATTCAGTTATTTTTTCGAGTAATGTAACAATAATTACATTGAAATGATAATAATAGTTCACGGCTAGTATTTAAATAAATCGCTGTGTTTTTTGTAAACGGTAAAATATCGGGTTTTTAACACGCATTCAAGTTTTGTTAAGAAAAATAGTTTACTAAGGACAGTAACGCTTGCTTACGTACACGTAGCGACATCTGTTGCTGAGTAGTTTAACATACTATCTAATATCGTTTAATTGACCACTCTTAATACTTGCAAAGCCATCAACAGTTAATAGCTTAATTAATCTTAAAAAAATATATTTATTTCTATATTTTTTTACACATAAATGAAAGAGGAAGTGTTTGTTGTTCCATACAGCTAGCGCCACCTACTTTTAAATGATGGAAAACATTTTCAAGTAAGTATTCTTACAAGTTGTTTTGAACACATCTCAGATGGCAAAAGTATTTAAGAAAATAAGATTTTCTGAAATTTAGGATGAACGTTTCACAATAGAATGGTAATTGACAAATGCTTGCACCTACAATTCTATCGCAGACACACGTCACGAGACTGCATCGCTGAAAGACAGTCCTCAGTGACTATTTAAACAACAATATATGAAAGTATAAGTTTTTTATAATTTATTGAAGAATAAAGATAAGTTACATGAATTCAAATCACAAACACTAGTTTCGTAATTCAAGCGGCAGCCAGGTATCTCCTAATCCAGTTGTCGTTAACCTTGTTCCACGGAATGTACATTTTGAGGCCGGACTTCAGCGAGGTGATCTGGACGTTGGTCCTCTTGCAGTTGGCGTAACATGCGAAGTCGCAGGTTTGGGTGTTGGCGTTATAGTGTAGACCCTCGGAGCAGACCACTAACGACGGGGTACGACCGTCGCACCTCCAGTACTTGTCGCAGTCGGTCTCGTGAGCCCACGGCAGCACGTTGCACCCGGTCTCGCACCTGTTCTCGTTGCCACCCGGTGGTCCAACACCACCGCCGCCGCCGCCGCCCTCACAACCCGCAGCCGCCGGCCAGTCACACACCTGTTTAATTATTTAAGTTACCTTACTTAAAGTATCGAGTTACATATGTCAACAGCACATTATACCGAGCACAGTGTTGTGTGTACTACATGGCTCATAATGATGTGATTAAAAGTGTGTAATTGATTTCATGTTACGTAACTGACCTGTAACGTGGGATTGAAGTGCAGTCCGGCGGGGCAGGCGCGCTCCACCTTCTCGCCGCGCACGCAGTAGAAGAACAGGGAGCAGTCGCACTCGTGGGGCAGCAGCCTGTGTATGTCGAAATCCGCGGGACAGCCGTTGGGTAGCAATTCGATGTCTACTTCTCCTCCGCCACCGCCGCCTCCGCCGCCGCCTCCACCACCGCCTCCTCCGCCTCCATCACCGCATCCTCCTCCGCCACCTCCTCCTCCGCCACCTCCTCCTCCGCCACCGCCGTCACCGCAGTCACATTCGCCACCACCACTAGAATCACAGCCGGCGTTGGCAGGCCAGTCGCAAACCTGCGCGGAAATAAACAGCTCCTTATAATCCAAAAATATGTTTAGCAGTGAAGAGGCCGAATTCTTCTCTGTGCTCTCTAACAGTATAAGTTTAATGATTGATAGAGCCAGAAGAACAATAAGAGAGACAGACAGAGTATAATTCACTTTACAGTAATCTGATACGAGAAGTAGCTCCGTCTATACATTATTTGTGCAAATCGTCATCACTTCCATTCCTACGTTGTTTTCAATCTGACAATAACTTACTAATTAATCATCATAATTATCATAATCATCAACCTTTTCCTATCAGTTGCTAGATTCCCTATTGCCTTCTTACAAATTTGTCTCCCGCGTATTTTTCTATTAAACTACTGCCGCTGCCGGCGAGGGTTTACCTGCAGCTGCGCGTTGAAGTGAGTTCCAGCCGGGCACTCCCTCTCTGCCAACTCCCCGCGTACGCAGTAGTAGAACTTGGAGCAGTTCGTCTCGTGCGGCAGTAGCTGGAAAACTGTGAAGTCCGCCGGGCAGCCGTTAGGCAGGGGTTCCTTGTCGGGGCATGTGGGCGGCGGGGTGGTCGTTGTTGTCGGTCGCGGTGTAGTTGTGGTCGTTGTAGGTGGCGGACATGGCGTCGTCGTAGTTGTAGTTGTTGGTCGCGGTGTAGTCGTTGTGGTTGTAGGTGGCGGACATGGCGTCGTCGTAGTTGTAGTTGTTGGTCGCGGTGTAGTCGTTGTGGTTGTAGTTGTTGGTCGCGGTGTAGTCGTTGTGGTTGTGGTTGTAGTTGTCGGTCGCGGTGTAGTCGTTGTAGTTGTAGTTGTTGGTCGCGGTGTAGTCGTTGTAGTTGTAGTTGTTGGTCGCGGTGTAGTCGTTGTAGTTGTAGTTGTTGGTCGCGGTGTAGTCGTTGTAGTTGTAGGTGGCGGACATGGCGTCGTTGTAGTTGTAGTTGTTGGTCGCGGTGTAGTCGTTGTAGTTGTAGTTGTTGGTCGCGGTGTAGTCGTTGTAGTTGTAGGTGGCGGGCATGGCGACGTCGTAGTCGTTGTAGTTGTAGATGGCAGACATGGGTCCGTAGTGGTTGCCGCCGGGGGCGTCGGCGAGCCCGGCAGGGTACAGTTCGCGAGGGTCGGATGAATACACACCTGAAGGAATAATGAAGAAACAATATTAACAGTCAAGCCAGAGCGGCGGTTTAAGTTGCAAATTCATATTTCCTAGTTTCTCTATTACTCAACAAGTACCAACAGCGCCCCCGCTCTTTGTACATGTCCCTAGTGGTGGCGACGCCAATAGTTGGCACTCGTTCTTGCATGCTTCCACACACACACTTCTTTATGCAGTGCTCCCACAATGCAGTGCATCGTGACCACATATGACCAGGTTTCATTTGGTACGGTCAAAGGACCGCACGACGAGCTGGAGACGTTTTTCGTGAAGCAAGTCTATTGTCACCTAGCCTCGCATGATTTGAACGTTGGTACTCACTTGTTGTGTTGCAGAGAACTCGGTGCCGACAGGACAGTCTCTGGGCGTCTCCCACCTCAGGCCGTACTCGCAGTAGAAGAACTTGGTGCAGTCGTAGTCGTGGGGCAGCAGGTAGTGGCTCTGGTAATCCGGGCACCGCGAGTCGGGCACCACGCGCCTGTCGTCCTGGTACGCGTCCTCGTCAACCGGCACACTGTCTGCTGGTGCGTCCTGGTCCCACGGCATCGCCCACGCCGATGCCAGCAAGGCAACGACTAATAACTTTCCTGCGACAGAAGCGAATATTACATCAGGTATACCTTGGACAATTGAAGATCGAGCAAAGTTATCACTTCCTCGTGAACTCGTGAACACTGCTTTCTAGAAAAATATTAAAATTTACGTTCGCTGCAATTAATAAGGTAACTGTTTTCAGACCTGTAACTGTTCCTGTATCAATTAAAATAACTTTAGTACTTTTTCCGTGCCCTCTTCAAAATGTAATCTGTGCAGAATTTGTTAGTATAATATTTAAAACGTTAACAATAACGTTATCTAACGGATAATCCTTGCGCTTATCGCAAGAGAACAACGGAAGAAATATTTCATTAAGTTTCTGCTAATACAAACGAAATCGAGAATGTTTATTTATCAGTCAAAGTCTTAAACTTTGAAATATTCTGTAATACAACCATTAGGCTTTTGATTTAGGACAATACCTTAGAATGGAGACTTCGAAATGTCGGAGGTACGAATGAAATATTACTACACAGCAACATTAAATAAAAAGTAATGCCCAGACAGTGTACCGATTTGAAGAGCTGTGTGGCCAATAAAATTACTGAGGTAACCGGGCTCAATCTACATATCTCGCTACCCTGGTCACCGCAATGTGGTGCTGTGTAAACATTTTAACTTCCGTCACTTACACAGCATCCCTAGCTCGTAGTAGTAAGGTTAAACTTGAATATTGGTAACTGCAACGTGACCCGGCAGCCGGCTTTGAGGAGGACCAGCGTTTATGATGATTTCAGGAATACGACTTTCCTTTCACGGTTGTTCAAGTAGAAATGAGTTCATCAGTGGACATCGCATTACCCTAGCCACAACAAGCTCGCTGAACAGTAACCTCAAAAAGAGCGTGGTGGTCGCGTTCCCCGTTGGTGATGGTTGACAAAAGACACTGCGAAGGCTGCTGCCGTTTCCCCGGAGCTATACCCTCGAGCATTAACAGGAGACGCCGTGCCACCTGCTGTACACGCCGCGTGAAACTTTGCAACAATAAGTGTTTGTGTCGACATACCGAACATGGCGCTGCTTCAACGCGCCAATCCAAACGTGAACCGCCGCTAGTCAGAGACTGAGTCCGAAGCTGTCGCACACTGAAATTATCACCTGTCACGGTTGATATTTATTGTGAGCACGGCGGCAGCGCTATTATCTATTTCTAGATAATTTTCGGCGATGTAATCAAATTTATCTAATTAACGATCGTTCATTACGGGGAACGTGCACGAAATAGCACTTTGAGTGCCCGCAGAGGCCTCGCCATGGATATTGCGGATTCATATCTGTGTGTTATTAAATTAATTGCTATTTTCTTTTTCACCAATAGGAGAATGGAGACGGAGAGGAGAAGAAGCAAGGAACATGAAAAAGAAGAACACAAAGCGAGAAGCGCCGCAACTCTTTGTAAATTTTCTATTTATAATTTTACGTTCATAACACTCATATCATTTTTGTAGAGAAATTGAAAAAGTCCAATGAAGTAAGAAGCCATTGATTTCTCCTGTCGTTTTCTACACTCCCGGACACATCTATCGGCCCACCTAGTGTTTAAAAGTTTTAACGGTGTCTAGCTAAAAATAAATGTTAGGTGGAGCAATAAGTTTTAATGCAGTTTTAAAGCTGATTTTTTGGTCAACCTTTATGTATGTTTTTTTTTTAATTTTGAATTCAGGATTATGAAAAAAAAACGAAAATTCGAGTCTGTTCATTGTTTTCAACGACCCAGGAATGGAGAAAACTTTTTATTTCGCACAAGTTGGATTTTTTTTTTTGATGTGTCCGATTATTGGTTCCATCTAAACTTAGAGCCAGTTTTGACCAAAAAATATGGATACTCTGCCTGAAATTGTCGCCCAAGTTGTAAAACTTCTGCCGGCCAAATCAATTCGAAATTACAAAAAAAAACCTACACAGGGGTTGACCAATAAATCTGCTTCAAAACTGCATTAAAACTTATTGCTGCACCTAACATTTATTTTTAACTAGACACCATCGAAACTTTAAACACTGGGTGGCGGGCCGATAGATGTGTCCGGGAGTATATTTACACTGAAAATTTTTTTATTAGACAACATAAAAATATTTCGTCTAAAGTTATACCCATTGAAAGCAGTATAGTAAAACTACAACCCGATTGATTGATTAGAAGGATATATAGATTAATTAACTTTTTCATATTAACTTGCAAAAGTTATCTAAGCAGGAACAAGTGAAAGCTGGTATCATCGTTTATCTAGCTCGGTTCTATCTAATCGCTGGATTTAATAAAGACTTCGTCTGGTGCAATGAGTCAAGTATTTATTTTTGGCTTATACTAAGCAGCGGTGCCTTCAATAGAAGTTGTTTATAGAAGACGCTTTTGTAAGGAAAAGCAATGAATTGTTAGGAAGAAAGCGTTTCAGTGGAAGCTATCAACAGACGCTTATTCAACGTTTTCTTTGGTTGCTTAGGAGTAGAATTTCAAAATTAAAAAAATTTTAACGGGTAGTTCAAAATTCTTCTATAATCAAGTCCAAGTACAACATAGTCCATGTCTGAACACTCTTCTATTACCTGTCTGTAGATGTAGACCGATGACAAGCTCCATGTGAAGAAAGGTTGCATATTTTGAACGTTTGCTGAGAAGATCCCTTTGCGGATTGCCAAGGTTGATCCTGGAGGAAGTGGTCCGTGGATATTAAAGAGCAAAGCGGACAAACAAATTATGAACGGCTTCGTACTTTGGAGATGGACGAGTAGACTTAAAATTTCAGAAGGTTTCGATGATGATAATAAATATGGATTTTGAAAAATTTTTTAAGGCTCGGCTCGGGCAACATTTAGGGCATTAAGTTAAGGACGAACACAAATCTGGGGCGACGGTGTACATAAGAGTGCACTTAACAACTAATTAGTAACCATATCACAGCCCCTCTACCCCCTCCCCCCATTTCAATTTCCTCCGACCTGTGATAGAATTAAAAGGTATTCAGTGTTGACTTTAATTGTATCGATTAGATAAATGATTTATATCACATGGTTTTTTTCCTTTTATCATTGCGCACACCTTTGACTAGTGAAATTACTGCGGTAACGATACTTAACAGCTCGTGTCACCAGTCTCCTCGCTTTATTAAATAAAAACAATCATTATCATCTTAACCTGGAGCCGGTATGAATATTTATCCATCCATCTTGTTAGTAATACTTTCATCCCTCACATCTTTCACCACACACCCATCCCTTACTTATCTAGTGTTCTAATCTCCTTCTATCCTATTATTCCGATTAATAAACGGAACAAGTGATAACTAAGAAGTATCTAGTTACTAGTCTTGAATCTATGGTCTATGGTCTTCCAGTCATAATTTTGCAGTTGCGATATGATATGCATTTTAAGTTTACGGTTATTTATTAAAACACTGTTTACTGAAAACGAGTTATTTACTTATCCGTAAATAATTTGTTCACTATCGATTTAACAGATCTTAGATGAATCTGTGTGATAAAGTAGATTATCAGCAGATAGTTGTATTTCGTAGTTTTATATCACAACCAGGAACAACGTTCATTAGTATTGAAATTAATGATTTTTTTTTTGCAATTCTTGGAATATGTGTCGTTTTGGATAATTGTTACATATATGAAACTCCCGCCGACGGCAGATCTGTCGGCAGATTGTATAGACACTTCATTGCATAATTACCGCAGCTCTTACTTCTGCTCTTACAGGAAATTTAAGGAACAGAAAATTTGTGGTAGAACTGTAGTAAAGTAAGTACCGCGCCTCCGAATGGGCCCCGAACTTACAGACTAACAGGTATTCTGTTAGTCTGTTTGTAGTGCGAGTGCGCCTTCAGTCATGTCGTTAATGCAAACGAAAATAAATAAATAATTATTAATATTAACATAAATAGGCAATAATCAAATTAATAAATATATGTTTATTTATATATATATATATATATATGTATGTACATATTTAGTCAATAGTAACAAAAATAACTGAAGCTTTTGATCATACACATATAGCATAGCAAAATTAATATATACATACACGTTTTGATGGACGTTGTATTTAAAAAAGAGTTCAAGGTCTGATCGAAGTGTGATGTGCGGCAGCGCGACATCGGTGCGCGCGGTACATCGCATAATACTTATGTAATTGCAGTTATATACGAAACAAGTTAAAGTGCTATTTGTGATCTTTTTAATTCCGTTAATCAAAGTATGACGTATCTTTCCTAACGCAGCAGCGGTACAAACGGCAATTTCATAGATAAACTATTTTTATTAAAACTCAATTTTACGGATTTTATCGCGTTTATTATTTAGTTTGTTTATTCCCGACGTTTCGACCGCTTTGCAGCAGTCATGGTCACGGGAGGACTGAGATGACAGACGTCCAAATGTCACAGCTATCACGTGGTACCCACAACTTTTTAATTATTATTAATGGTCCGATCTACGCAGAAAGAGCTCACTGTATCTCGAAGTCTTCTAGTGGTTCGCCTGGGATTTGGTTTAATTTTATTGATAATAGGATCCCAAGCAGGTGGTATTACCCAACCATCTTCTCTATTAAAATTAGGATGTTTTTTAATTTCAATAGCCTCGCGAATCATCCTTGGCAGGAATCGGTGTTCTTTGGCGAGGATTTCAGGTTCATCGAATCTGATGTAATGGTTGGGATGATCCAAAACATGGTCACAGATGGATAAAATCCGTAAAATTGAGTTTTAATAAATGTGTAACATTCGCGGAAATATAAGAAATCATTATAGATAAACTAACTAACTGTTCATGACACACAGCAACATTAACATTAAAACGTAGCTGGGACTCGGCGGCTGATTTTAAAAGGTAAGAGTTCAATGCCTCTTATTCAGCACGCTAGCCAAATCCGAATCAGAACAACTAGGAACAGTTTTTGAACAGGGCGCATTATGAGTGCTGTGGTGTATGTATTCGCACATTGCACATCGCACATTGCACATCGCACATCGCACATCGGACACCCGGAGCGTGCGGCGACATTCAAAGCGAAGGTTCATAAGATTTACCGTCGGCAATTTGGAGATTGCGATCACGATCGATCTGATTATTGGTAGATCGATTTAATCGATCGCTGCGAATTATCTTACGTATTAGATACGAAAATTTGGTGTTTTTGGAGATTCATTATCAATTTTAAAACAATTACAATACGAAAACTTAAATAAAAATATAGTCTATTCATCGTGATCAGCAAATTTATTTTAAGAAAAATAAATTTTGTATCAACATCATCAGCCAGGAGAAGCCTCCACAAGTATCTCCACATCTACTTGTTCTGCGCTACTGCTCATCCATGTAATGGATGGTAATTTGTTTTCCAATTCCTTTCGCCTCTCCTCATGAGCATGATCTTATTTACTCTGTGTCTGTAATTTTAAAAATTCGCTCTGAACTGAGTACTATTTCCTCCGCTCAACTCTGCGGTAGATAACGTAAGGGTGCTCATTGATGATTTTTTTGTGCGAATAAAGTTTTTAATAGCTCATCCGATTTTCTCAGTCACGAGCTTGACGGCTGAACGTTCGGAGACATGAAAAAAAAACGTAAAATATCTTGCGGTTGCATTCCGTGCGAGTAAATATACATTTGAATGGAATCCGAAGCGAACTACTAAAGTGGAAACGTTGAGATAGCGCAGAGGAGCCGAGAGGACGGCACCGCGCACGCGCCGCTCAGCAAATACGCAATCAGATTTCGTCAAGCGTGTGTTGCTACTGAGATATACAAAATGGTAATCGAATGTTATGGTACTGCTGGACAACATAAATATGTGTCACGGTGGTATCCACTGTATTTGTGTCGAAGAGAAAATGTTGGTAAGTATCCTGTGTAAGGGGGATGCTCCTGTCATATGAGACGTTCCTACTTAGTAATTATATCGGTTGTGGCCTTTAATATTTTACGAGCTGCCCACGGGGTCTCTTAACCACGTACTCCCAACCGTGTGGCACCGGTGAAAGAATAGTGCCACCCCATCTCGTCCCGTGGGTGTCGTAAGAGGCGACTAAGGGTGTAGGGTCGTATGATAGTGAAATGCCGCGGCATCCAGTCCTCGACTCAACGTCAGATCGAAACACCTAACAAAATACCGCTCCTACTTAAATCCAATACAAATTCTACCAACTCTCCACACTCAACTTTATTCTCCCAATCACTACTTAAAATGACCTAACCCTACTTACACCAAGCACTAATTATTCATCTATCCAACTCAATTATCAAATCTTCTATAACGAACTGCACACACATAAATCCCAATTCAACCCGTATTTACAAAATTTTGAGACTCAACCCAACCAAAAAACCTTGTTTATATCTAAACAAAGTTGTAGCCCCGTATCCATTAGCGAGGCTTTAAACTAAGTTAGATATAGCCGCGTATCCAATAGCGCGGCTTTAAACTAACCCAAAAAAAAAAAAAACCACGAACTCCAACATCCCACACCGGAAGAGGTATAGTTTAGCTTTAATCACTTACTGCGCTACAGAGGACGTCTCTCCGCCTTTGCTGACCTTCCAGTGCTCGTTTAAAAGGTGATGATGACAACCGATCTCAATTATCTGAGATCGTTTCAGCCGACATTTATGACATGCTGGAGGCTACGAGATCTCACGGCTTGTACATTGAAAACATTATTGAAACTATAAGAGTCCTTTGCTATATCTGAAGGGTCCTTAAAATTATCATTACAGTTCCGGTGTCCCTTTGCTAATGGATAACGTGTCGACATGTTTTATTACTTAAAGGCCCTCCACGTTTGATTGAGCGATACAAAGTAAATGCACAAATTGAGCGAATGACTAATTTACTTAAGATTAAAATAATAATTAGTTTTTATGTATTTTTCTGGCGGTACACCTGCTGGAGACCTGCGACGTTGGAACCACAGCTGCGAGTATCACTGGTTCTGATACGAATGGTGCTGTAGCTACACTGGTAACGTTTAAGTCTTCAAGCGACGAGCGTGAGGTGTATATATGTTTAACTGGCATCACATTGTTATGAGCAAATAATTCAAATGTCAATCAAGCCAAAGATTTAATCTGTACAAGGTTTATAGTAAAAGAAATTAAAACTCGTTGCATTTTAAACTGATAGTTAATCTTGCGATAAGAATAATAAACTCTTAGCCCCTGTCCAATTTATGAAACAAAGTTGTGTTCATAAAGAATTGCTGTTGAATAACTTCAGTCGTCGCGGCTGATGAGGAAGCGGATGCGTACACGACGAAAAGTAAATACTACTTAAAAATAAAACATTTTCAGTTGTCCTAAATATGTAAACAACAATTTTTACGTCACTTCATGTGATAATCGAAGTCATCTGTTGCAGGGAGATCGTAAGGTCATCTTTACCACTGCCTGGTGAAGTGTGGTCATGTAGACATGAAAATTGACCGTGGAACACATCGTTTTCTTTTCAATGACATTAGAAAAATCGTGAGAAAACCTTTCACAACATCATTCATTTATATTATTACTAGCTGACCAGGCAGACTGCGTTCTGTCAAAAATTTTGGAATGTGGTAGTTTTTAGTTCCTGCCTATTTTATAGCCGGGGCAAAAAAATCTCCTGAACAGAACCGTCACCCTGGTTATGGGCGGTGTGTGGGGTTCAGCACTATATATGTTCATCTAGTAACTAATATTTAAATATTACTGGGTTCCAGAAGAATGGCCAAACTTATAATTATATAGAACATAAATTATATTTACTACTAGCTGACCCAGCAAACTTCGTTTCGCCTCAAAATCAGTAAATAAAAAAGTTTATTGATAATTCCAGGCTGTTTCAAGTTCAGTAAATAATGTGGTGAAAACTTAACCAGAAAAAAATAATTCGTAATCAAAAGAAATGCCCGTTATTAATTTGGTTTTTCTCTTATATTTAAATGCACACGTTGATTGACTTCGACGACCTAAGTCAGGACGTCTTCTCCTTGGTATTATAAATTGTAGATAATGAAAGTAAGGAAAGTTCTCGCGCATTCAGCGGTAAATAGTGTCACTATCACAAAAGATCAACAAAGTAAAGTTAACACTTAACCACTATTTTGAACCAATCTGAACTCAGGACAGCGGTGTTCCCGGTTGAATTCTATAATCGCTGCACACGAACACATTTATTTACTGCATGATAACCAATCATCTATCAATTCAACCGCATTATGCACAAAAAAAATAAAAATGAAGCGAGACAATTCCACCTTCACGCCCAGATTCCCGCTAAAGTACAATATTCTTCTTCTTCCCAATTAATGGCATGAGCACGGTTTCTGCGTGAGCCAATGTCATTACGTATAAAACAAAAAAATAAAAATACTTAAAAAATTGCCTGCGTGGTCAATTCGTCCGCCATGTTCCTCCCTTTTCACGTAAAATATTATAGTTGTAATCAGTAATTGTTGGTTGTCAATATCAAATGTCAAAATCAAAAATATTCTTTTAAATTTTATTTGGTTTCTAAATGACGGGACGAACTTCAAATATTTGACGTTTTATGTATCTAAAGTAATGAGACCAGACATCTCGCTTTTAGCGGGACAGTCCCGGTTTTTTAAAATTAGTCCCGTGTCACTCGACGTTTTTCAAAAGTCCCGACTTTTAGAATTAAGTTAAATTTTATATTTATGAAAATCATTGTTTTCCGTAAGACGTTGCTTTTGCTACCCAGTTTTTGCATTTGTCTCTCAGATGATACACTTCGTGTTCTGCTTCTTGCTATAGAAAATTAAGGTATATTTCATAAATACATAAATTTTCTTAAACTAAGCTTAAAATACTTGTAGTCTTAATATTTTATATTAATGACAAAAAGTATGTCACCGACCTTAACTCTAAAAGACATTTAAATAGAAATATCTCAAGGAATAAAATATTATACATTTTTATATTTATAAATTGTACTTATAAAAAAAATGTTACGTTATTATTACTCCTTCAAAGTTGTCCCGCTTTGCCTATCTAAAAATCTGGTCACCTCAATGAAAAAGAGAAATTGTTGTTTTTACCATATTCCAGGCACTTTTTCCATATTTTCTCACCTTACTAACCTTCCCTGGACTTCCACGAATAATTCAAGACCACATTTAGCCAGATCGGTCCAGCCGTTCTCGAGTTTTAGCGAGACTAACGAACAGCAATTCATTTTTATTATATAGATTATTATGTTTTAGGAACAAATAACTGTCAAATTCCAAATCTTTTTGACAGAATGTAGTCTGTCAGGTCCGCCAGATGGTAACGCGGTTTGTGCTCGACTGATGTATTGACGTGTAAACGAATGCATTTTATGTCGCGCGCCGAAACTAAAACAAAAGAAATAATATCGCGAAGCCGACCAAATTGAAAATTAGTACGAATGATCTTTAGCTACTACATTTTGTGACTATTTATGTTATTATTTCATTCGTTTTAATTTCGGCACGCGGCGATAGATCCTCCGACGCGCATACGCACACTGTTTTGATAGAATAATTAAATTTAAACTTTGTGCAGCTGTGATAACGTGCAAATTGACTCTTTAGCGTTACGAACGCACCTACATTGCCTAGACAGCGGTAAAAGGTTGTAATTTAATATGAACTTTATTAAATAGTAATAAAGTTCAAATTGACTTTACATTTTATTTAGAAAACATTTGTAAAGGAAAAAGAACAGGGCTGTTTTTAAGTTTTTCGTGGCGATTATTTGAATTTTCTCGCCGTAAAAACCATCCTTAAACTTCAACGAACATTTAAAAAAAAAAGAATTGGCCATCTTGGTCTAGGCGTTGTTGAGTGATGCGCTTACCAACACAATTTGCGATTCATTTTTATATTATAGATCAATAATAAATTATATAATAATGTTACTTGATAATATATTTGATATGAGAGTTACACTGAGATAGTAAAAATGTTTAACTACTACGCTTGATGCATAAACACTAATAATAGGCGAAAATTGTAGAGGGAGTGACAGAAGGCATAATGTTTGAGAGAAATAGAATTCGTTGTCATCCCCACTCCGTGCTGTGTACTGGTGAGAGGTGACACCGGTACACACGTGGAGGGGATCACTTACCAAGTGATAATATTTTTTTTTGGAGTTTACAGCCACGCGATTTGATACGTGGCCATGTATAATTGATGATATCGAGCGAGACAAAAATATTAAAATGACTATTAAAAAGCAGGGGTTGGTGATAGAAAACTGAAAATTTAGGGTTGTATGTAGTTTTTGATGCCACACAACAAAAATATAAAATAGAAAAAAAAATACCCAAAAAACAAAAAAATTTTTTTGGTGTGGGCAACCCTGATCACTTTACGGGTTTGAAAAATAGATAGTAACCGATTCTCAGGCCTACTGAATATGCATAAAAAATTTCATCAGAATCGGTAAAGCCGTTTCGGAGGAGTATGGGAACGAACATTGTGACATGAGAATTTTATATATTAGATAACGAACTTGTAACAGCTCAGTTCGTAAGCGCTGTACGCTATACGACTCGAAGAGAAGCAGGTTCGATTCTCGCTGAGTTTTTCGTTTTAATACCAGCCATCAGTTTACTTATTTACTTTTTTTGGAATTTTATATCCCAAAACATGAATTTAATAACTATAAAATATTAAAATGTCGTTTAAAGATTCATGTCCCTCAACACAAACCTGATTTCTTTAATTCTTCCTTCACAGTGCAGTCTATTCTCCTCTGGAATGCCCTGCCCGATGATATCAAGAGAGCACCAAACAGGCATACTTTCAAAAGATTAATTCGATCTCATCTTTTAAAAGAATCTTAATAATCAATGTTGTTCTGGATGCTATATTACATCTTATCTATTTGTTTTTATATGAGTATATATAGATATTTATATAATTATATGTATTTTTCGGATTTTGTGTAGTATATTTTGTAATGTATTTATTATTTGTTTTCAATCGATAATTTTCTTTTTTTCACCTACTTTCCAACTTTACTTCTTTCCCTAGGTTGACTGGCAGAAAATGCCTTACGGCATTAACCCCTTGTACCCTTAGCTTAAGGTGTTACGAAAAGCTTACATAATTAAATAAATAAAATGAAACAAACTGTGCATTTGTCCGGTTGATAAATACGCGCTTAAAACTTTATTGATTGTCTAATAGACGCGGAATAAACAAAACTACGCTCAGAGAGCATGCGGGCTCGTGTACTGAAAATTTCAGTGCCGCGTGCTCGGCTACGAGTGTATACCGACATACCTTGCCAGGGAAGGAAAAAAGACAGGTTGATTTTCCTGAGATGACGAAATTGGATAAGGCTAACGCTAGTAAGACTTGTATTGAAAATAAATACCACTTCTTTTGCTATAAAATTTTTGTCACGCTATCCATCACTAGTCACTTAAGGAACTTCAGGACTTCATTTCCTGTGAGTCTGGAAGCATTAAACCGATCATTCGAGCACATTTGTCGCGACAACACAGAAAACAACAACAACAAACCTCTGATGTTGTTCATTCTTCCTTTCCTATTCAAAGTATCCTTCTATGGAATGCGCTCCCTCTCGAAATCAGAACAGCAACTAGTCGTCGCTCTTTTAAGAAAAAAGTTCGGGAACTTCTCAACATTGCAAGAAACGAATCTTCATAATCTTTTATGTATATGAGTATGTATTTTTTATTAACTTTGTTTATGTATTTATATATATATATATATATATATATATATATATATATATATATATATATATATATATATATATATATATATATATATATATATATATATATATATTATTTATATTTATTTATTTGTGTGTTTCTTTTTTTTTTTTTAAAGCTTGTTATGCTATGCACCTACCTCATAAATTCTCTGCACCACCTAAGGTAGACTGGCAGATAATGCCAAAGGCATTAAGTCGACCTGTACACTTTAGTGTATAAATAAATAAATAAAAAACAACCAATTGTAATAACATGTTTTGACCAGTAACGCCATCTAGTTACGTCCGCCGTTACCTAAGTTATCACCGGGCAGTTATCCGTGCTTATCGACACTGTATCGAGTTGGGCTCCAGCGGATATATATACAAATACGGGGACGAGCTCGCGTAGTTCCACATTGCCCTCTAATCGGTTGATAATTGGTGAACCCCGTGTTGAAGTGCACCGCGACGCAGGGGCGCTATGATTGGTACGTAAGCTTTGTGATAATGATGATCACGGCGACGCAGATTTATATAATTCCAGAAATCACCAGATCAATCTCCTGGTGTATTTGTTCCTTTCAAATCTCTTCATTTAAGATAGATTCTGTTGACGTTATGACAAACAAAAACAAATAAAGATCTAGACGTGGACGAGAAACTGATGCTGATTTCAATGCGGAGACTATTTCTAGCATGAATTAGTAGTAATTGACCGAATTGACATGATATTAAGTGATAATGTAGCTGTGGATAGTGAAGCCTGATCGGACTGAGCCATTATACTTCATATTATTGATAGCAAATCTATTACGGTGGCAGATTTAGAGCATGAGGTTAATAGTTAGCCAGGCGGGTTGCGGAGCACTGCCACCATCCATACGATTTAAGATAATTGTAATTTGTGAAGTAACTGAGCTGATATAGTGCAAGAGTCTTTATCAATTCATTGGTAATTGTTCTCCTTCCCCAATGCCTTGTTCTGAACGAGGTCACTTACCCTCCGCATCCTCCGACTTCTAAAACAATTCAGATCTCTACTAATCAAAAAGAAAACACACTCTGAATACAATTTATCTTTGCTTGTAACTTCTATTGTAACTTTGCAATAATTTTGAAAAATTTTCTTTTTAAGATTATTGTATCCCATCAAAATAGAGCGTTGTTATGATATTTAACGTGCGTCGTCAATATGTGTATATCAGTAAAATAAACGAAATAGATAAATAAATTTTTATTTATCAGTGATGTATTATAAGTCCTAGTCGATTTTAATTTAATTTTACCTTCGAGCATCTTCTAAGGTGTAATTCAAATGAAGCGGCTAAGCCATTTTGTTATCTCGGTTTAAATAACAGTAATAAAAGTAACAACTATTTGACTGGGTTTACTAACTAAAAAAAAGAAAGTAATGAGTTAAGCTGTAAGAATGTAATCTTTTTATGTAAATTTTGTCATTTTGAAGTTTAACAAACTGTAAATAGCTACAAAACATAAATAACATCGGAAATAAACAAATGTAAAATCAACGATTTCCGATTCTAAATAAAAACCGTTAAAGCTGTTAAAGCTGACCAGAGACCAACACTATCCGATGTCATCATATTCAAATCACTAAAAAGTCGTGTGCATGTAAAAATTAAGGTAAATCGAGAACCTTCCTACGCGATGGTTAATAACAGGAGTTTTGTGAAATCTTTACTAGGATACAGTCAATTAAGTGTTATTAATTAATTAAACAATAATATAATTAACTTATAAATGAACTATAAATAACCTCTTATGTATATAGTAAAGAGGACATTTATCAAGCTTTTTAAAAGACACTTCAATATTATCGCTAGCTTCCGTAAACAGTACTCTCTATCACCAGCTCATATCTAACAGCTTCTTGGTACAGTTCTTCCACAAAATGTTTCACCAGGTACAGTCAACTCTTCATCATCACAGATTTCTGTAAAGTCGTTAGTAATAAGCGCTAAAGAATAATTTCAAAAACCTTGCTGAAGGTTTGCTTACGCGGCGTAAATCATCAAGGTTATAATTGTTTTCATAATAATCAATAGAATAAATTATCATAATTGTATGATAAGGTGTAAACTTATGTTTCAAGTGCCATGGGTCCACTTGAGATATCCGTTGTAAGTTATATGACTGGGTAAGTCACTTGACCTGGTCAGCGGGGAATTTTTAACTGGGACGCCTCTAAACTACTAAGGTCTAAATGAAATCTGTAATTAGCTCGAGAATATTCTTTTATAACTCCTACACAACAAATAATGATAACTTCCTATCACCAATTTAACTTAACTGAAACTTCGAGCCTCTGGTTAAAATATTTTAGCAAGACGATAACACGACGATCGCGCAGAAATTTTAATAATTTGATGGCAGGAACCAGGGTTCAAGCAGTAAACCTATTTCATGCTGCTTTATTATTATCAATTAACATTAAGTCAAAGTTTTTAAGACCTAGAACTGATTTCATGAATTTTTTTAAAAACCATTTTCAGGTACATTTGTTTTCCTGGCCGCTCTGCTGTTAGTTCAGGGCTGGCCGGAGGGGGAACAGTCTTACGAGGCAAAATCCGCAGTCCCTTATGAGTCGTGTCCTGCAGATCAAAGTCATTACTTACTGCCCCACGAATATGACTGCACGAAGTTCTACTACTGCGAATACGGATTAAAATGGCCGACTCCGAGAGACTGCGCTCCAGGCACACAGTTTTCTAAGCAGTTGCAGGTAACAACACTTTGCTCACTTGTGTAGCGTATTACCAATGAGCTTTTCCAAACTATTCAAAACCTTGCTATTGCGTGGTGTATTGAAAAGTAATTTCCTCGGTATTAGCTATCTGAATTAACAAGAAAAAAATATTTATAGTGCAGCTAAGTTTTTCGAAAATTGTATTGACATCTTTAAACTTTTGCAAATAGGTTTGCATTCATCCTATTCTGGCAAACTGTACACTTCCTGGAAGCTCGACGGAGGCACCATCAACGACTACTTCAACAACTGCAGCACCAACAACGACTACTACAACTACTCCAGCACCAACAACAACGACTACTACTACTCCAGCACCAACAACAACGACTACTACGACTACTCCGGCACCAACAACAACGACTACTACGACTACTCCGGCACCAACAACAACGACTACTACGACTACTCCGGCACCAACAACAACGACTACTACAACTACTCCAGCACCAACAACAACGACTACTACAACTACTCCGGCACCAACAACAACGACTACTACGACTACTCCGGCACCAACAACAACGACTACTACAACTACTACACAGGCATCAACAGTTCCGTCATCAACTTTCGTACCGACCACCGCATCAACCACAACAGGACCAATCAATCCTGACGAGGAACTATTGGAGAACGGATGTCCAGCTGACTTCAACATCCACAAGCTGCTGCCGCACGAGACCGCATGCAACAGATTTTACTACTGTGTGCACGGCAAGAAAGTGGAGCGCGAGTGCGCACCGGGCACATACTTCAATCCCAAAATACAAGTAAGTTAGCAATAGTTCATTACATGAAAACTGAAAATTGAATACTTATTTATTTTAGAAAGTCGAGATATTTAATAGTCCTTTCGTTTTGAAATAACTACTTTTCTCTCTTCATATGAAAGAAATCTCTGTCACTCTTCTGGTGTTGCCACTGTCCATGCGACAACACTTAAACTACCATTTTACCAATTAACATCACGTTAACCGCTTGGTCGTTTACCTACCTTTCCTAAATAACAAATATTATAATTTGCTTTAGACTGCCTATTACATTGACCAAAACATAGCCTTACAATATATTATATATACAGACATACAATAGAGTTATCTTTTAAATTATTAACAATGACTGCGAAATTGTTTTCACCAAAAGTGTATACGATACGAATTCCGCGACAGGAAGTGGAAACGTATTATATATTTAAGCGCGTCTTTAAATGGGGATAATCGCGGCCATATCACTAATCAGTTTTTTATCGAAAATATAGAAGTTCAATATTTCAATAATAACAATTTCGTCATTGACATTCTTTCATTGATTTTGTTAATTCGAATAATCAATGAAATGTAAAAAGCTGACCCTGCTGGATATTTCCACTCTATGTACCTGCCCGTTCTTTTAAAAAATCATTATAAGATGTTAAAGCGAATTCTTTATGACCATCATCATTAAGAGCCTTGGGTCATCTACAAATTGATGATGGGCGTTCATTTGGAGAAAAAGTTTTCGTTCCTGTGCTATTCTTTTAAGGTCGGAATAATTAAAGCTTTCCCACTCTCTTAAGTCATCGGAACCACTATTTCGTTGTCTTCCGGATACATTTGTCAAAGATTAAGGCTTTGTGAAACAATTTTGCAAATTGGCAAAGAGATCTCATTGGTAGGTGGCGGAAAAAAAAATTCCTGTGCTTCACGGTTGTCATCAGCCAACGATCGCAATTAGCTATTTGTAGTACTGTTGAATTTAAAACGAAGTGTTTCCGTGGGAACCTAAACATCTTGCGCAATGTCCACAACTCAAACGCTTACACCCATCACCAGGACTTTGTAATTCTACATCATTTGTTTTATTAATAAACGATACAAAATCATGGACACAGTTTCGTGTATAGCTCCGACAAATCATTTGGGAATAGATTGCGGCGCTGTTCTGGGAAATTAGTTGATCGTTAAATCACGAGATTAGAGACTAACGTGTACAGATTAATTTGATAATCCACAAATCGGTAAAAATATTAATTCGCAGTCTACTGGCTGATTGTGAAATTGATAAGCGCGTTTTTATTTAACTTGAAACTTAAATGCGATGTTAATAAAATCGAAACGTTGACATTGAATAATGATTTTATTGTTTTTATTAATGTTGAAATTATCGGAGACATTTTGAATAAGATTGTTGATGACGCCCAACACAAATATCTTGGTCCAAATTGAATTTTTTCTACGAAGCGCCCAGATTTAATTTATTCTTTTTCTTATTAATAACATTCATACCTAGTAATTTGTTTGGTCTGTATCTAACTGTAGTAAATCTTTCAAGGTCATCACCAGTTCATTGTGCTCTGATAAAACTTACAAATAGTTCAATGAGGAATATCGAGTGCGTGTGTAGTTGAAAGGTATTTTACAATGATTGTAGGTGTGCGATTGGCCGTGGAACGTGGATTGCGCCGGTTCCGGAGGCGGTGGCGGTGGCGGTGGCGGTGGCGGTAGTGACAAACCGCCTGAACTGTTACCCAACGGCTGTCCAGCCGACTTCGACATCCACCAGCTGCTGCCCCACGAGACCAACTGCAGCAGGTTCTACTACTGCGTGGCCGGCAATAAGGTGGAGCGGGAATGTCCGCCGAACACGCACTTCAACCCTGTGCTGCAGGTATTTGTCGTATCTTATCATTTACTTATCGCTAATTACATTAATCCAGCTGCGATATGTTAATAACGGATTAACATATCATTCAGTTGAATTTTAAAGTAGTTTTACACTATAACAGCACTATGTTTAACACATCAAACTTCTGCTCTTTTTTTTAACTATAGATTTTAATAAAATCGCTAACGAACTATGTAGTTCCTAACTACGTTTCCTTTGCAGATATCTTTTTTTTTCTTTGGGGTTCGCTTTGCTGATATCTCTTTTTGTAGTTAAGATTGTTTCTTTTATCCTATTTTATAATAAGAATCCCCTAAAGAGGTGTAATATTGGAGCCGTGCGGAGGGTAGATTGACAGATTTTATTGAAACAATAACCAATGAATACTTACCGGCATGAAATATTGTTAGAGCGCACTGCCACTTACTGCAACAAGTTATGAACTTATATTGATGACTTTTAGACAGCAGTATACGTACTATAGTATAGTACTTTATAACAAAAACCTGCGAAAGGAGCAGGATGGCCACCAGGTGGTGAGTGGCGCGACATGTCCATAACAAATTCGAATATAATAATTATAAATAGTGAAACGCGAATCCGAATCCCGCACCGCCATTCCACTAGCGTAGAGAACCGTCGCCTGCTGTAACTGGCAACTTAGTTACAAATTCATAAAATAATGGCAATTAGTTAGTTTACTGTGATGTAGTGTGACCAACGTCTCACCGTTATAGGAAGGAGTATCCCTTGCCACCGTCATGCTCGTGTGGTGAAAACACGCATTTCATTAACAGTCACGTTTTAATATTGTTATTTTTTAGGTGTGCGACTGGCCAAGCAATGCTGGTGTGAATCTGAAGGCGGCGGTGGAGGGAGTGGAGGAGGTGGTGGAGGCGGCGAATACTTCCTAACGGTTGTCCGGCCGACTTCGACATCCACCAGCTGCTGCCCCACGAGAGCAACTGCAGCAGGTTCTACTACTGCGTGGCCGGCAATAAGGTGGAGCGGGAATGTCCGCCGAACACGCACTTCAACCCTGTGCTGCAGGTATTTGTCGTATCTTATCATTTACTTATCGCTAATTACATTAATCCAGCTGCGATATGTTAATAAGGGATTAACATATCATTCAGTTGATTTTTAAAGTAGTTTTACACTATAACAGCACTATGTTTAACACATCAAACTTCTGCTCTTTTTTTAACAATAGATTTTAATAAAATCGCTAACGAACTGTGTAGTTCCTAACTACGTTTCCTTTGCAGATGTCTTTTTTTTTCTTTGGGTTCGCTTTGCTGATATCTCTTTTTGTAGTTAAGATTGTTTCTTTTATCCTATTTTATAATAAGAATCCCCTAAAGAGGTGTAATATTGGAGCCGTGCGGAGGGTAGATTGACAGATTTTATTGAAACAATAACCAATGAATACTTACCGGCATGAAATATTGTTAGAGCGCACTGCCACTTACTGCAACAAGTTATGAACTTATATTGATGACTTTTAGACAGCAGTATACGTACTATAGTATAGTACTTTATAACAAAAACCTGCGAAAGGAGCAGGATGGCCACCAGGTGGTGAGTGGCGCGACATGTCCATAACAAATTCGAATATAATAATTATAAATAGTGAAACGCGAATCCGAATCCCGCACCGCCATTCCACTAGCGTAGAGAACCGTCGCCTGCTGTAACTGGAAACTTAGTTACAAATTCATAAAATAATGGCAATGAGTTAGTTTACTGTGATGTAGTGTGACCAACGTCTCACCGTTATAGGAAGGAGTATCCCTTGCCACCGTCATGCTCGTGTGGTGAAAACACGCATTTCATTAACGGTCACGTTTTAATATTGTTATTTTTTAGGTGTGCGACTGGCCAAGCAATGCTGGTTGTGAATCTGAAGGCGGCGGTGGTGGCAGTGGAGGAGGTGGTGGAGGCGGCGAATTACTTCCTAACGGTTGTCCGGCCGACTTCGACATCCACCAGCTGCTGCCTCACGAGACCAACTGCAGCAAGTTCTACTACTGCGTGTTCGGCAATAAGGTGGAGCGGGACTGCCCGCTGGGCACACACTTCAACCCAAAGTTACAGGTGGGCAAAATTTCTTTATAAAATGAAATCATATCACAGAAACGCTTTTATTCATCATATAGTTATTAACTTCTATTCAATCATCACTCGCTCTTCTGAAAGTAACCGAGAAGAAAGTCAGTAAAGTTAACTGTTTCTGTGATTGAAATCACAATATTATGAGATGAAAAAGAATCACCAAACGAATTACAAAAGTATTTATAAAATGAATTACAAAAACAAGTCATTTCCCAGGTTTGCGATTGGCCGGACCAAGCTGGTTGTGCCGCTGACGGCGGCGGTGGCGGCGGCGATGGTGGAGGTGGCGGTGGCGACGGAGGCGCAGTTAACCCCAATCCACCGAGCAAGTGCGAGACAGGTTGCAATGTACTTCCCTGGAGCCACGAAACTGAATGCGACAAATTCTGGAGATGCGACGGCAGCACAGCCGTCCTTGCGACCTGCTCCGAGGGACTCCATTTCAACCCCCGGACGCTCACCTGCGACTTCATCTGCAACGTGTCCTGCACCAGGCGGGGTATCCAATCGACTCCCCAGGCCGATGGTCTTAAAATATTCCTTCCTTGGGACAAGCTCGACCCAAAGTTTGTCAGACGGTACTTCATCGACAAATACATCGTATGAACAGGTTACTCCAACGCACATGGCACATAACGCCGCAGTAACATTCACATTCTGCAGTTAGTTTATTTATTTCTCAATGGGACGTCTATTTACAGTATTATAAACTATATATTATTTTTTATTATAAATAAATATTGCTTTTGCCGTAATATGATGTACTTTACTACAGCGCCATCTGTTAATTTCATTCAATAACTTTACATGACAAATAACAACAAAACGTGTATAACTTTAATGCGAAAAGATAATTAAAAATACAACAATGTTTTCAACAATTTATTGTAAAATCAATGCACAAAAGCCTTTTAACTTAATTACAACAATTTTAATATATTACTACATCATTACTATAAAACTTATTCAAGTTACACTTAAAAAGTCTTTTAAAGTTTGAGCACGGTACCTGTAACTATGACGGTTGCGATTTCATCATTATAAATTGTAAATTACTGTTGACTGTCAATGATATGGTTAGCCTCGATTACCTGTAACAAATAGTGGTGAGCTAATCGAAGGTCCACAAACACACACATACATTTAATAAAGTTTTAAAATGGCTGCAGATCATGCTGCACACGGTTAGCTGGGGAATCATTCGCTGGATACCTTTGAGAAGACACTCATCAGATATCTGATGTATTATTGCTGTACTGGTGCTCTGAACACACAGTATTGTTTGCATACTGACTGCTGCTTAGCAAAAGGAACCAGCGTTGTGTATACTTCCACAACACCCAGCTCAGTACTTCTGCCTGAAACTGGCAAAGTTTTGCTGCGAATATTAGGTAAAGGCTGTGTTCTGTTTCCGGTCTTCTTTGCTTCTCCTCGTTGTTTTCATTCCCTTTGATTCTTTCTTTGTGCCTCTAAACGTCGCTGGTCACCAGGCGCGAGGGCTTCTTACTAACGGTGAGAAGCGATCCGACCGAGAGGTTGCGTATCACCGTTTATTCTATGCTCAACATTTATATATACAATACTCGCATAAGATACCTATAAACTGCCAATCATAATGTAATGAACTATTGACAGCCAATCACAGCGCGTAGTCGACAGCATGCTCCCACTGCGCATCAGAGGGACACACTTTCAAAGATTGCCCCAATAAATCCGAAAAAGAGGCCATCAAATGCTTCAACTGCACCACCAAAACCACCAAGACCAATTCCACCAAGACCAACCACTCCGCAACGTCAAGTACCCGCCCTTGCTACAAGGCGGCACTTGACCAAACCAACGCGAGGATCGATTATGGTGTGTAAGATCTCCATCAACAAATTAACTTTATTTACAACATCCAACTGGCATCCACAATAACTTTATCTATTTACACTCTAACCGATTAATTACTAAAATTTTATCTACAGATACAATTACATCTATATACAAACAATCATACCTTTATCATTTACAATCTTATACGCCTTACAAAAAACTTATATACATCACATTTATACAATTTAATTTTATTTTATTTTGTATACAATTCACTCCATCTTAACAACAACTCATACAAACCTTATACAACTTTTATTCTCTTTTATACAATCAGCTTATGATAATAATAACTGATGTTATTACACAAGCTCGTTAAAACCCTATTCCAATTTAACCCACTAATTTAACAAATCCCAGACTAATTTACCGTAATCCTAAAAAATTTTAAGCAAGTTTTGTACAGCCCCGTATCAAATAGCGGGGCTTTAAACTCTTAAAAAAAAAAAAAATCACAGCGCGTACACATCCGGCCAATCCATGAGCCGCAGTTTATGAGAGATCGTGTGCTTGTCAACATCTTCCATAATTGTAATACGATGTCTGTCCGAGAAACGTGATGGATCTAATTATGTTTCAATCAAAAATAAAGAATGAGAACGTCTGGTACCCACCCGTTTAATCTTCTTGCCGTACATGGACCAGAAGGTGACCTTGATCTCCGTCGGCTTGCCGGTCCTCGCGTCGAACATCCGGCAGCTGTCGAACGGCGGACAGTACAGGTGCAGCGACACCGCGCCGTCCACGTGCGAGGGGTTCTCCATCCTGTGCAGACCCAGCGCGTCTGCACAACCAACCAAACGAAATGTTTTCAAATTGCTCGTTACATGTTTTTCCTTCGGTAAAAGATATTAATTAATTTACATATACACTCCCGGGCACATCTATCGGCCCACCTAGTGTTTAAAAGATTTAACGGTGCCTAGCTAAAAATAAATGTTAGGTGCAGCAATAAGTTTTAATGCAGTTTTAAAGCTGATTTTTTGGTCAACCTTTATGTATGTTTTTTTTTTAAATTTTGTATTCAGGATTATGAAAAAAAAAAACGAAAATTCGAGTCTGTTCATTGTTTTCAACGACCCAGGAATGGAGAAAACTTTTTTATTTCGCACAAGTTGGATTTTTTTTTTGATGTGTCTGATTATTGGTTCCATAAAAAGGCAAATCTAAACTTAGAGCCAGTTTTGACCAAAAAATATGGATACTCTGCCTGAAATTGTCGCCCAAGTTGTAAAACTTCTGCCGGCCAAATCAATTCGAAATTACAAAAAAAAATAAAAAAAAACATACATAAGGGTTTATTAGTCGGGTGGGTGCGAATAAGTTAAGACGCGCTTTCTAAATGTGCTAGTTATTATCGATGTACATTACAATTATTAATAGGTTCGTGCTGTATGTAACTCTATATTTTTTGTGAGCATTTATGTACTTACTTAATAATATTGATGAAGTCATATATATTATGCACTAAGTAGTTAGCACTGGCTGCTTCTGCCGGGTTCTAATTCTCACACTAAAACTTTTGTCGCAATGTCCACATTCGAAGCTATTACCGAAAGTCAGAAGTCCTTGGAGTCACTGATAACACGAAAAATGGCCGATTGTGAAGCACACTTAAAGTCCACGACTAATAAAAACATCCCCGTGGATAAAGTCAGTCAAGACTTCTCATCTTTCCGTGAGTACGTACAGGACATGTTTAACCTTTTGCGGCAGCAAATAATGGATTTAAATAGATCAGTGGATGGCATCGAAACGAGGCATCGCCGCAAATATCTCCTTCTAAATGGGGTGCCCGAGAAAACGATGAGGACATACCCAAAGTGGTGATCGGTGTCTTGCATACTAATCTCGGTCTTTCTGGGACTTCCACCTCGTCTCTTCAAATCGGCGTACAGACTTGGGACACCCAAGATAGGTCGTAATCGGCCCATACTTATTCGATTCGAAAATATGGCTATCCGAGCTGAGATTTGGTCTAAAAGAAACTGTTGAAGGGCTCCCCGTTTTCTCTTGGCGAGTCCTACGAAAGATAGGAAAATTGTTCTTGCATGCTCGGAACCATTTTGGAATGAGAAGTCTGGACCCAATGGATGGCAAATTAGTGAGTTGGCGGAGGCACACGGCGACGTCTTCAATGCTCCGACGAACTCGAAAAGTTAATAGCCATTCACTGCAAATCCAAAAAATGAGGATACTACCGCGCCTGTCAGGGAAGCGAGTGCCCCCCCGTAACGCAGGACGAGCAGCAGCCAAGAACACGTCGTGCGATCAGACACAAATGAATCTATCACGTATTTATAACACAATGTTGTTCTGTTCAATAACTTGTTTGTTTAATTGCTGGCTAACTAAAGACGTTTGTACTTTTTTTTTACGTCCCGTCAAAGTATTTAATATATTTAATTTCGACCGTAAATACTTACGGTTACGGTTTACTTTGCATTGTGTGGGACTCATCCACACTCATTGATTTATTTGTAGCTCCTACCAGCCATAGCTTCGCAGGTAAACTAAAAATAACTTTCACCTACATGTCACCTATTTTTTGTTTTGTTTTGTTTTATGTATATTTTACTTATCTTTAATTCTTTAAGATGCGTAGTATTTTTGTAAACTGCCGGCGGATTGGTAGCAGAGCCCTTATTTTATTTTTTGTTTTATTCTACTTTTTATTCTACTTATTTTAGGATAAATCATAATATATATATATATATATATATATATATATTTAATGGTAGACATTAATGCCCACACTCTTTACTACTGACATGGACTCATCTCTCTCTTCACACTCTTTCGCTGATTTCAGTACTCTTCGCACTTCTTTGAATCAAAATTTAATTTATTACGTAACAAATTTAACATCTGCTATATAAATGCCCAAAGCATTCCGCAACACTATAGCGACCTTGTTGATACGTTTGATATCAGAATCTACAGGCGCTTTTAATCTCCGAATCTTGGCTTAAACCTACCCTCTCTTTCCACAACTTATGGCATCCCAGGTTTCATTTTAATACGTAACGATCGATTGGGCAAAAGAGGCGGAGGCGGCCGTAGCCAAATACTGCGCAGTAATATTCCATACAAAGTTTTATCGACATCCTCATCTGATTCCACACCTACAATTGAATATCTCTTTTAGAGATTACTGTTTGCAGTCACAAAGTCCTTCTCGGCGCAGTTTATTGCCCACCTCATTCAAATTATTTCACACATTTAGAATTTGCATTACTTCAAGTCTCTTCTGATTATCAACACCACATAATTATGGTGATTTTAATACTGACCTTTTAATCGACTCCCCTAGGTCGCGGGACCTTCGCTTCTCATTGAATCCGCAAATTTCTTATTACTCCCTACCAACCCTACCCATCACAACCCCCAGGCTGCTGACTCTTTAATCGACCTAATTCTAGTATCTTCTGATAAACATGTCTCGGAATACGGACAGTTTGATGCACCTGCCTTCTCGCGACATGACTTACTATATATTTGCTATAGCTTAAAACCCCCAAAAGTGAAACCCGTGATGCAACGTATGCGTAATTTGGCAAGACTTAATGTGGAGGCACTACGGTGTGACGCGCGCTTATTGATTGGGCTGAGATTTTTCAATTGGAAGCAATTGACAATAAAGTAACGTCTTTGAACACAAAGATATACCATCTATTCGACAAACACGCGCCCATCCATGTAGTGAAATTCAGCGTTCTCCAGCCCTTGGATTACTGATGAGATTCGAAAGGCTATGTGTCACCGTGATCGTGCTTTTCGAAAATTTAAAAAAAACCGTTGTGACGATACATGGGCCCAGTTCAAGATAACTAGAAATCGGTGCAACCAGTTAGTGCGATCAGCTAAACGTCGTTTCTTTCACAGTAGTTTATTAAACAACCTATAAAAGATACCTGGAAATTTCTACAATCCATCGGTTTTATAAGATCTAATTGTAACTCTTGTGATAATACAATCTCTGTCAACCAATTTAACACTCACTTTTCCTCTATTAGTCAAATGGAAACTTCCTCTAAACTTGACACAATTTCTTCTATACTTTCTCAAAACCGTCTTATAACAGCATCTTTAACTTTTCTCCCGTCACCGAAGACGATGTAAGAAATAATATTAATTCCATTAAGTCAACATCGATTGGGGCTGACGATGTCAGCCGATATATGATAACCCTTCTCATTGATTTTATTGCACCTGTTATAACTCATATACTAAATTATTCTTATCTACAGGAGTTTTCCCTAGCCTTTGGCGAAGAGCTCTTGTTCTCCCTCTTCCTAAAAAAGACAATCCCACTTCTGTCTCCGATTACCGTCCCATTTCAATTCTCCCTTTCCTTTCCAAGATATTAGAAGCCACGGTTCAAAAACAATTGTCCGGTCACGTTTTAAGTAATAACCTCCTCAGCACAATCAGTCTGGATTCAGACCAGGACATAGTACTACTACTGCCCCACTTCTTAAAGTAATTGAAGACGTTCGTGCCGGTATGGAGGACTCATGCGCAACAATACTAGTTTTAATCGATTTTTCCAATGCTTTCAATGCTGTAGATCATGGAAATCTCCTTGCTGTGCTAGAATACTGCGGACTATCTTCTTTGACTCGGGATTGGTTCTCGTCTTACCTTAGAGGACGGCTGCAGGCAGTTCGTGCTGGTCACTCGATATCTGAAGGGCTGACACTCCTTGCGGGCGTTCCTCAAGGTGGTATTCTCTATCTCTACTATTCTTCTTTTCATCAATTTTATTACACCCCATATTATCAGTTCATTCCACCTATACGCTGATGACCTGCAAATTTATGCTCAAGCAAATTATAACAATATTCATGACACCGTCAATCAGCTTAACAATGATCTTGCTCGAATATTTGACTGGAGTACCAAGTTCGGAATCAATGTAAATCCGTCGAAGTGTCAAGCCATAATCATCGGTAGCTCTCGGGGATTGGCAAGATTAGATCTCAACTCAGTACCGGGTATTATATTTAATAATACAGCAATTCCATTCTCGCCAACTGTAAAAAAAAAACCTAGGATTGTATATTGACTGTACAATAAGCTGGCGAACCCATTTTGCAAATTTGTCTAAAAAAGTTTTCAAAACAGTTTACGTTGCTTTTATCGCCTTAAAAATTTTCTACCTATAAACACCAAGAGATTATTAATACAGACTCTGGTTATCCCTCTCTTCGATTATGCCGATGTCTGCTTCACTGATGCATCTGTCGAACTTCAAAGTAAACTGGATCGTCTTCATAATAATTGTATACGTTTTATTTTGGGCTACGCAAGTACGACCACATTTCTTCCTTCCGTTCTCAACTCAATTGGTTGTCACTCTCTTATCGTAGATCTTTTAGGACACTCTGTACTTTATTTCAATTCTATACGATCCATTTACTCCTGAATATTTAAACGCAAGTTTGAATTCAGGCTCTTTCCCACGAACGCTGTCTTCGGTCCACTGCTAGTTCCGATCTCCACATTCCTCTCTGCCAAACCAACTTTCTATACAATTCCTTCACTCCACGATCGATAAGACTTTGGAATGAGTGACCACCAACATACGTGCTGCACGCAGTAAGGCTTCGTTTAAGAGAATGTTGTGGGAATATTACATGTCGCTATGAAAAAGATCTTTTGCTTTTTCCTAGTTCATGTCAGCTTTCATTAATATGTATATAATCTTAAGTTCATATATTTACATACATTTTTACAAATATCTGCATATATTACCCTTTCTTGCATTATATGTATTAATCGTATTTGTATGTATTTTTTTTTTTTTTTTAATTTACATCTTATCTTCTGTAAAATATTTTATTTACCACTACGATACCGCACCCTTAATATATTTCTCTGTCAACCATATGGTAGACTGGTAGAGAATGCCTTATGGCATTAAGTCCGCCTTTTTGTACTATCTTTTTTTTTAAGTGTGCAAATAAAGCTTTAAATAATAATAATAATAAGGGTTAACCAATAAATCTGCTTCAAAACTGCATTAAAACTTATTGCTGCACCTAACATTTATTTTTAACTAGACACCGTCGAAACTTGAAACACTGGGTGGTGGGCCGATAGATGTGTCCGGGAGTATATAACACACTTACCATTTATATAACAAACATCATTAACTTCTAAAGTAGTTCTTCCCAATTCGTCCATTTCACTTTCTTCGTACTCGCCGTCGCCGCCGCGCTGGCAGCGCCCCCTGCCGTCGGCGGCACCGCATCGCTTATCACCGTTGCCGTTCAGACAGTCGCCGTTGATTTCTGTTTGATTGTCTATTGAAGTATCGTCAACGGTACAGCACGACCTCTTCGTCTTCATTTTCCTCATCACCTCCGGCTCCACGTTGTCGGGCCACTGGTATCTGGTAAAACATATTATTAATGTTTTAGATATAAAATCACCTACTATTAAGTGTTGCGCCAATAATGTCGCGCTAGTTAAGTTAAAGCACAATACACATAACATGTTAAGTCACACTGCAGCCGCTCGTTTCATAGTAAACTATTGGCGGTGGTGCGGCAGTTGATCTCAATCAAAAACGGATTGCACTCATATATATACCAGATATACTCATGTATAGACCATAAGGTCAATCTATCTTCATGTAGCGAGACATGTGCCGCTGCACTCACCGGACTTCCTCCAGCCGTCCGCTCAGTACTTTCATGAAGCAGTGCGAGTCCGCGTGGTCGTGTATGGCGGACGCGTGCTCCGGGCCCCAGCACAGGATCATTATATTGAAGGCACCGTTCCCCTCGTCCACCAAGTTCCTCGTGTACCTGAAAATCGACACTGACTAATCAACTTCCGTCTCAATACATAGTTTGTCGAAAAGATGTCACAGCAACTTGCATCCGGTCGTTGGGTTGTAAACAATACTGATTATGAATATTTGAAAACTGATACAAAAAATATAATCTCTCAACAAAAGAAACCGCTATAGCTCAGTTCACTAAGCGGTTGTTATCGCAATCTATATCAAACGGCCCGGGGTACAATCCCCACCGACCTGCAGTTTCCAGTTGGAGGAACTGTTTTCTTGCACCTGAAACTTGAACCAGTGGTGGGGATAGAACAACTCTCAACTCTTCTCATTTTTTTTTCTTTTAATTTATTTGGAAAACAAACAGTGACAATGAACATACAATATTAAATTTCTAATTATAATAATTTAGCACCGTTTACACGTTTTCACATATAAGTATCTTGGTAGAACTTGCTTGTTTACAAAGTTTCTTTGCAGCTTTTTAGCTATAATGAAGAACATATTTTGTCGTTTGATTGACATTTGATTGATTTAGCTAGTTTTCGAACCAGTGCTTGCTTAGTAAAGATTTCAAAGTGTGTGTTTTTGTCGTAAAGAGATCAAGTTCAGCGAGGTCAACCAATTCATTTAACACTTTTGAGGATCTATTGAAAAACGAATGCTTTCTATAATTTGACTTACAAAGGGGAACATATAAGAGCGTGGGGCGTCGTTGTGACCGTGTGGGGACACATATATTTATTTTGGAAAGTAGTTGCGGGGCGTCTATGAACGATTGTGCTATCTTCGCCAAAAACACTATGTCCGCAATTTTGCGTCGTTCTTGCAGAGGAAGTATATGATGTCTCTTGCACCTTACTTCATAGCTTGAGTCATAAGTTTTGCATTTGTACTGCACGAATCTTAAAAATCTGCGTTGGATTGATTCTATTCTGTCTGTGTGTATATTATACTGAGGGTTCCATATCTGGGAACAATACTCACAAAAGAGCAGTACAGTATTTTGCACACTTTAATATTTAAAAAATTGTGAGCTGGATCTTAAGATGACTCCCACTCATGATTCCAGACCTCACATCCCATCATTGGAAACATTAAGAGGTCCGTTTATTATATAGTGCCATTAAAAGATTGTCCATGAGGATTAATTCGAAGATTTACTTTAATTAAAACAGATAAGTTTATTTACACAAAAAAGTATCACTTATCACTTAGCAACTGGCGGTTTGTTTATGTTATTAAATAAGAAATGTTTAAGTTTTGGTGACAATAATCGTGGTTATTATCTGGACGAATTATCCGTATAGATGGGACGGTTCGCGACCCGCGCCCGCGCTGACACCCGACGCACGTCTGTGTTATATTACTTCTTTCTCATATCTATTGGAAATAGTATTCAAACCAAAAAAATAATACAAAATCAAAAAGTCAACTATTATACCTCAGCAATCTATTTATTTATTTACTTAAGGACCTCCAACGAGGCATACACGACATGTAACAAGTTTGATAATAACAAATAATAGTTTCACTTTGCGACGTGATCCTCAATTATAGGAGACCACAGCGTGCAAATTTAAACAACAAAATAACAAAAAATAATGTTGAACATAGTTGAGTACCGTACAGTTCACAATTTATTGTTGATTAACAGTTGCAGAACCCGTTTTCTGTACCTTGAAATGTCCGTGATGTCTAGATCATGAGTTTTTGCCAAAGAGTTATACTGCCTACAGATATATCTAACATCTATTAAGACAGGAATCGATAATGATAATCAAAGATAAGTTGTGTGCTCACTAATATACAATAATACCACCATTCAAACTCTACGTCTGATCTCCTGAAACTAATTTCTTATATTGTGACATTGCTGTAATGAAACGCATAACAATTGCACCGGGGCAGATAAACAGCCTATTCAGTTCATCACTTCCGTTGATGGAAGCAGTTTATCAATAGAAATCTTAAGTTCAAATTAAATTATATAAATAGTTGCCTCTGTCTTTAACCAACTGTGGGCATTTTCCAAATGATGTGAGAGTTTAAGATCAGTTGTTTTATGTAAGTGCTTATAATGTTTAACTGCTATTCACTATTCGTTTAGTACTATTTAGTGCACACCTCACACTTTGCAGTCGGTTAAAAATTGCAAAAGTATATTTTCTTACGAATTCGCAATGAGACGCGCGCAGAGTGCAGATAACGCGGGGTCAGGCGCTGCCCGCCGATACCGGTATACGTAAACTGGTATATACATATACTGTACGGTAAACAATTAGGATAATACGTATTTAAACAAATTAAAATTAATATAAACACTCCCGGACACATCTATCGGCCCACCTAGTGTTGAAAAGTTTTAACGGTGCCTAGCTAAAAATAAATGTTAGGTGGAGCAATAAGTTTTAATGCAGTTTTAAAGATGATTTTTTGGTCAACCTTTATGTATGTTTTTTTTTTAATTTTGAATTCAGGATTATGAAAAAAAAAAACGAAAATTCGAATCTGTTCATTGTTTTCAACGACCCAGGTATGGGGAAAACTTTTTTATTTCGCACAAGTTGAACTTTTTTTCTTCGATGTGTCCGATTATTGGTTCCATAAAAAGGCAAATGTAAACTTAGAGCCAGTTTTGACCAAAAAATATGTATACTCTGCCTGAAATTGTCGCCCAAGATGTAAAACTTCTGCCGGCCAAATCAATTCGAAATCACAAAAAAAAAACTTACATAAAGGTTGACCAAAAAATCAGCTTTAAAACTGCATTAAAACTTATTGCTGCACCTAACATTTATTTTTAGCTAGGCACCGTTAAAACTTTTAAACACTAGGTGGGCCGATAGATGTGTCCGGGAGTGTATAATGACGAGCGGTGTTAGACTCCAGTTGGGATGTTCACACGGCACCAGTCGCGATGGTGACCTTGGAAGATTAGACGCGTATACTGAACTACTGTACTGGTGCAACTGGAACACAGTGCATCTAGAAAGTCTGTATAATGTAAGTTTACCGCGTGTTTGTCTATTCGTCGGCGGGTTCTAGCCACCGGAACGACGGACAGAATTACAATACGAGAGCGGCAGGGAGATCCGCGTTACAAAGCACGCGTTGATGGAGCCGGGCCTGTCCAAAAATATGTAAACAAAAGTAATTACGTTACCCGATAACCGGTAACCCTGCTAAATCCCCGCTATCGCTAAAACGAAATAATGTAATTGAATGCGGAATTAATATTTCTCACATGTTCTAGACTTGTCGTTCTCCGCAGTGTAATGCCTAAGTGTGCTCACTAATGATCTATCTCATAACACAGTGCAAAACGTTGCATCACGTACTGTTATTCCCCTGAATATTACTTATCACAATCGTTTTTTAGCAAAATTTCCAGGTTTTTACGTCAAAGCAACGAGTAGCTGTGTAGTACAGATTATCTGATCTTTTACCTTCTCGTGTATGAGATGGAGAAACAACAAATCCAATTTAGAGCATCGACTTTTTTTCGTTTTTTTTTTCTCTTTATTTTGGCACAAACAGTCATTACATATAATAATATATATTAACAAAAATATTAACTAATTAGAGGACAATTAGTGCCCAGCATAACTAATATAACACAAACCTGACAGACAAAAAGCACAACACTTAAGAAGGAAAAAATGAATAAAAGGAAATTAGAATTAATTTGTAACTATAACAGCGGCTCAGACTGATATATCAAAAGTAAGATTTTGGTTTTGAAGGCATTCAAAGAGTAATTAAACAGATCAATTTCATAAAAAATTTTATTGTATTTAGTAACACATCGAGTGAAGAAATTATTAAATGTATAGTTCTTGTGAAATATTGGTGGAGAGAACATATTAATCATGCGAGAGGAACGGACGGGGAGTCGAACTTTAGAGATAAAATTTATTTTAGACAGTAAAACTGGAGAATCGATTTTATTATTAAGTAATTTATATAAAGTAATTAAGTCAAAGAATAAGTCACTTATCTAATGACTTATCTAATGACTATCATGAATATACTGCGCTGAACGAATACGCCAAGTGTGTGCAGCAGTTACAAAATTGGTGGAAGCTGCCTTCAGCAGTGGACGTTGAGACGTCGCGCCTATTTGGTTAATTTAATGAAAGAAAGTGATTTACCGGAATCTGTCGAACTTGGCGTATCTCTTCCAGTCCTTGGGGCTGGACTCGTACGCGGCCATCAGCTTCTGCACGTCCTGCACGTTGACGTGGTCCCGCGAGAACGCGTCGTGCAGCTCCCGCACCAGCGCGTCCAGCCCGCTGATCTCCCTGCACGTACATTTACAATTATTACAGACCAGTTTAAAAACATACAAATATCTTTAAGATCTATAGTCAACATCCGCTCAGTGTGATCTTTTACGATAGCCACTAACTGAACCAATCTTTCAAGTGACCTTTCAAAAAAAGATGAGGTAGTGGCTACGGTTTATGTTCGGTTTATTCAGGTACACAATTATCGCACCTCTTTTTGCTTTTGGAGTTAAAGACAAATAGTTCACTAACAAGTAACTTTATATCAAAAAGATATTATAATTCAGTTTGTGTGCTCATTACTTGTAATTGTATAGTTACGAGTATTAATTGCAATGCACTCTGAACTTGGTGAAGGAAGTTGTTTATGATAATACAGAATATAAATAGAACAAACTTAATATAGTCTCTTCTCAATCAATGAAATACTAGATTCATGTCGGTTTTCAAGTCTATCTAACACTCCACACGTTCGTTTTCGGATCGTAAGTTAGAGAGTAGAGTTCCGACTCACATGTCCACCTTCAGCGGCCGCTCCACGGAGAGCAGCTCCACGTGCTGGCACTGGGACACGCGCCGCTTGCAGTTGGCGCTCTCCACCTCCATGCTGCCCTCTGCTGCCCTCTGCTGCCCTCTGCTGCCACGAACAACATCAACATATAGACGCAACGTGTATTATGTTTAAAAACAAGATTAGAACTTAAAACAACTTGTGTATTTATGTACATTTCTCCATTTTATTGTTGTAAGTGATTATTTTTCAATTACCATTCACGGTCGGTTAATGTTTTTATTACAAAGTAATATATATTGCGTTGTTTTCGTTTCAATTTCTATTTCCGAAAGAAACATTGTAAAGCGCCACGGTGGCAGGCGGGCAAACAAATGGCAAAAGAAACGGTTTCTTTTTCCATTTGTCTGCCCGCGTCGCACTGCGTTCACCTCAAATTCGAATATCCTTAAACGTATACATTGTAGTGATCATAGTTATTTCCTGCAATATTTATGTGAATATATTGTTAAAAATGTGATACCCGTTGAACATAATGAGGCGGAGACCTTCGACGCGGCCCGCGCCTGCGCCTGCGCTGACAAAAACAAAACGACGCGTCCGCCGGCGCGCGGTGTCGGTGTTATTAAGTTAAATGTGGACTGCCGCCATTTTCAATCGTCGACAACGAGATCAATAAATGTCAATACATCTCGTATTTTTTATGTATGATCCCAGAAAACTGTGCACAACGGGTCGAATTTCATAAATTTTTTGTCGCCATTAAATTACCTCGGTGACTTACAAATAATTGATCCTTAGCTTTGTGTTATATCGTTAATGCAAACCACTCCCGTGTATAATTTACTATCAATATACAATACGGAATATATAATAAAGGTCCTCCCATTATTTAACGCGACGGTTCCTGGTTCAATCCCGGCACTCGTAATGAAAGTCTGTCGGCACATTCCGCCGGAGAAATCTATGTGAGCACGCTTCACCATCATCTTCGGTCTTACTGTTACTTAATATCTTGCGAAACCGTAATCCATTCGAACCTCTATTGCATCAGTGCCTGTGTTCGCGAACCCTGATCACATCCCTGATGTATTCGCGATGCGAGCGATGTCAGCACTTGATGAGATGTATTTATATAACAAACGGCAGCGAGTTGACAAAACAACATGGCGGTGACGCGCGCGCCGGCCGCAAACACGCCGCTTATCGCTGCCTTTTGGCCTTTGGCCTTAAGATGAAAGCTTCTCTCGGGATCAGCTCCGCGGCGGCTCCGAGGGGACCCGCGGTTATATTATATATATAAATTTTTCAACCAAGTCCTTTTTCATTAGCGCACAACGTGGTCACCCTGCGGGGAGCGCACGCGCATCGGGAATATTACCGGTGGAGCCGGGGGGCGGCGGGTTGGGTTAGTGTGACCGGTGACCGCTCGGACCATAGCAAAAGGCAGCCGCGCAGTATCACTTTAAAGATGTATTAAAATCATTTCCGAGGCGGCGAGCTTATTGGATAATAGAGGACGGGGGTCGCCGGTCTAACGTCGCCGCGCTCACACTACGTGCGCGACGGAGACGTGTTGAGTTATACAAACAAGCTACTGCTTAGTAATCAAAAGTTTGATAAAAGAGCTTTGAAATATAAGCTCGTATCCAGCTCTTACATTATAGTGCTAAATTGTAACTTACAATTATCTCTAATGTAGACTGGGATAGAATAATTTTTAATACGCCATTTTGTGTATCATTTGTATTCAATTAATTACTATTCAGTTTTGCAACAAGTCAAAAAGTTTGCTATCAGACAGAGTTGGTGTGTTAGCACGCAGAATCTTTGTGGGTTTATTTTAATTTATGTATCCCTGTGAACAAATAAATAAATAATTATGCAATTGTAGCCGATACGTCGCATCTATGCCAATATAATTTGTTAACGACAAACGTAATCGTATATATATTGTGTTGTATTGTAATAAGTGAAAGTATACGCTTCGGTGTTGTGCCTAACCGGTGCCATAACACGGAGGTTCCCCGGTTCGATTCCTAGGCAAATGGTGGTCTTTTGCTGTGTTCCACAAGATAAATTTTCGTTGAGAAATATCCTAAGGAAGCGCTGTACTGTCAACATCAACTGTTGAATTAAACAGCAAAAGCTTTTATTATAAATTGTTAAAGCTTTAACGTCATATAAAATTAAAGATGATAAAGTTATGATGATCAAGTTCACTTTAAGTGGTTGCACAATAAACATTCGCGATGCGAACTGTTCGTTGATCCCAATAAAGTTGTAAGTTCTTGCGCCGATCAACACATCGGCTGAGCGGACTGCATGTAGTGTAATAACTTTGCCCATATAATCCACTAACGTTTCAACATTTACATAATTTATAGTATAACAAGTTATGTTTATGAACATCCATAGACTTTAAAGAAAAGCAGATCTTGAATAAATTGTATAAACGGCTCGTGTGCCTTCTTGTTTTGCAAATTGTCCGCGGTGTCGTCGGGTGTGTTTACGAAGGTGAGAGATGTTCCCTCTGCAGCAAGTACACGCGCTCGCTTATAACAATGAGCTGCTAATTAAGATGTTTATACAATACAGCGCACGTCGCTTCAAATCTTATGACAACTTATAGGCGCCGTCCTTATAAATGAAATGTATCAAAATATTTCTATTACATTCAAAAATAAACCACAATGTTATAAACATTGCGTGAGACAACGTTAACACGTAATACAAACACTCACCTATCACTATTCTCGATAGTTCTGCACAAAACACACAAACACACAGACTTATCAGATAATATATATTTATCCAGCCTCGCACAGAGTAGGGAGGGCGCTGCGATCGCAAACCTTTGATAGGAATAATTAAAAAAAAAAAAGTCGCGCGTCTCCTCCCGCTGCCGCTGCACAAGTGACAACCGTTTTCCCGCGCATTTACTTTTATTCGACAGCTTCTCGAAAGTGTTTTATCTGGTCTCGCACTCACATGTACGTGCTCCATGAGTTTCGATATTTTATCCGGATCTTTTAGTTTCTACATTTTTTATTAACCAAAGCGACGAGACGAGTAGATCGTCACCTAATAAGTTGTGAAGATTTGTTTTTTCAACTCTAAATAATGTGATATTTATTAAACAACAAAAGCTTTTATTATAAATTGTTAAAGCTTTAACGTCATATAAAATTAAAGATGATAAAGTTATGATGATCAAGTTCACTTTAAGTGGTTGCACAATAAACATTCGCGATGCGAACTGTTCGTTGATCCCAATAAAGTTGTAAGTTCTTGCGCCGATCAACACATCGGCTGAGCGGACTGCACGTAGTGTAATAACTCTGCCCATATAATCCACTACCGTTTCAACATTTACACAATTTATAGTATAACAAGTTATGTTTATGAACATCCATAAACTTTAAAGAACAGCAGATCTTAAATAAATTGTATAAACGGCTCGTGTGCCTTCTTGTTTTGCAAATTGTCCGCGGTGTCGTCGGGTGTGTTTATGAAGGTGAGAGATGTTCCCTCTGCAGCAGGTACACGCGCTCGCTTATAACAATGAGCTGCTAATTAAGATGTTTATACAATACAGCGCACGTCGCTTCAAATCTTATGACAACTTATAGGCGCCGTTCTTATAAATAAATAATAATTAAAAAAAAAAAAGTCGCGCGTCTCCTCCCGCTGCCGCTGCACAAGTGACAACTGTTTTCCCGCGCATTTACTTTTATTCGACAGCTTCTCGAAAGTGTTTTATCTGGCTCGCACTCACATATACATGCTCCATGAGTTTTGATATTTTATCCGGATCTTTTAGTTTCTACATTTTTTATTAACCAAAGCGACGAGACGAGTAGATCGTTCACCTAATAAGTTGGGATGATGTACACTGCACAACATCGTACTCGTAATAATTGTGTGTATAATTGCGAAGATTTGTTTTTCTTCAACTCTAAATAATGTGATATTTATTAAACAACAGATGAAAAAAGTATTTTACGACTACCCATTTTAATACATGTCTCATATTAGATAAATTTATGTTTTGGCACAAATTTTAAGATAATATTATAAATAAATAATAATTAAAAAACTAAAGCTAAATTGCCAATTTTAAAATCATGCATAATATATATCTTTCCCTAACGAAAACGATAATTTCTTACTAATATTTAATGTGCGTAGTATCATCATCATCATCATTTCAACCGATGGACGTCCACTGCTGGACATAGGTCTCTTGTAATGTATTCCACAAAATACGGTCTTGTGGTGTTTGAATCCAGTGACTCCCTGCGATTCTTTTTACGTTGTCTTTTGCGTAATATTAGTTATTGCAAATTAGTAGTTTATTACTTACTATTGGCAACTCACCTGAATTCGATTAAATAAATACTTGACTTTTTTAATAACACCATCACAAACGTATAGTACTCCGCAATGTCCGCCACTACTCTCTACCGAACCGCATTTCAAAATGGCCGCTTTTAAACCCACCAATCAATTTAACGACTATACTCATATATTGATTCTTATGAAATAAATATTAGTCGCTAAATTAATAATTTATAATAGTACATATTAATCGTAAATTTATTAAGATTGAATGAAAACCAATTTAAATATAATTTAAAGCATAATTGCTAATATTTCGGTGATATGTTTACACAAATTTACTTCAACATACGCAAATTTACGACATTAAAAATCTAAAAGAGGTTTGGTTGTTCAATTATGATATTTAATGATGTAATGATAGATGAAGAAAATAAGAATTATCGATATTTTGTTTTACAAATGGGATTGGTGTGGTTGCCCGCGCAGGCGCGTCGCCCGAGCTCGGCTTAAACACTTACACAGACATCGGCCATCGGACTAGTGCAATTCCCGTTTCTGTACTACGGGTTTATTCTAACTTAATTCTTTATCAATCTGATTTAACCAAACTACCATTAAAACCTTGTTAAATTCGGCAAAAAAAAGCAAATGTTAAAAAAACGTTTGAAATCACTTGTTCAATACAGATTTGTAAATATCTTCGACGTTTAGAAAAACTTTGAAAGGCGCTTGTGTAGCTGATAATATCTCTCACAACATACACCTATTATTATTAAAAGGTAATAAGATTCTTGTAAAGAAAGTTTCTGTGAAGATCCACTTGGATTCATTTAACAGGGAAATAACGTGATTAATGATAATCACAATGTAACGCGAACGGTACGACGTCCGCTGGGGTCCAGGCCGTCGACTCCATCAGATTTGCAGATACGCTGAGGTATAACTATGAGCTGGTGGGACAGTCTGTCGGGTATCAGGTAGATATAAATAGTTGTAGGTTTGCCGTCGCGGCTTGTTTTTCTCAGCTTGTTTGCGAACTGAGTGATGAGTGCCGCGAGGTTGCATCAGCCGCTATCACAACATATTTGTGTGTGATGAGTGACGTCACCGGTCGATAACACGCGCCGGAGTACTTACCCCTCCACTGCTCTCTGTGTAGTTTACAACGTATTTCTACAAAATGATGCGACTACCATCAGAAATCTTCAGGGGAAAAGAGAATGGATACGATTACATTATTTATATCGTCGGTGTACAGGATAATCCCTACTACATTCACTCCCGACAAGGATGTTTTAGGTTTCTAATATTATTAATCTTTCTCATTTCTAACATTCGTAAATTTTAACTATTGTTTTTATGAACAATGTCTTAATATCTAAGTGGATCAAGTATTTGTTAATATTAATGAGGTAATTATCAAAGAAAACGCTGTCACATCAAAATTCATTTAAAACTTTCATTAATTAGTTCAACGAAAAGAATATACCTACTGATAGAGTTAATTAACCGCATCCTGTTAAACGTGATTACTTGTATATATATACTTATATACTATAAAATGTAAAATTTTGTAAGTAAAACCTGTTATTGTAATAATTAATTTGCATTACAGCGAGTAAGATAAAAATTATTTATCCAAATTGCACGCAAATTAGATATTTACGTTCAAAGTGAAATCACCAAAAACAATGTCCTTAATTTGTTAACGAACAATAATATTTATCATTTCTTGTGTATTTATTATATATTTACCACGTAACTAATTAAGATTCGTGTTAGGAAGTAAACAAGGAGTATACTATTAATTTAAATTATATTTCTGTAATGAAAAACAAGAACTATCGCTTTAATTAATATAATTGTCTTACGGTTTGAAAGTTATAATTGTCTCCGTTAAGTTAAAACTCTTCGACTATTTTACACTTCGTTATCTAACGTAAACCGTAAAAGTACAGTACACTTATTATATGGATATTTCTAAAGCCTTTGACAGAAGCAGGCATGACAGCCTTATAAGTAAGCTTCCAGCGTACGGTATAACCACCGGTTTGGTTAGATAGATAAAGGATTTCTTGAATGACCGACTCTTTTGCGTGGTTGTCGACGGCTGTTCATCAGAACCTGTGTCGATCAATGCCGGTGTTCCACAAGGATCCGTTCTCTCTGCAACTCTCTTCTTGCTGTACATTTATGAACTGCTCATACCCGGAACAACTGGGTACGCGAAAGACATCACAGTTGTAATGCTGCATGATCGGGCCAGTCATAATAAGGTACGCTTCGCGACCAAGACGCTTATCGGTGACCAGTAAATTGTCTTAGCTAAATTGGACAGCCTTGAACACAATCGCCGAGTGGACAGTCTCGCGGAGTTCTACTAGATGCATTTTGGAGAGAGTGCTCTCAGCTCAATCTCCTATTACCAACAGACGAACAGTCACACGGCGAACCACCATCCTTATGCTATTGACATCCACAGCTTGTGAACCAAGAGGTTTAGCTCCTCCTTTATGATTAGAGCGGCAAAGGATTGGAACTGATCGCCGGTGTCAGCGTTCCCGTCCAAATACGAAGTCAAGCACTAATCTTTATATTTATTAACGATCTCTTATTTTCTTTCCTGTTTAATCTCTTATCGTTTAAATTGACTTTCAAATACGTAACAGTAGTTCCATTGAAACAATTATTCCGTTACAATCCAGTATAATCTAGAAGCTAATAAGGCGTTGTTCATCTAACATATCGCCCTGCCGTTTGGACAAAGTTTATCAAACTGCCCTTAACTGAAAGTGTGCCGCTCGCTCCGGCTCCTCCTCGCGGACATTACACACAATGTAACCAACACACACAAACAACAATACACAAATGAGAAATCATTACAATTGCTAAGTATATTTAACCGGTTATTGAGAAAAGACTAGTTTCCATACGTCAGTAGCTTTTATCTAAAGAAAGATGTATATGAAAAAAGTTACCCTTTTTCTGAACAGATTCCATACATTTACACATTACACTATATCGATGGCTAAGAATTTTATCAAGAATATATATTAGAACATGTTTCATATTAACCCAAAGCATAACTTGTGTGATAGCGCATGTTAAATAAATATTTTTAAATAGAGTAATGTAAATTTCTCAACAAATGATTACAGTTTTGCCTTGGGAACATTCCCCTGTAATACGATGATTGTGTTTATACAAATAAAAACAAAACTTGTCGGTCAAAGATAAACGTTTGTTTTTATGGCAACTGATATAACTATTGTATGCTACACTAACGGAGCTGCGATATCGTTTCCAAACCTCAAGTAAATATATCCAATTTCTAAATTTGTATGTCAAAAACAGTTTAAAAATTAAAACCTCGTAATTGAAAGTACATCCCGTTAGGCTTTCGTCGAGTGTCCGGATCCCAAAATGACTTTGTTACTTATACTGTGCGATGGATATGTTACTTTTTCGAAACTAGAGAATCCGCTAAACTCGAACGTAAAAGTGGTATACCATTTTTAAACCAGGACAGGTTCCTAGACAGATTAAAAGGGCGTATCCTTACGGAGACGTATTCGCACTTACGACGTTTGGAAATAAATGAGACATCGCGCAAAAGTAGTATACTATTTTACGCGGCAAACGTTTAAAATGTCGTATGTGATCAGTGGTGGTGATGTTTTTAAACTTTTTGATACTGCGGAGGAAACAAGCACGTTGATGAGGCATTCACTCGGCGTGCCGCGATATAGGTGATGGGTGAGCGTCGGACAGAGCCTCGCGTACGGAATACTTTAATGTGAAGCTAAGTTAAGGTTGCGCCTCGCAACACGACTATTGAATAATTATATTACATGTTATGATCAAATATTTAACTGTGAGAGTTAATTTACACGTTTATGTTATTATTTAACTAAACTATTTCATTTCATCATTTTCTTTTACAGTTTTTCGCACTAAGTGTTATTTCACTGTCAATTAAATATTAATGTGGTAAAAAATTCTGAAAATGAACACAAAGTTTGTTTTTTAAAAAATTGTTATTTTGGTAAAGAATTATTAACTTCTTAAAACTAAACACAAACAACAGCACTCTTCAAAATACAACCTGTATAAATAAACAAACTCAAAATCACCTTTTTTCTTTCTCCTTCATTTTTCACTATTAAAAAAGGTTTCGTTAAAAAATGTAATCGCTGACAACCCTGCAACAAAGAATGTTTTCAATCATTCGCAAATTCCAGTTTATGAGTCCAATAAGCGCGAGATATCTGACCAAGGTTATATTTTTTACCAAGTTCATGTAAATAAATACTAATAAATATCAACGAACTACCCACGTCAATAACGTTTTGAAACTTTAATATAAGCGCAATGCTACGCATGGATAAATAACTCCTTCTTTGTACGCACCAACAAAATTTTATTAAGTGTAGTTAAGAAAAACTAAAATTCATAAATGGGGACTTAACATTCATTTAACCGTCCCCCAAAAGTGTACATTGGATAAACACGATAGGATATTTACTAACTCATTAATAGTTACTAAGAGCCATTCAGTATAACTTCAGTCCAAGTTGATACTTCGCATTGATATTTTTTAGACTGATAAACCTTTGGAATTTCAGCCAATACTAATAATAAGCTACAACTAATTATTTATTTATCTAAAAGAAGCCTTGAGACTATGTTTAGCGTATAGCACGAAATTATATCAAATGCCGTGTAACTGTTTGAAATGTGGTGTATTCTTTAACCTAGCAAAAGGTATTTACTTTGTTCCAATATTTTAAATTGACATTTTACAACATATACCCTACAGCGACATCCAAACCGCTTTTAAAGATTTTATTGATTTTCGCTCATATTTTTTTTCAGCAATAAAATCAATGATCTACCGATAAAATGAAGAAGGTTCATAGATTACAATGGTACATACTTCAATTGATTAAATATTTATTAACAAAAAAATTACATTTCCATATAATACTCTAATTCAAATGTAAAATGAACCCGATATACATCAAACTGTTTGTATCATCACTTTGTTATAAAACACTGTCTATTGTGTAAAATTTTCAGATTTCTATTATGATTAATATTTGTAATGCCAACCTATTATAATGCTTGATATAAATATAACAAAAAGAATAATATTTACTTAATTAATTGTGATAACTTGTATAAAAGTACCACTTAAAACAGACAAAGGCCCTTAGTGATATTTAATCAAAAACGTATCAGTCAAGGTCCTGAATGAAATTCTGCAAATTGTTTTGTTACGATTACGTATGTTGGATTATGTAAAAATAAATTAAGTAATAATTTCCTGCGAAACACAAAAAAGTAAGATATTTTAAATGTTTATATGCAAATAATTATTTTAATAAAGAATAAATATTTCAAATTCATTAATATTTTTTTTTTTAATTTTTTATTCGTATTTGTGCTAAAGATTTTCTGAACGCTACTATATAACCTAAAAATTGAATGACGTTTAAATATTGTTTGGCAAATGATAAATGTAAACAATTTATATATTTTTTAATATAATTTATTAAATAGTTTATACGACAGTTATATTTAATAAGAACAACATAGAGTGCAACAGAATTACTATAAAGTTTAACTGTTCTCGGTATGTCGGACGAAGAAGTTGAAATTCCGACAACGTTTAAAAAGAGAAATTTTAAGAACAGTGGTAGCAGAAAACGAAAAAAATCAAGCTCTGAAGGTAAAACTACATCATTTCGTAAAAGACTTGGTTCTAAACAAACCACGAATTATTAAAAACATGAACTAATAAGGGACCTTTCGCGGAGCATTTATATCATCGAATGTAATTTATTTGTGAACTTATGTATATCTCTTAAAAATATATTAAAAATAGGAAAAAAATCATCAGTGACCGAAACTGCATAACGAGCTTCGCCTTTTGTAAACATTGTTGCAGAAAAGAATAGTTCTGAATCTGATGAACAAACAATAGTGTTGCCCACAAAACGGGCTCAGAAGCCAAACCCAAATATACAGTCCACTGGTGGACCAAAAAGACAAAAACCAGAGTTCGATGACAACAATGAAACCAGCAGTGATGAGGATAAGGTTTCTAATGTTTTTATTTCCCAACTTAACATCTACACACCAGTGTACCTACTGCTAGTGTCATTATTTTGTTGTTTTTAAAAAGGATGGTCATACGATATATCAACATCATTTACAGGTTTCAAAGTCTCGCACAACACTATCAGTTCAACAGCAGCGTGAAAATGCTACTGCAACATATGAATTAGACACGGAACACCATAAAGATGCTCAAGCAATATTTGAAAAAGCACAGAAAATCAATGAAGAGTTACAAGGACAGGCCGATGACAAGGTAAACTTAATGATTACTAGCTACAAATTTTAAGTAAGCTAAATATGTGCCTGTGTTATGGCACTTTGAAGTAATTTTACTCAGTTTTAGAAGGATCATCACTAAATATAAAAGGTGTAAAAAATGTTTCAGTAACTATAATGAAAATACTATAAAAGGTAAGAGTTTTAGCAATATTGATGTTTTGTTTTACCATATACATTAAAACTAGACACTGTTTACAAGTCAATTTATACGACAAGTTCACAACTGAACTGTTCTGAATAAATTCAAAGAGACTGTATATAATATCCTCAGTTTTTAATGTACCCTTTTTTTTTGTTTAAATGTATTACTTAATTTTGTAACATATTAACTTTAAGAATATGACATGTTATTAAGTAACTTTAGTAATGATTTTATGTAATGTAATTTTGTTAAAAAAAATTACCTGTTTACGTTTCCTACTGCATTAGGAGAATTCTGTAATGGTAGTGGTAAGGATGTGTTTTGAAAAATAAATAAAATATGCAGAGTAGAATTTGTTGGCATGAAACTTTGCAAAAGTAGTTAAGGATAATTTCAATATTGCAAAAACAACCTTTTATAAGATTATTCCAAATAAAAAGATTGATGGATGGTTTCAATGAATACACAAAAAGATAACCTACAATATAAACACATGAGGGTATGATAGTATACCAATATAACGTTGTATCACATAATTTCATTAATGTTTTAGGTGTATCGGGGGATCAACAATTATGCTCAGTACTACAAGAAAAGGGATACTGCAGCCGGTAACGCTAGTTCAGGTCTGGTGAGGAAAGGTCCTATAAGAGCACCGGCTAACTTAAGAGCTACAGTCAGGTAAAATTAAGTTATTGATGCATGTTTACATTATTATTGTAATTGTTAGTCATTAACAGAATTAGAGTTAATATAAAATTAAACTTGTAGAACTCATTGGTGGTGACCATTACTGGATGTGGGTTACCATGACAGTAGTTTGCCTGTTTCTGTCAATGTGAAGTAGTAAAGCTAGACTTACTACATAAAATTTCTAGGTGTTGTGTGATTTATAAGTATTCTAACAAATGTGTCATTGTATTGAGCAGATGTATCGCCTATCCATGGTCTTAATGCATTTTTTATATAAAATGGTTTTAGATCTCATAAACATCAGGTTTAGTTGCCCTGGTTATTTTGCTTCTTCTGTATTCCAGTTTACCAGGACACACTCCTGCTTGGTAATACAAGTAGAAACTTCTTGTTTGGAACATAGTTTTCTGTATCTTATTTCCTGTACTAGTTTCTAATTATGAAAGAATCTTGAATTGATTTTGTTTGACCAGGTGGGACTACCAGCCGGACATCTGTAAGGACTACAAAGAAACAGGCTTTTGCGGTTTTGGTGGTAAGTATTACGACTGTTAATATATTGCTAAAACTTTATTAAGCACATTTTTTACACAAATCTGTCGTCAATTTTGGACGAGTGTACCTTTTTATCATTTAAATTCGAATTCAAGTAAAAATTTTTAAACTTCTGTCACAGATTCGTGTAAATTTCTACACGACCGCTCCGACTATAAGCACGGCTGGCAGCTGGAGAGAGAAGAGCTGGAGGGCGGTGGGCGCAGGGACGACGGGGGCAGCGGCTCCGACTACGAGATCCACAGCGACGATGAGCTGCCGTTCAAATGCTTCATCTGCAGGGAGAGTTTCACCGACCCCGTTGTAACAAAGTAAGTAGTACTTTATTTTGTTTCTACTCCCGAGTAGAGTTTTAAATAAGGTTTCCTCTCTTAGCCAATTTGTGTAAGAATATGCAATCTAATGTGGCCTACAAGGCCTTGTTTATTCTTAAAAATAAATCCTGTGTAGACCCTATGGAAGTTATTGGAGTTTACAGTTGCACTCTTCGCTTGGAGACAGTTCTTTTCGTGCAAAGTTTGCGCCAGTAGTTTAGATGTTGGACGACAGAAACAGGCGCTGTGGTGTCATTTACTTATACGGTCCGGCGAGGGAGACCTGCCACCAGAAATGAAGGTGATGCTAATGTTGTACATCGTGTAACAGAACAGACTATTCGCAGATGCAAACACTATTACTGCGAGAAGTGCGCGTTGGAGAACTTCAAGAAGTCCAGCCGGTGCTACATCTGCAACGCGCAGACGAGCGGCGTGTTCAACCCGGCCAAGGAGCTGGAGGCCAGGGTGAGGCGGCAGGCGGAGCTCGCCGGCGGGGATGACGACGACGACGACTGACGGACGACGCGATGACGCCGCGGCCCGTTCGTATGTTTGTGCGTTCCACTATCCAGGACCACGTCGTCACTTAACACTGAATGATATTATGGTGGAGCGATAAGTGAAAAATACGAAACATCAAATAAAGTAACATTTGATACCGCTTGATAGTTTCATTCATCCTCACGAGGTTCCGTTTCAAAGTTATTAAGTTACAGATAAGACACTTTTCAGTTTTATTTATAGAGTCATGTCCAGCCATACAAACTGCTTTCGTGACTAAGCGCTTGCTTTGTAACATGGAAGTACCTAGTTCGATACGTGGTCCAAATGTTGTAGAATCTAGTGGTGGTTGGGTTTTTACGCATCCACCCATCTACCACCCTGAGTTTAGTTGTTTCCTAAACATAAGCCGTGACATTCAACGACGTAACGACATCGGCGCGTACCTCGTTCGGCACCGATTCGACACGCCGCTTATTTACACCCGCGTGCGTTGTTAATTTAGAAAAATGCTTATTATTCACATGACGTATCGGTAAAAGCTCATAGCAAATGAATTACAATATCATAATTAATTATTACGGTAATTAGTTATATAAATTTGTTAGTGAAACGATACGCGGAGCCGCACCGCCGAGTTCACTTCGTCGCTGGAGCGGATTTGCGAGACCCATGCGGAGGAATGGGTGAGTCTGTAGCCGACGTTATATTATTTTAATTCTTTAATGCATGTCACGAGTAACTATTGCGGACTGATAAACAATTATTCGGTTCATTAGTTAAAAGTTTAAGCGGCGTTTACAGCTTTTCTGGATATCGTTATAACAATACTTATTTACAAAAAATTTGCATCGTTAATTAGAAACAACGTTTCATACAGAAATTAATTATTAGAGCAACGTCTATCTTATTTTATGCGCTATGGTCTGAGTTATTTCTATACATTTCCAAGATCATCGTAGTAGTGATATTCAGAAAAAAATATTATAATCAAAAACGTTTAATAATTTTTTTTTTTTGTTTATCTGACTTGATATCTCTTTAAGAAAAACACAATACGGACTCCTTCCCTCTTTCCTAACACCTCATATTTCTAAAATGGAAAAGAATTTATATGCTTCTTAGTATCATTAATAATAACTTAAAGCTTGAATAATATTTTTGTTTTTGATTTTCATGTAATACCTCCAACTAAATATTTCGTTTTCGCTGTGTACATTTCCCTTAAAAGTTTCGTACCGAATTAATCGATCACATATGTTTGTTTTCTTGTCCCGCAGAGTTAACCTTTCTCCTCTTGACTCTCATCCCCAAAGTCCTGGGGAACCTGTGCACGGGTCTGCAAACTGCGGTCCTCTCGCATCCTGCCTCCTGCAAAAAATTCATAATATGCGAGGAGGAACAGCCCACTGTGATCACTTGCCCCGGCGATTTGTATTTCGATGTCTTTATTAGGGTAAGTTTTCATTTTTGGTCTTTTAAAAATATTTTCGATAACATTCGTTATGTTTTTTTACTATATGTGATTTCATTAAAACTACCTGAAACCGTTCGGATGTGTGCTGATGTCCACGAATCTTTCATATAATTTATTTGTGCAGAGTAAATTAACTGGCTTAAAATCATTAATATCATGAAATTTTAAATTATAATCGGGTTAAACATGAAAGTTTTAACATTTACAAATAATCACATATTTCGTATGTTTACCGTAACACAATGTAGCAAAAGGTTGAGGACTTGATTATTGTGCATCTGCTATTTCTCATTCTTTTCACTAGGGCATAGTAATATTTACCATATCTTTTTCTAAAAGATTGATATTTGTAGGGTAGGTGCCGCGTTTTGCAGCCCGTATGGACAAGAATAAACATATTCATCATTTTACTTTAATAATTTTATATTACAGAGTTGTATTCTACATTCGTTGGCTCATTGCGGACCGATGCTGACCACAACAACCACGCCATTACCGTATCGACCCACCAAACCCACCAGTACCACCGAGTTAAAACCTTTACCGCCAATAACACACCCAAGACGACTTTCTACCACATGGGAACCTCTGCCGCCTGTGCCAATAACGGACAAATCGAGTACCACAGAACAAGTGTTATCTGATTTTCCTATCACAACCAGATCTGAAAGTCCCTCCCAACCTCCGATAAGTAGCACGACAAATCCTGTAACTATTCACGATATCAGTACCTCGCATAGCGAATCCACAGAATCCAATTATACTGCCCATACATTATTTACAAGTTCCCCTCAATCGCTACACTCAACAACAAACAGGGAAACTACTCCGACTCCGTACATTACTACTCCTACTCTTAGTTCACAAGAAACAAGTATCTCGGATACTATAACAACTGAACAAGAACCATTCACATCATCTGTTTCTTCGCCCGCCAACTGGGACACTACCCTAACTAGTCACGCCCAAACCGAAATCTCTTCACCAAGCTACGACACAGTAACGATTTCGACCTCAAAGAAAACCAGCCAAGACAGTACTTCTGACTCTAGCAGTATCGGATCTACAATTCCTGCAAAATATACGACTACGTCACCTAACAGTTCACCAAATTCTGTAGACAAAACTTCAACGAGCCCTTTATTTAGTGAAACAACATATTTTACGGCTTCTTCACAAACTAATTACCCAAGTACCATTTCACTTAAGCCTAGAACTAGTTCTAGAAAATCGTCGCTTACAACAACGGATAGTGACTTCACATCTGTAACACCCACAATATCTCCTCGTATTTCAAGTTCACAACAAACAACTGTTTCGCACATTGATACGACTAAACACGAACCCTTAACATCTACTCAATACACAACAGAAAACAGTACAAATAACTCTCCATCAGATATAACTCCATCGAGTCTTTTAACAGCCACACCGTCAACTACAATACAAACTACTCAAGCAACCATTTCTAGTTCCAGCGAACCAACGGCTACAATTTCTGAAACTAGTACATTTGTTTCATTAAACACTACATCAAGTTCATTTGAAACAACATTAGCAAGCACCTCACTAGGCGATACTACCTTGTTAAATGAAACTTTACCTCCAATAACTTCAAGCAAAACAACTTCAGTTTCAATGTCTTCTTCAGAAACCAATTTACCAAGTTCTATTTCTCTTACGCCTTCGACGAACTCTGGTAAATCATTTCCAACTTCTACAACACGTGAAATCACTTCTGATACACCGACAGCTTTACCTTACACACCAAGTTCAGAACAAACAAATATTTCACAATCTTCAACATCTAAGCAATACTTTTCGCCCTCTTCTACAACAGAAATCAATACAAGTAACACACCAACAAATATAACAACTCCAAGTTACGTTACTTTTGCACCATCAACTACTATACAAACTACACAAAACACCTCTTTTAGTACCAGCGATGCAACTGCTACTATTCCTGTAGTAATTACAACAGATCCTTCAAAAACTTCACTGAGTTCTATACAAACAGAGTCAGCAAGCACTGGTACAATTCCTACAACATCTATCACATTACCTTCAACGTGGTCTTCTGAAACATCTCCTCTCATTGAAACTAGTTCTTTGTCTACCAATAATTGGGATACTTCTTTATTAACTCGACAATCGAGTTCTTACTCCACTGATATCTGGCAATCCTCACCATCGACTCCATTTACTGTTACTGTGAGTACAGCCAACAATACACAAAGTGAAAATCCAAATACCACCAAGGTATCAATTAACTATCCAAGCAGTACAAACAAACCCATTACTTTTGAATCTCCTTCGCCATCTACAATTATCGTTTCAACAAATTCAACAGAGATACCTGTTATGAAGACAAGTTCTCTTTCCACAACTAGTTCAGAAACATCTGCATCTACGCTATCATCCAGTACACCTTCGCCGACAATTATTTTAACTAGTAGAAAGATAGTTCATTCTACAGAAACATCAACAACAAGTTCAAATCCAATAACTAGCACTAGTATCTTGCCAAATACTGAAACTACACCGATAACAGGATTTAGTATTTCAACTACGTCAAATCCATTCTCAACCAATACTGATTCTAATGAAACACCCGAAAAACCCTCTACTACTACAAGTATCAATGATTTGACAACCGACGATAATCAATTAGTAATTATAACACGAACAACAATTTCTTCAAATCCAAACTCTTTACTTCCGATAACAACATCTATTTCGTCATCTTCCTCATTTACAACAACAGGGCCAACAGAAGCTTCATCCAGGACAACAAAAGCTTTACCAACTTCTTCCGGTAAGGTTACACCGAAAGGCTCGCCTTTACCACCGGTAACTACACCAGAAATAGAATCGTCGCTGTCTCCCCTGCCACCTCTTTCGACAATTCCCATATCAACACTTGTGCCAGAAACTACTACGGAATCAGTTCCGTCAACTACCCCAGAACCCTGCCATCCTCGTGAATATTACACATTACCTAATCCTGCCAATACAAGGACTTTCTATTACTGCGTCTTTGGAACGAGATACACTTTCTGGTGCCCACACAATTATGAATTTGATCCTAAAAGACACGTGAGTACTTTTAGCAGTAACCAAATATTGTTTAAGAAATTCCGTTATTACTTATAGAACCGTAACTGTAATATACTGCAAACAATGCATGCACTTCCTCACATGCGAGTAACCATAAGAAAACAAACTGCTACTTAAAAAAAATTAGAACGAAATCCTTTGCTGCGAAAACGCAACGGAACAGCAACGCTCCTGATGTTACAGCGACGGTGACACTTACCACCACCTGTGCCATTCGCTTGTTTATGTTGCCTATAAAAATATCATCAGCCCTGTTCGTCCTTTTTTACATTGTAGTACATTGAGCGCGTGATTGAAATATGTTTTATAATTAACAGCAACATTTCTCACAGATATGCACTCATCCTGACGAATGCGAATGTAAACACAACTCCGACAGCTGATGAAGAATCTCCGAAGAATGCTCGAAGCCAGCACGATTCCTCACAAGCACCGGATAACCAAGATGCAGTGTTTTGTAAATAAAGATAAATGAACTTGCTATTTTATTATTTTACTATATTATTTGTTTGTAATAATATACAGTAATATTTAAAAGACATGGCGGTTTGTTTTTGTATTCTTTATTTATATTCCAATTCCTCTGCAATTTAGAAATGATCACATCTTCTAAACTCAAAGTCAATAGAGCTCGCCTTCCTGTGTATTTATACAATACATAATAAGAACCAAAACGCAGCAGTTTAGCAGCGTGGCACAGTGGCTAACACCTTGTCTATAGTACGAAAGTTTACTGTTCGATTCCAGGGTATTGTGAAATGTGGATGGTAATTAGATTTTTCGAATCCACTCGGCTAGGTACTGCCCACATATTGAAAACCTGTCGCTATATCAGCATAGCCACATCATTCAAGAGTTAGCAATTTTGTGTAAAAGGAAAGTATATATACTTCGCACGAAAGCGACCCCTGTAATGGGAACGGTCCCAATCATACCACTGCAGACGTTCCCGTTATATTTAATAAAACTGTTTTATCTAAGTGAACAAACTAAAAAACAATGAAAGCTATTTATTTACAAATACATTAAATTTGTTTTACTGATAAGATAACGCAGTTTAGGTGACGACATTGTGTTGATACACGCGCGTGCGCCGCCGTCACAGACAGCTGGTAATTTTGAATGGAGCCTGATGACGTCACTCCCTCAAGGAACTTCAGATTGTGGAACAGCAAACGTATTAGACTTCTAAATGTACTATTTATTTATGCCTGGCAAATTATCGATATACAGTAAGTTAAAAAAGTCATAAATATTTTTATGTGAATATCTGCTCATTTGCATTATTGTATAATTATTATTAAACAGCCTCAACAAATTTTCCCTCGTCTCGGAGCTTTCGCCGACAAGGACGGACTTTAAAGTCATTACATGTAGTAATGTTGTAAATACTTATGTAACAAAGCGATGTGATGCGCTGAACGTTTATCTAGTGGTGATGAACCAGTCCACAACATCGAGACATGTTGAAGTATTTCAATTACGGTATCGCGATAATTGATTTGGGACTCAAAATAGTACACACATGTATATATATACTTTTGTTATTTAGTTGTATGGTACATTTACAACTAGAATTTTTCCACCGTTACAATCCACAGCAAATCTAGACTGTTTAGATAACTGCAAACACAATGACCGTGTAATTAGACAATGCGGATTATTGTATAGTTTTAAATATAAATTATGGACGGTCATTACGCAGAGCTCGCTCGCCCGCAATATCTACGGCGGCGCGGCGGCGCGGCCGGCAGCCACGCGCCTGCGCCGGAGATGCTGCGCCATGCGGGTATGTATACGTACCTCGCGGTACTGCGGCCCGGGGGTGCGTTTTGCCGGGAATCCAAGGACCTTAATCAACTGACAGGTTTTTAACACTACCGCACAAGTTGTTTTGCTAAGTAAAAATCACCCGCTTGTCACCTCGATATCTTCTCGATCCTTTTATTGGAAAGATCTCCCCGGATGACCTGTGAATGTTGTGCGGACTCATATTACCGTTTTTTTGTTACTCTTATCATGTTGAAATAACTCTAATTGTACGTTTGTCGTGCAACGTTAACGTTGCTATTTCTATAAATATGTTGGTTTTAATTAGTTGATTTATTTCAGTTTACTTCGTGATGGTGTCATCTATATATGCATCAGCAGATGGAATACAGTATGTGCCATTTGAAAACCACAGAGTAAGTTGTAATTATTAGTTTTTCACACTATATTTAAAATCTTCTATTACTATTCTTACATCAGTTCTTTGACAACCTTTCCTTTTCTAGCACACCGCTTTGCCGCATTTTATCATGACGTCTGTTATTTCTAATAAAGGAAGAAGGAACTTAGATTACAAGGTTACAGATGTTAATGAAGATGTTCAAGAACAAAACATGAAGAATGGTGTGCTACGTAACATTATGTCTTCTACAAATAACAATAATCATAACACAGAACCTTATCATTTCCAAAGAACCTATCGTTTATTTGACGATGAAGTTGATTCAGTGGAAAATATTAGAAGTCAAAATGTTAATGAGGAAATCAATCCGAAGAAATTGTTAAATGAAATAAGGAATTATCCACCAAATGCTTTTAACGAAGATGAGCAAAGACGTTTATTTTTTTCTCAAATTTTTTCTCTGTTTGACAATGATGAACTGAGAAATCCTAGAAAAACTAACAAAGAGATGCAAAGAGATAACGACAGCAACAAACATTCAGATTATTACAATAAACACAGCAAACATCAAAACGCAGATTGGAAAGCAAATCCACAAACATCGCCGAGTGACAGAAGACATTTGTTTGGTAACAAAGCAGCACCCGATTATGACGCTTCATTTGTATCGGTTAATAAAAAATTGGCGAGAGTAAAAGAACATAGCCATAAAAGCGACAAAATTATGAATAAAAATAGCCTTAATTTAAACCCAGACGTTGTTACGTATAAACACAAAAGACCGTTTGAAAGAAAACGTCCAGCAAGAGAAAATAATTCACGTGTTTCTCGACAGCTCACGACTGATTCATTAACTGAAGACTCGAGCGATAATTTTCAGAAACTAGATGAAATGAATGACCTAACACTAAAGTCTAAGAAAAGAAATAAAAGTCTCACCACTCCGTCAGTTGACGAGCCCTTCGCGAGTGACAGTGAAAACTTATTAAAACACTCCACTATAATCAGTTCCATACTATCAAGTTCTGAAAATCACGTTATTATGAGTTCAGAAGAGAAAAATGAAGCAGATTATGTTGATCAGACTTACTCGTTTGAGGATGTAACAGAAACAACACCAGATAACAAAGAATCCATAGAAAACAATTACGATTTTTTACCTAAAGACAATTCCCTCATAAAATATAGTCCAAAAACCGTTAAGAACTTTGTGAAGTTTACTGACCTTGATGATTTTCCAAATTCCTATTCACACCTTATTAGAGATGAAAATAGCGTTAAATTGAACGACGACAATATTTCGTCGAAAGAAGTAAATAATATTAACGATGACGTCCCGTACACAGTCAGTACGTCTCAAACGAAAATTTTAGAGGTGACTAAAGATGATAATGACAAAAAGAAAAGGAATCAAAGATTTTATTAGAAAATACTGTAAAAGATCTAAAAGAAAGACCAGAACATGTCGATATAGGCAATTTAGGTACACGAAGAAGTAATTTCAATTCGGCTAAAGAGGATACAGAGATCACAAAAACTGAAGAAGTTAACAATGCAGACGCTGCGTCGCCTCAACAAGAACTACAACTTCCACAAGTCTATGCACATACGAAAGTTATACCAATTCATAATGAAGTAATGAAACCGTCATCAGCTCATATAAAATTTGATCTATTTATTGAAATGCCATCTAAAAATGATTATGCGAATAGTAGGTAACATCTGATCAATAGCTACGTTTAAAGTGATTACACTTGTGTCAAATATATTTTAGGTTTGTAGATAAAGGATAAAGTCTTTCAGTTATATAAATGTAATTCGTCATACGTATCATAGTCCTAAACGTTTAGTTTTCATAAAGCATTTCAGTTGTTCCGAAAGCTTCCTTTTATCATTGCAATAAATTATTTGCGTCTACAAATTGATAAAACTTTATATTGTAACCCTGCACTTCCGGCTCGTTGCAGGCAGATCGAAGAAATAAATAAAAACAAATCTGATATCTGTCTCGTTTTTATTACATAGCAACTTCCTCCGACACCGGCACATTGGCGGAGCGGAGCGCGCCTTTGCATGTCCTCGTCCAGCGTCTGCATAAATAATAAAAAAAGCTACGAAGCAGGCGGATATCAATTATAAATAAAATAAAACACAGCCATGGTTACAATACTATCGGTTTCATTTGTCTCATCGCTTTATTCATGTTCTCATCGCCGTACATCCCCTCTCCGATATCACAACGCATTGCTGCAACAAACGAAGGCATTCGTTAATATAATATTATAATTACTATAATTAAAGTATTTATATAAAAGAAGCACGATGGTATAATCATCATCTCTCGCTCTCTTTAAGACTCGCAACGAGCAGCTGGAACTCTTTGTTCGCAAACAGAGGTTATTTACAACACAATGATGGCGACTCGCCGTGCGCCTGCTCGTCCGGCGGTGGAAGAAGAGGATCTGGGGTATTATACGATGCAATTCCAGAGCACACACTCCGAAATGTTAAATATAAAAGAGTCGGACTTACGGTCAAAACGGAGTCGAATTCGAATCCGTCGCTGCATTGTAATTTTATAGGAGTGTATCCGGTGCACATGTAGAAGAAGTTGCACATGGATGGGTGGGCGACCGTGCCGATGAAGCCCGGCGGGCACACCGCCGCCCCTGTGGTGTTGCCTAGCTCATCGGCGGTGGTGTTCCCCGGTCCCACTGTGCTGGACTCCTTCGGTTCCGATGATGTTTCTGCCGGCACAAAACTCGTCGATAGATCTTCGTGCGCCGTATAAACCTCATCTTCACCATTCGTCCATGGTGTTGTTCTGTCTGTAAAGAAAATGTTGTTCTCTTTGTGTGATAAACTCAATCGCACGATTTTAATCGTAAGATTATCATGACATTCAATCAATGTTATATTAAGGCCAATACGATACGCGGCTTCCGGTAAAATTATCTAGACATAAATTTTATGTGCGTCACCACAACTGTGAAGTGCAAAAGTTGCACAGATTCACTAAATATTTAAACAATATGGACTCTGCATAAAATACGTTTCTCAAAAGCAATAAACTATTAAAAAAATTGTATCATCAGATCTGAAAAGGTCAAAGCATAAGTTTCTATTTACTTTTGACTATATTATATACACTTTAGGCGCAAAGCTTCAACGCCCATGTTTTTTAATGACAATAGCAATCAACAATTTCGTTTATAGAATAATTGCATAGAAATTATGAAAGTTATACTTTATTGTTACATATAAACATTTCATGTAAGAACGTGTTGGCTTTTAAGTAATTTCAATATTTTAAAAATGTGTATATCCATTACTAATATGTACCTTTGGACGCGGTGCAGCCGGTTTCGGATATGGGAACACATTGCTGAAAAATAAGAGTCAGTTTAGTTGTGAACTGTGAATTTAATTGATGCTTTTAATGAATTTTCGCTATTTGATCTCATGTAATAATATCAAATAGACAAATGGAAATCATAACACGACAGCAGATCAGGCAGTGGTGCCTTAATGTTAAAGATATTTAGCGTTTTGGAGTCATCGGCGACAAGCTGGGTGCTTTGATGTAACGGCACTAAAAGAATCCTTTTTAACTAACGTGTGTTTTAACGACGCCGGTGTTTAATACAAGACAATGATATACGTATAAGTATGAACTTACACCTTCCTCCGCATCATACTCGAAGCCACTGCTGCAGAACAGCGGTATGGCCAGCCCGCCGGTGCACAGGAAGAACGCGTCGCACTTCGTCGGGTGAGCCACGTTGCCAAACTTATCTGGTGGGCAGATAGGAGCCTCGGTGGAGGAGGAGGCTGGCTGCGTCGTGCTGTCCACGAGGCCACTAGTGGACGCGACGTCGGTTTGCCCGGGGCCGCCGGTGCTGAGCGTCCCCGTGGAGCTCTCCAGCGCGTCCACGTGCGTTGTTTCAGCAGAATCAGTGGATATTTCGGATTCTGACGGAGTTGTGCTCGAAGGTCTAGAAGAACCTTTAACAATAGTTGTACGCTCAAAGTATATAGTTATGTAGTAACAAATGATTGCAGTCACATTTATATTCAGAAAAAAAAACATTTAAAAACTCAAAAGTAATTTTTATGTAACACGGTGTTTAAAATATAATTTACTAAAACAATTTTAACATAATGTATAGAAACTTCTGTTTAACATACCGATGGACGCTGTACAGCCGCTGTCGGATATCACCACGCAGCGCTGGAAAATACAGGTGCATAATTCTTTTGATTAAACAAATTTTTATAATTTCAAAGTTCTGATACAAGATAGCATTATTTGAAGAGAAATATTATAATGAAATTATCAACAATGGAAACCAACTTTAAATTTGTTGTTGGAGAACTGAACGAGGAAGGTTCGTGCCATTAAAATCATTTCATAGAAATAGTACATAAAATAATTACAAATATATTGTAAAGACTGCCTGAAAGAGTACACTGATAGTAAGTCTCTTTTGCCGGCTACCGTCTGTCCGTACGCTGCCAAACAGTAACATGTTCTATGTTCTACTATGTACTAGTACTTTGTTCTGATTTGAAAGGTACCGCAGCTAGTGAAATTATTTACCATTTTGTCTCGCATAGCAGCTCAATGCGGTGCAGTGTTTATGATCCTAACCAGCGCCACATTGTTATGAGCGGACGTATCACTTACCAACAGGTGAATGTTTTCGCTTCCAATAAAAAGACAACGGACGTGAGACTTACGCCGACGACGGGATCGAACTCGAATCCATCAGTGCAGAATAGTTGTAACGGATATCCGCCTGCGCACAAGTAGAAAGAATTGCACAGAGACGGATGCGAAACGTTTGTTAGAACGCCTGGTGGGCACAAGAACGGAACTGTTGTGGTCTCGCTTCCTTCTTCTGTAGGTTCGTTGTCACTTGTCGTCGGTGTGGAGGTGACAGTTCCTTCTTCGGTTGTCAACTCCCCATCTGTTGATTGTATCATTGTGGAATGACTACTCGTTTCTAAATCGGTTGGCGTAGCTATTGAAGATACATCTGTAGCCGAGTTCTCTGTCGAAGTTAGTATTAGAATGGTGCTGTGTTCATTTGAAGTCGTCTGTATTTCAGGCGATGTTGTTATTTGATTTTCTGTAGTTGTTGACATTTCAGAGGAAGTATGAGGTACATCTGTATTTCGTGTACTTTCGGAGGTAGTTTCAGTTGTTTGATCAGTTTTAAATGTTGTGCGATCTGTGGTTTCGGTGATATCGTTGTCAGTAGTAGGTTTGAAATCTTCTGTTGTTGTTTCTGTTTGACTTGTATAATCGTTAGTAGTAATCAGATGTGTGGTTTTGTCGTCAATTGTTGAAAAATCATAAATTTCAGTAGTAGTTGTTCCTGTAGAAAATTTAAAGATGTTTCAAATTTAAGAATATGTAATTACGAACACTTGTAATTATTAAAAGTTGCTTTAATTTTTACCTCTCGACGCTGTGCATCCATTATTAGAAATTTTTACGCAGCGCTGAAAATTAAAATTATATATTAATTATTTTAACACACACATATATGAACATCGCTTTTCTTATAAAACACAGTATTAAAGAGAAACTGAGCATTTCATTTACAAAACAATTATGATAAGTGTTATTTTGAGGCATTGTTAAATTTACTTAATGACTATTCAAAAACTTTATTTTAATCCTTTTTGCGCACTCGCCACTTTCTCAATTTTTTTCATTGTGGCATAATGAAAAAGAAAGGATCTTGTTAAAGTTATACACATCGAATACTTACACCACGTACTGGATCGAATTCTTTTTTCTTGGGACAGAACATTTGTAGCCCTTTACCACCAGAGCAAGCAAGAAATGAATTACATAATTCTGGATGCGGGCGAAGGCCTACAAAGCCTGGAGGACAAAGTTTCGTGGTCTGAGTTGTAGTTAAAACTTGTTGGGTTGTGGTATCCAACATTTCAGTCGTTATTTCCGGTGAACTCTGCGTTTGGTTGGTGGGGTTTTTTTTTTTTTTTTTTTTTTTTTTTTTTTTTTTTTTTTTTTTTTTTTTTTTTTTTTTTTTTTTTTTTTTTTTTTTTTTTTTTTTTTTTTTTTTTTTTTGTTTTGTTTCGGTGGACAATGTATGTTCGGCTGTAATGTACGTACTATCCGATGTCGTGTTTAGTTGATCTGTGGACGCCACTGTAGACGGGTTAGTTGTTTCAATACTAGACGTTTGCGTTTCATTCTCCGGTTTCGTTGCCACCTCCTCAGTCGTCATTGTATACTCTATAGTTACTGTAGTTGGCGAGAATGTTTCTGCAGTAGTAACTTCTTTTTCAGTTGTTGAATTTGGTACAGATGTTTCATGACTATTTGTAGAGGAAGTTATTTCTTCAGTATTAATTGTTGTGGTTTGTTGTTCTGTAAAATTGAACATTATATAAAAATACACGTAGTAGTGTACTTCAAACAAAAACTTGGAATTTAAAGTAATATATTAATGGTTAGTCATTAACTGGAAAAGATCATTAGTTTAATGTTATTTTTAATTGAAATATTAAAAGTATCAACAGAGGCAAGTGTTGGATAAATGTATAAAGATACTGTTGAAGATATAAATAACTACTATAATAAGTATGAATACTTGTAACATTTAAGAATGGTATGAACGCGTTAAGACATCTATAATTGCAAACTCGGCAATTCTAACACCGGTAACTTTCAAGTCTTCCAAGTTATTTATGCAAGTAAAACTCTTTTCATAACTTTTATTATAAATTGTTAATAATTTCTTGATTTATATAGAAAAATATTTACCCTTTAAAGCCGTACATCCATTGTCACTTATGAGAACACAATGCTGTAAAAAGTAATGTTAAAATTATTAATACATTAATAATATTGTCAGAGTACAAAAACATAATTTAATGATATTCAATTAAATAAAAATTCTCATCGCTTATTATTTAATATAGAGACAAAATAACAGATAATTATAATAGCTGGAGAACAAGAACTTTTGTCTTACAGCGATTATGTGGATGAATACAGAGACGGAAATGAATAGCTCTTCATAAATTTCAGTTTTGATGACTAGAATGCATCGTATTGCACATTATGTTATAAAAAATCTTACCTGAAGTGCAGGATCGTATTCGAAACCGCTGCTGCAAAACAGCTGTATTGCAATACCGCCCGCGCACAAGTAGAACGAGTCACACAACTCCGGATGAGCTACATTTCCAAAGTAGCCGTCCGGACACACCCCCGGGGCCATTGTTGTTTGTTCCGTTTCATCAACAGATTGCGTTGTTGTGTCGTATTCTGTCGTAGACCTTGATGTGCTCGTTTGAATTTCTACAGTTGTTTCAATATTAGAAGTAGTTAATTGAATTGGTTCTGTAGTAGCCGTTGATAATATATTTGTAGTCGATTGGGAATCTTGAATAGTTGTTTGCCAATTATCACTAGTACTCATTAACTCCGTGGTTGTGGGAACTGTCTCATCTTCAAGAGTCGAATAGCTTGCGCTTGTGGTTTCTGGCAAGTCTTCGTTCGTTGTCGAATATTCCGTCGTTGACTGGCTCATTCCTGTTGTTAGTTCTGGTAAGTTTGTTGTTCCATTAGTTATTTCTGCACTGTCTGTTGAAATCGTTGTATCTAATTCCGTGGTAGTTTGTAATTCCTCCGTAACATTATCAGAGACACTAGATGTAGTAAAACTATCTGCAGCTGTCGTAGATCTTTCTGTAGCAATTATTAAAATAATAATTAATATTACATATTGCTTTTCTAATAATGTCGCAGAAAATTTGGAAATACATTTTAATTTCAAATATTTTTTTAAATGTAAATTGGTTATGGTACAAAGATTCAACTGCATGCATAGAATTTGAATTATTATTTACCTTTAGAAGCTGTGCAGCCGCTGTCTGATATTAAAGCGCATTGCTGAAAAAAATAATTTTATAATAGTATGATGAGTTCGTTTATAAACAATTAGGCTTAACTACAAAAAAATACTCAAAAAATATTTACTCACTTTTGACTCGGGATCGAACTCGAATCCTTCGCTGCAGAACAATTGTATGGGATAACCTGCAGCACACATATAGAAAGAATTACAAAGTTCCGGATGCGGAACGTTTTCAAAACTTCCGGGGGGACATATCACCGCTGGCGGGGTAGGCGTCGTGTTTACTTGGTCTGTCGTCATCTGTAAATGAAAAAAGGTACCTATGTAGTTGTAACTTGTTTATTATCTCCTTTAATGGAATGACAAGTTTGTTAAAATGTTCAATATTTCGTTTGATCTGAAATAAATTTATGTAAAATAAAAATTTCATTGAACGCTAACAAATTCATTAACAAAAAGTTTGCATTTTGATGGTTGGAATTATATTAAGTTTCTTGTCCAGTCCAGCGTCACAATTACTATTTAAAAATAAATATTATTACAACACTTCGCTTTAATAGTAATAAAAGGTTTTATAGCACTTTAAGCAGTATGCACTTTAAGCAGTATGCACATTATGTAGTAGTTTTTTATTTGTCTTACTCACATCAGCTATTGTGTTTGTGTGTTCTGTTGTAGATGTATCAATGTTTGATTGATCGCCTGGGTAATTTGTATCACTCTCTGATACTGTGTAGTATTCTGTAGTGGTCTGCAAATGGTCACTGTTCGTGCTGCCTACTTGTAACGTCGATGTTTCGTGTCCAAGCTCTATTGTGATTCCCGCCGTTGTGAACACTAATTCAGGATAACTAACTAGATCACTCACTGACGTTAAATAAGATTCCGTCACAGTTATGACTTCAGAGTCAGAAGAGTTAATTATTTCTTTAGTGTATGAAGCTGTTGGTGAAGTAACAAATTCCGTAGATTGTTCTGTTGTATATCCCTGTGTCGACGCTACAGATTCTGTAGTGGTATTCAAATGCATTGTATTTGTACTATAAAAAGTTGTTTCATACCGAGTGGTTGTTTGTGTTTCAGGTTCTTCTGTTTCTTTTATTGTAAAATCATCGTTGGTTGTGTGAACATTAGATACCGTAGTTAAATTATTTGACGATGGCTCTGTAATTGGAATTTCATCTGTAGTGCTTCCTAAAGAAATATTTGATGTAGGCTCGTATGTACTGTATTCAGTCGTCGCCACTGAAGATATTGTGTAATTTTCTGTTGAAGTAATTGACTGTGTAGTATAAAAATCTGGATATGTGCTGGACACAGAAGACTCTGTGGAATGCTTGTCGGTGGTTGATTCAGTTTCTGTTTCACTTGATGGATACATCGTTGTGTAAGTAATAGGATTTACTTCTGATGGTATTTGCACTGTAGTCGTGCGTAGTTCCGTTGTACTAATAAAGGGCGTCAATGTTGTATCGACCTCTTTAATAGATGAGTTCAAGTTATCCCTCTCTGTTGTAGTAAAATGTGTAGCATTAGTTTCCAAGAATAAAGTAGTATAACTTTCAGTAGTAATTACCTGGTCTGTTGTAGTTTCATATTCATCTGTAGTAAGAATTGAACTAGCCGTACTATCTCTGTCCGATGTCGTTTCAGTTTGAACCGTAGTAGGGAGGTCCGGATGTCTCGTAGTATATACCTCAGTTGTAGAAAGTAATGAGCTTGTGGTGGTAGATGACACGGGAGGTACTGGCGCATCAGTCTCAACGGTCGTTTCATATTCTTCCGTTGTAGACTCGGATGTTACTGTTGAATAAATGGGCGAAGTCGTTGGCACCTCAGTTGGAGCACTTGTTGTGGTAGATGTCACAGGAGGTACTGGCGCATCAGTCTGAACGGTCGTTTCATATTCTTCCGTTGTAGACTCGGATGTTACTGTTGAATAAACAGGAGTAGTCGTTGGCACCTCAGTTGGAGCACTTGTTGTGGTAGATGTCACGGGAGGTACTGGCGCATCAGTCTGAACGGTCGTTTCATATTCTTCGGTTGTAGACTCGGATGGCACTGTTGAATAAACAGGAGTAGTCGTTGGCACCTCAGTTGGAGCACTTGTTGTGGTAGATGTCACAGGAGGTACTGGCGCATCAGTCTGAACGGTCGTTTCATATTCTTCCGTTGTAGACTCGGATGGCACTGTTGAATAAACAGGAGTAGTCGTTGGCACCTCAGTTGGAGCACTTGTTGTGGTAGATGTCACAGGTGGTACTGGCGCATCATCTGAACGGTCGTTCATATTCTTCCGTTGTAGACTCGGATGGCACTGTTGAATAAACAGGAAGTAGTCGTTGGCACCTCAGTGGAGCACTTGTTGTGGTAGATGTCACGGGTGGTACTGGCGCATCAGTCCTGAACGGTCGTTTCATATTCTCCGTTGTAGACTCGGATGTTACTGTTGAATAAACAGGAAGTAGTCGTTGGCACCTCAGTTGGAGCACTTGTTGTGGTAGATGTCACAGAGGTACTGGCGCATCAGTCTGAACGGTCGTTTCATATTCTTCCGTTGTAGACTCGGATGTTACTGTTGAATAAACAGAGTAGTCGTTGGCAACCTCAGTTGGAGCACTTGTGGTGGTAGATGTCACAGAGGTACTGGCGCATCAGTCTGAACGGTCGTTTCATATTCTTCCGTTGTAGACTCGGATGTTACTGTTGAATAACAGGAGTAGTCGTTGGCACCTCAGTTGGAGCACTTGTTGTGGTAGATGTCACGGAGGTACTGGCGCATCAGTCTGACGGTCGTTTCATATTCTTCTGTTGTAGACCTCGGATGGCACTGTTGAATAAATGGGCGAAGTCGTTGGCACCTCAGTGGAGCACTTGTTGTGGTAGATGTCACAGGAGGTACTGGCGCATCAGTCTGAACGGTCGTTTCATATTCTTTCTTCGGTTGTAGACTCGGATGGCACTGTTGAATAAACAGGAGTAGTCGTTGGCACCTCAGTTGGAACACTTGTTGTGGTAGATGTCACGGGAGGTACTGGCGCATCAGTCTGAACGGTCGTTTCATATTCTTCCGTTGTAGACTCGGATGGCACTGTTGAATAAATGGGCGAAGTCGTTGGCACCTCAGTTGGAGCACTTGTTGTGGTAGATGTCACGGGAGGTCGTGGCGCATCAGTCTGAACGGTCGTTTCATATTCTTCGGTTGTAGACTCGGATGGCACTGTTGAATAAACAGGAGTAGTCGTTGGCACCTCAGTTGGAGCACTTGTTGTGGTAGATGTCACGGGTGGTACTGGCGCATCAGTCTGAACGGTCGTTTCATATTCTTCTGTTGTAGACTCGGATGGCACTGTTGAATAAATGGGCGAAGTCGTTGGCACCTCAGTTGGAGCACTTGTTGTGGTAGATGTCACGGGAGGTACTGGCGCATCAGTCCTGAACGGTCGTTTCATATTCTTCGTTGTAGACTCGGATGTCACTGTTGAATAAACAGAGTAGTCGTTGGCACCTCAGTTGGAGCACTTGTTGTGGTAGATGTCACGGGAGGTACTGGCGCAATCAGTCTGAACGTCGTTTCATATTCTTCCGTTGTAGACCTCGGATGGCACTGTTGAATAAACAGGAGTAGTCGTTGGCCACCTCAGTTGGAGCACTTGTTGTGGTAGATGTCACGGGTGGTACTGGCGCATCGTCTGAACGGTCGTTTCATATTCTTCTGTTGTAGACTCGGATGTCACTGTTGAATAAATGGGCGAAGTCGTTGGCACCTTCAGTTGGAGCACTTGTTGTGGTAGATGTTACAGGAGGTACTGGCGCATCAGTCTGAACGGTCGTTTCATATTCTTCTGTTGTAGACTCGGATGGCACTGTTGAATAAACAGGAGTAGTCGTTGGCACCTTCAGTTGGAGCACTTGTTGTGGTAGAGTCACGGGAGGTACTGCGCATCAGTCTGAACGGTCGTTTCATATTCTTCTGTTGTAGACTCGGATGTTACTGTTGAATAAACAGGAGTAGTCGTTGGCACCTCAGTTGGAGCACTTGTTGTGGTAGATGTCACGGGAGGTACTGGCGCATCAGTCTGAACGGTCGTTTCATATTCTTCTGTTGTAGACTCGGATGGCACTGTTGAATAAATGGGCGAAGTCGTTGGCACCTCAGTTGGAGCACTTGTTGTGGTAGATGTCACGGGAGGTACTGGCGCATCAGTCTGAACGGTCGTTTCATATTCTTCTGTTGTAGACTCGGATGGCACTGTTGAATAAACAGGAGTAGTCGTTGGCACCTCAGTTGGAGCACTTGTTGTGGTAGATGTCACGGGAGGTACTGGCGCATCAGTCTGAACGGTCGTTTCATATTCTTCTGTTGTAGACTCGGATGGCACTGTTGAATAAACAGGAGTAGTCGTTGGCACCTCAGTTGGAGCACTTGTTGTGGTAGATGTCACGGGAGGTACTGGCGCATCAGTCTGAACGGTCGTTTCATATTCTTCTGTTGTAGACTCGGATGGCACTGTTGAATAAACAGGAGTAGTCGTTGGCACCTCAGTTGGAGCACTTGTTGTGGTAGATGTCACGGGTGGTACTGGCGCATCAGTCTGAACGGTCGTTTCATATTCTTCTGTTGTAGACTCGGATGGCACTGTTGAATAAACAGGAGTAGTCGTTGGCACCTCAGTTGGAGCACTTGTTGTGGTAGATGTCACGGGTGGTACTGGCGCATCAGTCTGAACGGTCGTTTCATATTCTTCTGTTGTAGACTCGGATGGCACTGTTGAATAAACAGGAGTAGTCGTTGGCACCTCAGTTGGAGCACTTGTTGTGGTAGATGTTCACGGGAGGTACTGGCGCTCAGTCTGAACGGTCGTTTCATATTCTTCGGTTGTAGACTCGATGGCACTGTTGAATAAACAGAGTAGTCGTTGGCAACCTCAGTTGGAGCACTTGTTGTGGTAGATGTCACAGGAGGTACTGGCGCATCAGTCTGAACGGTTCGTTTCATATTCTTCGGTGTAGACTCGGATGGCAACTGTTGAATAAACAGGATAGTCGTTGGCACTCAGTTGGAGCACTTGTTGTGGTAGATGTTACAGGAGGTACTGGCGCAATCAGTCTGAACGGTCGTTTCATATTCTTCGGTGTAGACTCGGATGGCACTGTTGAATAAACAGGAGTAGTCGTTGGCACCTCAGTTGAGCACTTGTTGTGTAGATGTCACGGAGGTACTGGCGCATCAGTCTGAACGGTCGTTTCATATTCCTCCGTTGTAGACTCGGATGGCACTGTTGAATAAACAGGAGTAGTCGTTGGCACCTCAGTTGGAGCACTTGTTGTGGTAGATGTCACGGGAGGTACTGGCGCATCAGTCTGAACGGTCGTTTCATATTCTTCGGTTGTAGACTCGGATGGCACTGTTGAATAAACAGGAGTAGTCGTTGGCACCTCAGTTGGAGCACTTGTTGTGGTAGATGTCACGGGAGGTACTGGCGCATCAGTCTGAACGGTCGTTTCATATTCTTCGGTTGTAGACTCGGATGGCACTGTTGAATAAACAGGAGTAGTCGTTGGCACCTCAGTTGGAGCACTTGTTGTGGTAGATGTCACGGGAGGTACTGGCGCATCAGTCTGAACAGTCGTTTCATATTCCTCCGTTGTAGACTCGGATGTCGCTGTTGAATAAATGGGCGAAGTCGTTGGCACCTCAGTTGGAGCACTTGTTGTGGTAGATGTCACGGGTGGTACTGGCGCATCAGTCTGAACGGTCGTTTCATATTCCTCCGTTGTAGACTCGGATGTCGCTGTTGAATAAATGGGCGAAGTCGTTGGCACCTCAGTTGGAGCACTTGTTGTGGTAGATGTCACGGGTGGTACTGGCGCATCAGTCTGAACGGTCGTTTCATATTCTTCTGTTGTAGACTCGGATGGCACTGTTGAATAAATGGGCGAAGTCGTTGGCACCTCAGTTGGAGCACTTGTTGTGGTAGATGTCACGGGAGGTACCGGCGCATCAGTCTGAACGGTCGTTTCATATTCCTCCGTTGTAGACTCGGATGGCACTGTTGAATAAACAGGAGTAGTCGTTGGCACCTCAGTTGGAGCACTAGTTGTGGTAGATGTCACGGGAGGTACTGGCGCATCATCTGAACGGTCGTTTCATATTCTTCTGTTGTAGACTCGGATGGCACTGTTGATAAACAGGAGTAGTCGTTGGCACCTCAGTTGAGCACTTGTTGTGGTAGATGTCACGGGAGGTACTGGCGGCATCAGTCTGAACGGTCGTTCATATTCTTCGGTTGTAGACTCGGATGGCACTGTTGAATAAACAGGAGTAGTCGTGGCACCTCAGTTGGAGCAACTTGTTGTGGTAGATGTCACGGAGGTACTGGCGCATCAGTCTGACGGTCGTTTCATATTCTTCGTTGTAGACTCGGACGTCACTGTTGAATAAATGGGCGAAGTCGTTGGCACCTCAGTTGGAGCACTTGTTGTGGTGATGTCACGGGAGGTACTGCGCATCAGTCTGAACGGTCGTTCATATTCTTCTGTTGTAGACTCGGATGGCACTGTTGAATAAACAGGAGTAGTCGTTGGCACTCAGTTGGAGCACTGTTGTGGTAGATGTCACAGGAGGTACTGGCGCTCAGTCTGAACGGTCGTTTCATATTCTTCGTTGTAGACTCGGATGCACTGTTGAATAAACAGGAGTAGTCGTTGGCACCTCAGTTGGAGCACTTGTTGTGGTAGATGTCACGGGAGGTACTGGCGCATCAGTCTGAACGGTCGTTTCATATTCTTCTGTTGTAGACTCGGATGGCACTGTTGAATAAACAGGAGTAGTCGTTGGCACCTCAGTTGGAGCACTTGTTGTGGTAATGTCACGGGAGGTACTGGCGCATCGTCTGAACGGTCGTTTCATATTCTTCTGTTGTAGACTCGATGGCACTGTTGAATAAACAGGAGTAGTCGTTGGCACTCAGTTGGAGCACTGTTGTGGTAGATGTCACGGGTGGTACTGGCGCATCAGTTGGAACACTTGTTGTGGTAGATGTCACGGAGGTACTGGCGCAATCAGTCTGAACGGTCGTTTCATATTCTTCGGTTGTAGACTCGATGGCACTGTTGAATAAACAGGAGTAGTCGTGGCACCTCAGTTGGAGCACTTGTGGTAGATGTCACGGAGGTACTGGCGAATCAGTCTGAACGGTCGTTCATATTCTTCGTTGTAGACTCGGATGGCAACTGTTGAATAAACAGGAGTAGTCGTGGCACCTCAGTTGGAGCACTTGTGGTAGATGTCACGGGAGGTACTGGCGCATCAGTCTGAACGGTCGTTTCATATTCCTCCGTTGTAGACTCGGACGTTACTGTTGAATAAATGGGCGAAGTCGTTGGCACCTCAGTTGGAGCACTTGTTGTGGTAGATGTCACGGGAGGTATTGGTTCTTTTGTAGTAGTAGTAGTAGTAGTTTCTTCTGTTACCGGGCCGGTCTCATCGTCTGTTACTGGACTTTCTGTTGTAACCTTAATCTCACATTCTACTTCATCAGCCCAATTGCACATCTAAAAGTAATAAAATCATTATAGTTTTATAAAATGTTCGAAAATCACGGAAATGTAAAAAACGAAGAATTTCATAAAAAGAATAAAAATATTAATTCTTCTAGTCCACATCGTAGCGAGAAGTTCATCTGGTGGTAACTGATATGCTTTCCCAAAACTGCGCCGCGCTGGTTAAGATTGTATACATTGCAGCACATTGCGCTCATCGCCTTGAGACAAAGTGTTAAGTCTCGTTACCCCTAGTAATTCCAATAGCTTACAGCGCTCTTCAAAATGGAACACAGTAATGTTAGCATACTGCTATTTGACGACTGAAATAGTTACTGCGGTCGTACCTACCTAGAAGGTCTCCGGCAACAGAGACCTACCAGCAGTGAATATTTCGGACTTTACTTATAACGAATATTACAGATACTTATTGCAAATATTACTGCAGCTTTTAAACTTATTTTAGTTGTAAGTAAATTACCAATTACCTGCAAATGAAAATCGAAAAGAGTACCCGTCGGACATGACATCAAAATTTTATTACCATTGTTGCACGTGTAGAACATGGAACAATCTGTTTCGTGTGGCAATAAAAGTGAAACGCTGGGATCCGTGGGACATTCTTTATCTGGTTCAGGTCTGGCGGTGACAGTGGGATCGGTACCACCCGCGTCCTGCGTGGCGGTCGTCGCCGCGGGTCCGTCTGTCCCCGATCCTGTAGTCGTATCTACAGGCACAGGCTTTGTTGTTCCAGATCCAGATTCTGTGGTCTGAGTACCTGGTCTATTGCAGTCAACTTCGTGCGGCCAATTGCAAATCTGAAATGTTTATTATAATTCATTGTACACAACGATTTCCTCTTCTTGTATAATGTTAGCATACTGCTATTTGACGACTGAAATATACTCCCGGACACATCCATCGTCCCAACACCCAGTGTTTAAAGTTTCGACGGTGTCTAGTTAAAAATAAATGTTAGGTGGAGCAATAAGTTTTAATGCAGTTTTGAAGCAGATTTATTGGACAACCCCTATGTATGTTTTTTTTTATTTTTTTTGTAATTTAGAATTGATTTGGCCGGCAGAAGTTTTACAACTTGGGCGACAATTTCAGGCAGAGTATCCATATTTTTTGGTCAAAACTGGCTCTAAGTTTAGATTTGCCTTTTTATGGAACCAATAATCGGACACATAAAAAAAAATCCAACTTGTGCGAAATAAAAAAGTTTTCTCCATTCCTGTGTCGTTGAAGACAATGAACAGACTTGAATTTTCGTTTTTTTTTCATAATCCTGAATTCAAAATTAAAAAAAAAACATACATAAAGGTTGACCAAAAAATCAGCTTTAAAACTGCATTAAAACTTATTGCTACACCTAACATTTTTTTTTAGCTAGGCACCGTTAAAACTTTTAAACACTAGGTGGGCCGATAGATGTGTCCGGGAGTGTAGTTACTGCGGTCGTACCTACCTAGACGGTCTCCGGCAACAGAGACCTACCAGCAGTGAAAATTTCGAACTTTACTTATAACGAATATTACAGATACTTATTGCAAATAGTACTGCAGCTTTTAAACTTATTTTAGTTGTAAGTAAATTATCAATTACCTGCAAATGAAAATCGAAAAGAGTACCCGTCGGACATGACATCAAAATTTTATTACCATTGTTGCACGTGTAGAACATGGAACAATCTGTTTCGTGTGGCAATAAAAGTGAAACGCTGGGATCCGTGGGACATTCTTTATCTGGTTCAGGTCTGGCGGTGACAGTGGGATCGGTACCACCCGCGTCCTGCGTGGCGGTCGTCGCCGCGGGTCCGTCTGTCACCGATCCTGTAGTCGTATCTACAGGCACAGGCTTTGTTGTTCCTGATCCAGATTCTGTGGTCTGAGTACCTGGTCTGTTGCAGTCAACTGCGTGCGGCCAATTGCAAATCTGAAATGTTTATTATAATTCATTGTACACAACGATTTCCTCTTCTTGTATAATATAGGTAATAATAAGTGAAGAAATTGTCTGTGCGTTAGATTTATAATCGATACACCTGTTTAAAAGTAAGAATGGTATATACTACCATAACATCTAGCTGTGCTTGCTGACGTGATGCTATGGCTACTTTGGTACGTAAGTCTTTTAATATCGGCGATTTCATCAAAAGCCTTTAAACTAAAACAGAATAATAAAAAGATACGTACATACTATCACTTGGTAATGCAAATAAGCGTTGTTAGAGTATTTATCCCGAGGGTTTCTATCAAACGAAATCTACCTCTGTCGCGCTACAAAACTACAATTTTTTTTATAACAAGAGGAAGACGTCAAAATTAAAAGTTTTAATTGTAATATCACCTCACGCCGCTTACATCATGTAATATTTTAATCTGATCTTAACCGTAAACGTTTCATTTTATTTTAAAAGAACTACACTTGTAATATAAATGGCGTTGGGTATTGTAATAGATGCGCAAGAACAGGCCTGCAGGTCCACGTCGAACAGGGTTCCGGGCGCGCATCGCATCAGGTGTCGCTGGCCGTTGGTGCATTGGTAGAACTTGTCGCAGTCCGTCTCGTGCGGCAGCAGCAGGTGCACGCTGAAGTCCGACGGGCAGCCGTTCGGAAGAAATTGCGCTGAACAAGTCACAACGAGCAGTAGTACAAGCGCACTGTACATATCTGAAAGGTTATCGAAACAAAATATTGGTAAACTGCAATGTAATATATACATATTCATCATCGTATTCAGTACTTCATCTGTACACGTGCTCGTGTATAAGAATATTCTCGGAAATGATTACTGACAAACATTAAATATGTGGTCGATTTTAATTTTAGTAAGAGACCTCATTGTTAATATCTTTGCGATAAACCTACAACGTTTGTGCTAAAGGATTTGGGATTTAATCCTTGCCCGATTATCCACATCATATCTAATTCCGGGACTTTTAACTTTTTGAGTCGCGTCCACTAGCCAGATTTTTTTTCTGGATATGTAGCGGCTATTCAAAATCAGCATATACTTATTAGATTCTATGCACAATGCATACTGTATAACGATGTTCGACTTTTGATCGTTTTACAATATGAGGATACGGCGAACTTTACCTCCGCTTATTCAAAAATCAAGATTTATAACATATTTTTGTTAATAAGCTTTAGACAGCTTGATTACCGAGTTTGGTTGCTTTCCGCCTTTTTATTGTGAATGTATTATATTTTATGATATTGATGTGGCTTCTTTATGTTATTATTTTGTTCTCGCCGCGATCACCATAGATGAAAGTACAAAATACCAATGAATGTGAAACTGTAATCTGCAACATTAATCCTTACTAACAGTGAACAGAGACCGCTGGCTTGTTTATTGACGTAAGAGATAATTTCGTTGAAATTGGTTTCACGTTCCGTCATCGATGATGACTCATAACGTCGCAAATTACGCCATGTTATCAATTACAATACTGGTAGCCAGCTTTAAGTAATAAATGACCTAAACACGTGTGGACTTCAATTTAGATTTTGAAATAGCACAGCTAGGTGCAACATCTACATGACCTACACATTAATAGCACAGATGTACACCTTTGTAATTTTTGTACAGAAAGTTCTGATCAACAGAGAATTCACCGGCACCCAGTAAAGCGGTTTATAAAAATAATATATCGAGAATGAATCGTTTCGTAATCCGTCATGATTTGGAAATAACAGTACTCGCTGAGCTCACTTCAGATCCGCTATCTAATCCGAACGTAACAAATGTAGATGCGCCGATAGCTGCTTATCTTGTAGTAAAACAGTGAAAAAAATTGTCAATACACGCATTAGCCGCTATCGGGCGCGTCACGGTTCTAAGAAATCTGATACTGGTAAAAATGGCTGACAAACAAATTCACGGCACAAAGCGGGGGAACAACGAACTGAAGCAAAAACCGACAAACATATTGAGGGTTGGAAATAGTATTCGTTGTAGTTTCTAGGCAATTAACTATTAGTTTTCCCAATATGATCGCCAAACTTAAGTTTGAAGAAGGCAACTCATAATGATGAGTAAACCTTTAAGCAAAATTGTCAAATTTTTTTATTAAAATCAACCGGAATGGAAAAAGTTACGCGACAAATGTTCTCGGATTCACGTCACTTTCATTACACAGACGAATACAGGCGCGCTCCACACAACAGAAATCACTAGAAAGTTAAAAATCAAAGTATACGTAACAAAACTCAAAAAAAGTACCACTATCAATACAACAATAATAATATAGGTAATACGTCAATAGAAATATTAATTAATTATATTGCTTTTAGCGATAACAAAGTAATTACTTGGTGCAGTACTCGAACAGCACACTAATATTAGTAACGTCTATTAACAAGGCTACAAGCATTGATTGAGTTGACTACAAACGATATGTGGTGGCCATATTTTTTTTTTATACTACTTTGCGACGAGACGAGCAAGACGTTCACCTGATGGTAAGTGATACGCTTGTATAACAACGTGGTGCTAGTTAAGATGGTACACACTGCACCACATTGCGCTCGTCGCTACAGACATAAGGTGTTAAGTCTCGTTACCCCAGTAATTACACACACATATGGTCATGGGGATACCTAACTGTAGCTTTGGTACCTCTACAGCGTAACGAGAATTACCTGAATTACAGACGTCGCTCTTACATTGTCCGACGGAAAACTATGTTGAACGCTTTCAAGCGATGGCATTTACTTCCTGGAGGTGGATAGTTCTGTCCACCACGCCGACGTGGCCGTGGATTACATTTGTTTTTCGTAACGCATTATCTTGGAACGTATAACATCGGCTGATAAGTTTCGGTGCCGTTTCTTCGCGGCCATAACAAATACACCCGTTCCTTCCAATGCTTGAAATTCCAGAACATTCTCCGCGCTTCCGTTAGAGATGGAGGTGACACGATTATTTTTATTTATCTTTTTATATAATGTAACCGATCACAATCACCGAATAAACAAAATACTTCCGAAACGTCTTGACTTTGGAGTACTGCTTCGACAATAAGCTTCAAAATGCTCGTCAGCTTGGTTGAATAACAATTTTTATTTATTTTAGTTGGTGGTTTTAAAAATTATATATGTTTTTTTATTTATTAGATTTACCAACGCTTGTATACATGAATTCTTCGACAAAATACTGGCAAATACAAAAATCATAATGTAACAAAACACTTAAAGGTAAATACAACATGCATTAATAAACTATTACACTGCTTATAAATCTCAAATCAATCGCATTGAAAAAATACAGAAGTACTTTTAAGAATAATTAATTATCGTTGTCACCATTCACACGCCTCCTACAAAGACTAATAATAAAATCGATTCTCCAGTTTTACGCTCTAAAATAACTTTTATCTCTAAAGTTCGACTCCCCGTCCGTTCCTCTCGCATGATTAACATATGCTCTCCACCAATCTTTCACAAGAACTACACATTTAATAATTTCTTTACTCGATGTGTTACTATACAATAAAATTTTTAATCAAATTGATCTGTTTAATAACTCTTTGAATGCTTTCAAAACCAAAGTCTTACTCTTGATATCTCAACCTGAACCGCTGTAATAGTTAATAATTTATTCTAATTTTCTTTTATTCATTTTTTCCTTCTCTAGTGTTGTGTTTTTGTCTGTCAGGTTTGTGTTATTGTAGTTATGATGGGCACTACTTGTCCTCTAATTTAGTTAATACTTTTTTTTTAGATGTTATTATATGTAATGACTGTTTGTGCCAAAAAAAATATACTAGCAATTATAACATATGTGAAAGGAAAAGAGAAACATACCTTGTAACAGTTCAAATTTAAGCTGTGTAAAGCTTACCATTACGAATAACAATTGGTTAAGAAAATATCACTGACTATTTGGCGGAGCTTGCTGGATGAATCAGCGTGAATGTCCAAGAAATCGCTATACTCGTTGAGTAATTTGGAAAGTCTTGCAACTGGGGAGTTTGATATTTTAAATTATTTGTGAGTTTAGTATTTTGTTTCTACCGCCATGGACAGTGACTGCATTTTGAAAAAAACATCAGTCGGAAATCGATATTCGTAGGAGCAGTGCTAGTATTCGTTATGCATACAGAGACGTAACTCCTTTAAAATTGTATGTTAAAGAAACATTTCTTACTCACATAACATTATTATTTTAAATGCATTATTCGAGAGATTAAGTTAATATTACTATTGTGTATACAATTACCGTTTATTTACTTTAAAATATTCACTAAAAGCGGACGTGGATATTTTTGTAAGACGTCAATGTCTAACACAGGGCGTTTGCCGGCTGATGGTTTGCTTTGGTATATTTACAAGACATCATTGAGAATTGGACATTCAATGATTGCCTTGTTACTTTAATCCTTTCAGGAGACAGACGTCTTGGGATCTCGTCACATAATAACATTCCAATAAGTTCCCAAACGACGTGTACTCGTATAATTCAGCCGCGATAGCATCTCGGGCAACAATCAAATCAGAGCTATTCAATGTAACGTTATCGCTTTAGTTTTATTGATTTATTAGGCATATTTCTATATTTTATAATCTCGCCGATAATTTGATTTTACACAGTTTTCACATTATTCGATACAATTTGATTCGAAGCGATGCGACGCGATTGCGACGCCTTATCTGCTCATTATCGAGCAGATCCGACGCCGTTGCCTTACACTGATTTATACTTTCGAGCAACAACAAAACTTTACAGCGGCGGACGTTCCAGAAAAAGGAAAACATAAAAACTTGAATATCAGTATGTTGTATGCATGCTCGTGTGTTGTTGGAACAAAACGCTGGTGTCGCGGCGGCAGGTTTTCGTTGGAGCAGGGAGGTCATGAGGACATGGCCGAGGGATACATCCAGGCTCCCCGTGTTACAAAGTATGATCCGCCACTGCGCCGCTAAGATAATTTACAACTGTAGCTAACTAGTAATTACAGTTTAAAAATGATACAAAACGTAGCCGTCATTAAAACCCGAAGGCGTTGGATCTGTTCATACTTCAGCGCATACTTAAGCGAAAGCTGCTTCATGAAAAATATATAACATGTACGTAGATGAAAGAGTTTACGTACACAACATACGTACCAGTTTCTACAGTCCAACGTAACGGTTCCGAAGTAAATCGATTTCGCACAATTCGGTCCATTTATTGTTGTTTATATCTCAGATTGGTTTCGTGTAAAGATCAACTCTCTTGCTTCAGCAGCGTATAAAACAAGTTGCGAAGCGCAATGTATATCTAACTCGAATAAATGTTGTTATGTACGAAGTTAACTGCGAGTTGCACTTACTGTGTGGTAGTCACAGTAAATGAATGTAGTATGCAACTGAACTTGAACTTGAAATTTACATTTAAACAGCAGCAGCTGAGCCCGACCGTGTGTTTCAGTTGTATTATTATTGTTGTTGTTGCCAAATGTAATCGTGAATGTGTTTTTCACAGGTTCAAACGCGAGCGTCCACGTGGTATCCCAATTACTAATACGCACGTTACCCGCTGCGAGTGAATTTGAACCTGGATTTTCAAATTTATTGTCCGTTGTCTAAACTATTGGACTGTTGGTGACGTATAAGACTTAATAAGGTATTACTAATTGGAAATTTAGCCGCAATAATCAATAGCAAGATTACACGAAACCGTTATCAACTTCTCAATCATTAAAGGCGGGTTCACCGACCACCGGCGCCGCAAGATGGCGCCGCCGGAGGACCGCAGCCTGTTGCTCCCTACCACTTCCTACCACTCCCTCCTGATCCCTATAGGGAAAATAGCGAGGTAGCCAATTATTCAGTTGCATTTAACAGAAGCAGCAGGTTTTAGTGGACACTCTACCGGCGGCTCCGTACCGTGACTGCAGCTTTTGGTCGCGTTTAATATTCCGTACAGACGCAGACGGAGCCGGTTTTTGTTAAATAAATCTTAAATTGATTTTCATAATACATTAGAAATTAAATTTGCTAGAATTCGTCCCATCTTAAAAACCTTCATTAAATCTGTTCTTATTGATGGACAGGGAACTATTTTTTATGCCTCAAGTTATTTTTATTAGGCGAAGTCCGAGTGAAAGATTAAAAAAAACTAGTCTACACAAAGATATAAAATGAAACTGTCTGTTTGCAATGTTAAAATAATAAATTTTTCAATTATTAATATGAGTTTTAACACGATGTTGATAACACAAAACGATTTATTTTTTTTAGTAGGCGACTTTCAATGACAGCAGGAGCCGGAGCTGCGCGGCGCCGCGCATGGCACCTTTCATTTAAATGAGAATTAAGTTTCAGTACAAAGACAAGATAGCCAAAACTACACTTGTCAGTCAAGTGACTGAATACGCGAAAAACGTTTCCGGTTACCCTTTGGTATCAATCCTAATAATATGAAATACAATTGGATCATTTCTTGTTTTTTTAATAACCGCCATCACTACCGACATGAAGTGATGAAAATCTGTTGACGTGATCGTCAAAGAAACGAAAATTATTAAAAAAAAAAACTCTGATATGCAGTCACTTAACATACACATAATTTGTATTCAAAGCTTAAGAATTTAGTCAGTAATCTAAACAAATGCTAGATCATAGAAACATTACAGATCGTGCCTATCTATACAATGAAACTAAATTGTAATGTCTGTTCATATCAAACAGCTTTTAACTTTTCGCGATATTTATACCATTAAACTTATTTTGTTAAGGTAGTCTACCTGTCAGTTAACTTCGGTTAATATATAAAATGAGTGAACCAATCCTAACCTTACTTCTAATACCCAAAGTAACGGAAATAGACAGAACATAAATTATTCCTTAACACTACGTTAACATTCATTGACATAAAAAAAGAAACTTATTATAACAAATGGCCGCTCCAATTATATTTATTTTCACATATTAGTTATTAAGTGTTTACAAATAAAGTATAATTTTGGTATTTTACGTAGATTGTATCACTTCGGGTGAAGCACCTCAAGTTATAAAAAAAAAACAATAAATCAAACGATTATAATTATCGACGGGTTTAAATGGAGATTTAATAGTTATGATAATGTTTCGGCAATCGATCCCTAACATACGTACACGGGTGTGTTTACAAGTTTACAACCTTCCCGCGCAATGCAACTCCCCTGTGGGTTTACATGAAGCGCTGCGCACTTTGTGTTTCCCGTGAAAACAACGAGCGTACCTTTGTAAAGCGCGAGGAGACACTCTGTAACGTCGCAGTGTAGATATTCCTATTAAATAAATATTGAAAACTCACCTAATTACATATCTCTCTTTCACTGAATGGAACGGTAGCGTCTGTCGCTCGCTAATTTCGGGAATGAAATGTAATTATCTTGGCCGCGTGTTAATATATGATAGTGATTGATTAAGGCGACGGATCTTCGGCAAAATGATATCACGCGTGGACGCAATAAAAGCGAAGTTACGTTGATTATTTCACCCGTTATCAAGTGTAATTGCTAATTACATGTGCACAGAATTAGATTCGTATTAAAATTCTATTATGTATATGTTAACTTATCGCCGCACATGGAAATGTGATGTCCGCCGCGGCGACCTTCGCGGACCCTTCGCGAATGTCAAGCTGCAATATCAAGTTCTAATTAACCGATCATAAAAGCGGGGTTCCCAATTCTATGCACACATTTTTGTTATGTGTATCACCAAAAGTTCGTCACTGCATTCCGACTGTCAAAATATCAATGCAAATGTATTCTGGATGTGCACGCTTCACCATCTTCTCATTCTCGCTTAATTTCTTGCAAAATAAGTACAAAAAAGTTTGTCTTTAAGAACTAACAAAGTACTTAAGTCCATGATACAACTTATTTATTCGACGAGACGAGCGAGACGTTCACTTGATGGTGAGTGATGCGCTTGTCCATAAAACGGCGCTAGTTAAGATGGTACACACTGCACCACATTGCGCTCGACGCCTTGAGATATAAGGTGTTAAGACTCGTTACTCCAGTAATTACACTAGCTTACAGCGTCTTTCAAACCGGAGGACAGTAATGTATGTATACTACTGTATGGTTGTAGAAATAAGAGCTGCGGTGGTGCATTTCTAGACGGCCTGTAGCAACAGAGACCTGCACTACTACACAACTGATAAATAGTCGATAGTAAAGTGCGTCCACTTCACGGTTTACGGAATATTTTGTACTCAGTTTATTATTATAACATTATGAACGTCATAACAATAAATTAACAAAGAAATAGAAAAAATTTTTAATAAACGTACAAACGTATAAAGTATTTCATTATATTCGCGTACCTACATGAAGACATTATCTACAGATTCGTCACCTATTTTAATTGAAACACGATTCCTTAACTAGTTCTTGTCTTACATTTGACAAATAAACACTTAAAGTAATGTTCACGATAAAATCTTGGCGATAAATGTAATTATGCGATACTATCTATTGGTTTCCTATCCGGGGCCGGATAAGCTCCGGGCCGCCGCTCGTGCCCCCGCAGGCAGCGCCAGCGCAGGTCACAAACCCTGCTCCTGTACCTCCACCAGCACATGCGTTCACATATCTCTTGCAAACATTACGTGGTATAGTTTATTTACTCAAAATGTCCACTAGCGCGGAGATAGCACCATTACAAGAGCGATGGAATTACACGAAGATGCTTTAGTTCGATTCCCTCAGATCTTAAGTTTCCGGTGAACGAAAACACTTTTCACCGAGTAATGTACTCAAAGCACAACGCCTTTCAGATGCCTTCGTGTGAAACAGCTCCGAATCCCACCAGCAGCAAGATGATGATAAAACGTTAACTGTAATGTTTGTACAGTACTACTTACAAACAGAAAAAGGCTAGTTAATCATATTAGTTTTAAAATATATTCATTGCGAACATCTTCTAATAAATTATTTATCTTTGTTGAAATTGTATACTCACGCTACATTTCATTTTGCGATAATCTAATCGTGTAGTTTTCCTATCTAACATTAGAAAACATGATATTTTAATAGCAAATCGTTATTACTTATAATTTGTATTCGTCTATGTACTAACTGAGGATGATCGCAATGCGGTGTTGTGCGAACAGGCAGATCTAGAGCACATTTGAATAAGTTCTTTGGCTGCGTGCAACTCGTTAAAAGCAAACAGCGTAAGAGCCGTCGGGATCATCAGCCACTTCCGCAATCATTGCTCACGTCCAGGTGGCTAGGCGGTTTGTCTACCTGCATGTGGATTCGTACTTCTTCCACTTTAAGAGCTGATTCCTCGCAGGGCGGCCAGCCCGCCGCCGCGATGTTTCCTAACTATAGTTTATCTACAGTCGTGGATGCCCGATACTCCAATCGGCAAGTTATCATGCAAAAGAACTATTTAGTTTTATGACTACGATAAATTATGTTTTTTATAAGCGTATGAACTGTGATTCATAGATACAATATTTTTTTATGACGTGCGGCGCCAAATTACATTTACTTATTATGTTATGGCCCCAAATAATAGTAAATCGATAACAATGATTGATATTAATAGATATATGTGATTGTTCCATGAACTATATGTTTTGTGCAATCACTGTTACTTTATTCGATTACCTTCAAAAGGAAACACAGTAAAGTTGTTTGTTGATATATGATTTATTCGAAATTTGTTATATTATTCATACGCGAAATTCAGACAAAATTTGTTTATAGACAGCAATTTGTGATTAACCAAAAAGAGGACGTTGGGATGTTAATGTTATTACAGAATTTTAAATAGTACCCCATAGTAGTGCACGGTGAACGCAAAAACTACGTACTACCCTTTGGCTCTCAGCAGCGATATATACCGGCAAGCAGTAAGATTACTATATTGTGACGCACAGTGGACTGCTTGAGAATTAATTAATTTATTTATTTATTTACTTAAGGACCTCCAACGAGGCATACACGACATGTAACAAGTTTAAGAATAACAAATAATAGTTTCACTTTGTGACGTGCTCCTCAATTATAGGAGACCACAGCATGCAAATTTAAACAACAAAATAACAAAAAATAATGTTGAACTTAGTTGAGTACCGTATAGTTCACAATTTATTGTTGATTAACAGTTGCAGAGCCCGTTTCTTGTACCTTGAAATGTCCGTGATGTCTAGATCATGAGTTTTTGCCAAAGAGTTATACTGCCTATAATTAAGAGTAATTGAACACAACCTTATCATTAATCCGAGGTCAGAAGGTAATAAAGAAACTGATATCGCTCAAACGTTTATTTATTAAAACATGGCAACAATACTCTCAACACTCAACCATTACACACTTGTACATTCAGGCGTCAGCGAGGCTCCACGCGCACGGGCGGCGGACAGGACTCGCCACGAGGGGTCATAGTTACAGCTATATACATAATATCTCTTATTTTAATACATTATTTATTCCCGTACCTCTCTAATATACTAATAGTATCTAATTTATAGTCACCGATGATGAACTACTCGCACACAAGCTCCAGATTCCATCACTTGGTACGAACATTTCCTTACTATCATAGAACCATACGCGAGTCGCGTTAGTTTCTTTTCATCTACAACTGATTGTACAATTTAAAAATTCACTTTACACACAATAAATAACGAAATAATAAGTACAAAGGTACAAGTCGGAATGAAGTAGAAATATATCACACATTATTGCGTTCAGCACACAAATTAAGTTAAAACGTAACAATAATATTAACATACTGTATAAACTTAGATTTAAATCTCTTCGTAAAATAAAAGAAAACTTTTATTATAAAACTATAACAAAAAAATTTGCTAATATAAAATATAAAAATTGTAAAATTGTTAATTATATAAAATGGCAACACAGGTATAACATGCAATAAACGCATTCCACGCGCAGACAATTTTACAAATTAATCAAAAATATATTCAATTAATAAAATAAATTAACAACAAAATCACCCGTCGCGTCTCATACTCACACTGATTAGACGAGCTCAAGTGAAACTAACTTGTAACTTAAACTTATTACTATGTGTAGCTATTGAACCTCGGCGTAGTTAAGAGGAGCGGTAGCATATAAAATAAAAATTAGATATTTCGATTAATCACCGTCTCATGCGTATGGCAACACACCACCGCCATATTGAATTTTTAATTGTTTCCGCTTTCGAAGCTTGCCACATATGGATATATTATTTTGTAAATACATTATTTTGTATATTATAAAATGTCTTGCAGTCATATTATAAAGTGTCTTGTAGTTGAAAGCAAACCGTCGCCAGGTCGCGCTGCATCCGTATTTTTCTTTACACAATGTTAATATGATATAGAAAAACATGCAACATACTCTCACGTGTCACAGCACTACTTTGAATTAATAAATATAAATCTCAAAGTAATATATATGTTCTGGTTTCGGAGGGTAAATAGAAACAGAATTAAGTTTGTGCTCGTGCGCGACGCGCCTCAAAAGGAAATTAAAGCAATCGCTACTTATATATTTTTCAATCAATTGTACTTAACTAAGTTTACAGTTTATTATAATACTAGCTGACCCGACAGACTTCGTTCTGTCAAAAAAAATTGGAATGTTCTTTGTTCCTGCCTATTTTATAGCCGGGGCAAAAAAATCTCTTGAACAGAACCGTCACCCTGGTTATGGGCGGTGTGTGGGGTTCAGCACTATATATATTCATCTAATAACTAATATTTAAATATTAGTGGGTTGCAGAAGAGTGGCCAAAGTTATAACTAAAGTACATAAGTTATATTTACTACAAGCTTTATTATATACATATATATAGCCTATGACCATTTCTAGGTTATCATCTATCACCATACCAAATTTCATCAAAATCCGTTCAGCCGTTTAGGCGTGAAAGAGGAACAGACAGACAGACAGACAGACAGAGTTACTTTCGCATTTATAATATTAGTATGGATTACACATTTTAATAAAGGTTTGCACTAAATTAATATTAAAAAAAAAACTAATTATATTGTATACATTTAAGTGCATGTATAAAACAGTCGTTTTTTTTGTAATTGTGAAAAAGTTTTGACAACATAAATGAATAGCGTCGTAAGTTGATAGTGAGGTAACAAGTCGTTAGCATTTGAGTAGTGATGTGATCGTTACATTTATGACTCACGTTTTATCGATTTTCATTTTAATTGATTTTATATATATTCCGAGTGTGATAATAATTAGCGCATTGTGTTAATGTACTTAATGATACGTGATGACAACATTTGCCTATCTGGTCAATGAGTTGCATCAATTTAACACATTAGTGCACTAACGCGAACAAGGATTGTGAATATCGCATTAATGCTTGCATTGTGTTGGTTAAAACTGCTTCATCAGGTAACTACGGGGAGCAGGCGATTGTTTCAACAATTATATTGGTAGAAATTAACATTCTTAATACGTTATTTCCTTAGCCGTTGTTCTGTAGAAACGGTGGCCAGGACAAAAACTTTATGTTCATGTTCAAGGAATAAGACTCATTTTAAATTTCTTTCTTTCTTTTTCTTCTACGAATCACAATAATTATTTTTTTAGCAAAACAATATACGGCGCCATCACATATACACATACACAACGATGCTTGCGAATATTCCGTCAACTATTACGTTATTGCATATTCGCGGAATTCGTTGTAATATTAACAAATAGTAATACAGTTAGATAAAAACGAGTTTTAGTTGAACTTTGTGATTAATCGGGTGCTCATCTAGTATCTGGAAATATCTAGAGATGAGCATTGCGCTACAGTGACGCTGTTCGCTGCGTGCCTGGCACACGACACCAGTCCATAGACACTAGTTACTTCCTAATGCTGCACATTCAGACACATTTAATATTACAGTTAAGCTGCGTATTGAAGCGTCCACTACATATTCGATCCGAGCGTATTTGTGCAATTAATGTGTTTCTGGATTTCGGCCGGTGTGCATTGCGCCCTCTTCCTCCCCCTGCCCCTCCTGCTGCCGCCGCCGCTGCCCGCTGCCCGGCCGGGGCGGTGCGCGCGGCGCGCGGGGCTCGCGGGGGCGGCGCCTCCTCTGCTAGTACCTGTAATAGTTTGGTTTGAACGGGCCGACCTTGTTGAGACCGAGATACTTGGCCTGCTCGTCGGACAGCTCGGTGAGGTGCGCGTCGAACGTGGGCAGGTGGAGGCTGGCGACGTACTCGTCCATCTTCTTCGGCAGCAGGTACACGTCCGCCTGAGAGGGAAGCATGAAAGTCATTGGCGATGACATTCGATTGGCGACCGTAATCATTTGTAACTTTTTCATAACTGAACGTACCGTTCATAAAATAGATGGTACGCTCGGGGTACTCACCTTGTACCTGTGCTGAGGCGCGTTGTACAGTTCGATGAGGGCGAGGGCCTGCGTGGCCGCGGTCACGGACACCACGAAGGAGGGCAGCGAGGAACAGCAGAGGTTGGCGAGCCGGCCCTCCGCCAGCAGCACTATGCGCTTGCCGTTCGGCCAGATTATGTGGTCCACCTGGAAGCGACGCTCACTTATAGGGAAGCCGGAAAAAATTATCGTAACTCATTAAGTACACAATGAAAACGTGTATTTTTTTTGAAAGATGAAAACTTAAACATTCTTAGCCTTAATTAATAAGTTCGAGTTTGAAACTTTCAGACAGTTATTTGTAAACAAAAAAACTAATTTTATGGTCTCCCTTGGAAAGAAATTGTCACGAGGGGTTCTACATGGTCAAAGGCCATCGTAAGACGTACTTGTATTATATAGATCTAAACCAATCGATAAATATTAGTTATAACGAATTTTCGTTAAATTTCGAGATCACATGTTTACTTATACTCCCATCCAACAATCACGGTAAACAGTAACCAAACTGTGTATATATTATATGCATATAAACATAAAATAGATATATAGTTAGTAAACGTCTCTGCCTACCGACACTTATTTAGTGATAGTTACGGTCCCCTAAGAGGTTTATCAAGCATCAGAAACGTGCCGCGAGTACATGTAATAATCTTGATGTCATAATTTTGAAAAGAGAAACGAATTTGCATTGTGTTAAGTAACCAATTGACAGAATCCAATGCGACGCTAAGCGGGATTTTTTGATACAAAATAACGCAGAGCGCCTCAAGCCGCCGCCAGGTGGCGTTGAACCTATTGTGCAATAGTTTAACAGGGTACAGCGCCCCCCGGCACGAGACACGGTTCCGTACGTACACGTTACTTTCTCGAGAAAAGCCATACAGACGTCATTACGGCAGCAAACCGCGCACTTACATTAAATAACAAATATAACATCAACCTAACTACACAGAGACATGCTCTAACAACAACATGCTTCGCGCGACCGCGACTCGCCGGTCGCACATTTAACTGGAACATTTAATGTAAAGCCCTATTCCTATTGTGAACAAAAGCTGTTACAAACTAAAATTCAATTATTTTTAATTAAATATGTTTGTTTTGTATAAATATTTTTAATTGTTCCTATATAATTACCTACGTCAGCTCACGACGCGCTCTCCGCCGGAAACAACTGACACCGAACTCAGAGGGAATATACTTTTCGTTATTGTGTTTGCAAAAAATATATAAAGATTTTGGTAGAATCGCATTTACTACCAAAAACATGTAAGGTCAAGTTTCGCGGAGCGGGTCCGGGGCGCAGGGTGCGGGGTGACCGGCGCCCGGGACCCGCGACGACAACACATCGAACAATGAAAGCACGGACAAATTTCTACTCGGCTAACGACAAGCTGGCGCGCCTGCCGCGACGACTACCCACCTTCTGGTGGTGGCCCGTGTTCGGCAGTGAACATACGACGGGCTGGAAACAAGAAGAGCAATCGTTCATACAACTTAAAGCGGTCACCGTACCATTAAACAGTCTCCTATAGCCTAGCTACAGGCACTACGCATCACCACTCCTAGCTCTAAGTGCTAACGGTGCCGCAGTGACACACCCACCGACACGAGCTACGCTTCCGATGTACAGCAAGTGCAATTAGTTGAGGAACATGTCCGCACGGAGGCGGGGCCGGGGCCGGCGCGGGAGGTATTACTGAGGTGTTCATATTTTACATATGCATAACTAATACACAGGAACAGCAATCACGTGACAGTCCCAGTAATAAAGCCTCAGTAGAAGCAAACCGCATATAATTTTTATTTGTGGATATGTATTATATATTAGGGGTGAATTACATCGATGTATATAAACAGAATAATAATGTGAAACATTCCCCTTCTGGTTAAAGGTACCAAAAGCGAGCGCTGCTCTGTCCCGACCCTGAGTGCGGTATTCTTATTGGGTTAACAGACTCGCCCCACTACTTCTATGTCTAGTACAACACAATGGCTATCCACTTGATTAGTAAAATAGAGATGCCTGGTTCGATTCCGGTGCCACTCTGTATAGTTTGGTTGGGGAAGGGTTTGTTCTAAGCTTGCCTGGTTAGTTGACACTCTCCTCTTGGAGTCAGCAGCCGGAACAATGTTACTGTTTATCAGCTGTCCAATAGAGACAGTGCGTTGCGAACCAGCACGCTGCGCTTTAATCATTTAAATGCAGGGTGTAAACGAGGCGCACAAAGCGAGTCCATAACAACATACATGTTATATGGACGGAGATTAAATCGCGGAAACAGAGTTTTGACTTACACGAGCAATACGTAACATGATTGCCCTTTTTCAGGACTTTATTTTGACTGTAGTAAACTATTGTTAATGCATGAACCCAGGGTTCTCCGTGAAGGTTACCAGAGTATTATACTAATATATAGTGAGAACATGGTAAGGTACTGTTTAGTCACAAACGTGATATATATACGCATAAAAACCGACAAAAAACCGGTCGCAAGAACCTAATGGTAACCAGGATAACATCCCTGCAATATTGTCATTGGAGAATTTGCAACCCGTCTCCACGCGTGACCTCCGAACTAATTATACGTGTTGTCGAACAGAATCCGTGCACTAATGCTCCGTGCTATCAGCGTGAAGAGGACGCGCGCCCACCTGGCTGCGCACGCGCTCCCACAGCAGGTCGGGCGTGCGCAGCGCGTGCACGTCCACCTCGGTGTTGCTGTGGCCCATGTTGCACACTACGCAGCCGTTCTTCATGCGCTCCATGTGCTCGCGGGTCACCACGCCCTTGTTGCCCGTCGCCGTTATCACGATGTCAACTTGCCTGATCACCTGTCGCACGACGTTGATGCAATGCATTAATAACATCTCTTACACTAACCAAATGTAACAGTGAAATTCTAATTTACGTCAATAAATAAGTTTAAGTTTAAAGTTATATACACAGCTCACCGCCGCGGGACTGAACACGATAGATCTCCTCAAGGTAAATTTTTCAAAAAGTATTTAATCGTAACAAAGTAATGTTTGACCCTTGTGCTTGGCGGCAGGAATGAAAGCAGTGGCGGTATCCAAGCGAGTGTCTCCCGCAACAGAGTTGTACCATTAGTTGGAAGGGCCTGTCGTTTTTTAGAGGATAATAAAAAATATATATTATACGACAACATAATATGAAATTCGCGTTAGCTCTTTACCTCGGTGAGCTTGACGACCCGGAAGCCGTCCATGGCGGCCTGCAGCGCGCATATCGGGTCTATCTCCGTCACGTAAACCTGCGGGTTTCATAGAAGCACGTGTCACAGATATTATAGGGTTTGCATAAGCAATTGGGTGGTTATTAGGAAACATGACAAGTGCGGGTGCTCACCACGCAGCCCAGCGCCTTCAGCGCCTGGCAGCAGCCCTTGCCGACCTCGCCGTAGCCGCACACCACCGCCTGCTTGCCGCCGAACATCAGGTCGGTGCTGCGCTTCAGCGCGTCGATTATGCTCTCCCTGCGATAGAAACATATTTACAGTCACGCTAAGCAGTTTAAAAATACAAAACCTATAAATGTTTACAAATCAACAATGTCCAATGTCCGATTGTAAAAGTGAAATCAAAACGAAAGATGTTTAATTTTAATAACAAAACCATTTAATCTGAAGGCGATATTTTTTTATTATTGACAGGAAGTAACAATAGAGCTATGATATATAAAGTAGTATTTAGCTCTTGAAACAAATTTATGAGTCGCAACTGCTGATCGGCGGGACAGATTTCTCGTTTAATTCTAATCGACTTTATCTGAAAGTATCTCATTCTAGAATGTTCTTCTGTGTAACTAAGATAATACTTTTTCGTTTTATTTTTTCAGAACATACTTGTCTTGTTAATTATTTACGACCGGAAGTATATATTTGTCCTTTGGCTCTCCTGCGTCTTATCGGCTGAACCGTTCCGTGCTGTGCGCGACGCGGCGGAAGGCGGCGACTCTTTGCGACAAACATTAAAGCGCGCCCCGGCGGCGATACCGCGCGCAGTACATTTATCAATTAGCGCTAATTGTATACGCCGGACGTCGAGTGGTCGCCCTTTTGTATAAGTTATATACAATATATACCACAAACTTTATAACACAACGATACCGTAAAGGACCAGATTTGCAATAAGAATCGTAGCTATTCAGGCCGGGTTAAATACTACCCTCGTCTACATGTGGCCACGACATCAAAACAGGAACCACCGTGTTGAAAACAAAAAAAAAAAATTTTTTATACTACTATGCGACGAGACGAGCAAGACGTTCACCTGATGGTAGATGATACGCTTGCCCATGACAACGTGGTGCTAGTTGAGATGGTACACACTGCACCACATTGCGCTCGTCGCCTTGACACATAAGGTGTTAAGTCTCGTTACCCCAGTAATTACACTAGCTACAGCTTCCTTATAACCGGAACACAGTAAAGTTCGCACACTACTATTTGGCGGTTGAAATAGGAGATGCGGTGGTACCCATCCAGACGGTCTCCGACAACAGAGACCTACCACCAGTGCTATTTATTACAGCTTTCCAAATAAACAAAGATTAATTGACTAAATATTAATGTGAGATAATGAATATGTCGACCGCAGCCGACCGGCTCCACCTGCTCACCTCACCGAGCCTAGACGGTCACGGTCATAGGTGTGATAGAGTAAAATCTACATATAACCATACCCGCTATTATCTGTAGACTTACCCCTAAAGATGTACTTAGAATATGTTGTATACCAAGTCCGCCATTTTGTACTATTTTACTACGCAAATAAAGTTAAAATGAATAAGTGTATACGAAAATAATAAGAATAAATTGTTTGTTACCGGTAATAACCGCTATTCGACCGATCACAATAAAATCGCCACTTATTTGTATTTATTACAGAGATGGTTTTTGTTTACCAATTTTGTCAGGATTACGCCTCGCCAATAGATGGCGCTGCAGCAAATAAACGTATAGCTTCATCAATCACCACTAATGGGTATTTTTAAAAAACTTAATACATATAAAACATTCATGCTCTCTATTATATTAGATGTCACCAAATTTATTTGACTACTAATTAATATGATGATATGTATACACCATCATTAGGGGTACGGAAATTTCGTATTTACGAAATAGATGCGAATACATGCGAAAATTACACATAAATGCGAAATGTATGGTAGTCTTCGTATGATGGATTGTTAATTATTATCGTATCGCCCGAGTTGCGACTCGCGCCAATTGAACTTGAGTGAAGTTCATTTCGGACGAAACGGTCGACGCGACTTTTTGGACACGAACTGACTCGACAGAACGAAAGCTTTCGAGTCTCACTCGTTCGTTGCCTATCGCTAGAGTTGGGGACGTTGCATGCGAGCAGTGTTCATTTGTAACGCTTTAAATAAGACGAACGAGGTTTTCTTTCACATTGGCGAATTGTTTTGCCCATCTGTGGCTGCAAGTTCAACCACATTAAATATAAACGTATTGCTGGAAAGCTTTTCGAAAATTCCTTTTTTCCAAGGACTTCCTCAAAATAAGCTAATTGATGGGTATTGGATATTGAGGCGCACTTTCAATATAAAGGACATATTGTTGGCTGTCAAATGCAACTTTCCGTCCTTTGCTGAAGCAGCATTACAGAGTATTTGGAGTCCAACCAACAGCGTGGACGCTGAACGCTTCTTCAGCATATACAATGTCGTCGTAACGGACCGAAGAACGACGCTTAAGGAGTCGAATGTTGAAATTTCTACAATGTTATCTTTTAATTAATTAAAATTGTTTAATGTCAAGACTTGTACTTTGAAATTTTGTATTTTGTTAAACTTTACTTTCATATTTAGTAATAAAATTACTAAACAAGTATTTTTGTTTAATAAATACCTAATTTACTCAAATTTTATAATTTCGAAAGTATAAATGCGAAATTTATGCGAAATTTTAAAATTTTGAAAAATATAAATGCGAAATTGGTGATTTTTTTTTGCGAATTTTCCGTACCTCTAACCATCATCTACAACGCAATGCCGTGCGCGCGCGCCGCGGCAGTAATGCGTCCCTGGAGATTAGAGTCTTGCTTCCGGCAGGCGCTTTTACTTATTTCATTAGAGCGGATAACTTATAGTTTGCGCGATTAACGACGTGGCATCTCAATCACAGAACTAACCACTACTGGTGGTAGTTCTCAGTTGCCCGAGACAAGCTAAACACCACCGCAGCTCTTATTACAATAATTTGCTACCATTACTGCAGTTAGACAGGCGCTGCGTGCAGCGAAACTGCTGCCGTTAAGAGATTTACTAATTTATATTTCAAGAGGACCGTCCTCACTAACAGCACATTGCTCCAACCGCATCGCTCATTATCAGCTGCAGTCCCGTTTGTCGCGCTGAATAAAAAAAGGCCGTCGCCCAAGAATTTTTATGTAAGCGAAAGAAATCGATTCATCATGTCATGTGTAAACTATGACGTCACACCGAGTGAAACAGACACTTGTAATGCCGTCTTTGTTTTTTTAAATAGTTTTCGAGTTGATCTGACGTTGACATTATTAACGGCGCGGGTAGCCAAGGTGAGGGACGGCTGCGCTCACCGGCAGGAGTACAGGTTGTCGAACTTCGTTTTGGTGACGGAGTCGTTGACGTTCATGGCGGGGACGCACAGCTTGCCCGCCTTGCTGAGCTGGTACAGCCGGTGCACACCCGTCACGCTCTCCTCCACGATACCTGGCCGAGCAGCACACCAAATAGATCAAATATTAGTACAAAAAATCAACTGATATGTATTATATATACAAACATCCATATATTTACATGTTTTACAATTTACAGTAACCCGCTGCAATGGTTCATCTCAATACAATTGAAGTATGTAACGGAATTATTTTATATTCATTATTTTGTATGCACGTGCGTGTGTTGCCATAATAATAATAATTTAGTGACAAAGACTTCACAGGCAACGATTGCCTTTGGCAATCAGACATTAAATACGTAGGAGCTGAGATGTTGTGATTCAGGAGTAAAAAATATCATGTGTCATCTATTTGCAGACGCCTTAACGTGTACACTTCGCCCAAAATGTTCAAGTGAGAGCAGTCCGAGGGTATCGTTGAGATGAACACGTTGCAGTAAGAGATATTCAGAAGTCGGTTAAACCTTTGATCAGTTTGAAGGCTGCGGCGTGCTTCTTGAGCATGAGGTGCGTCGCGTCACCGCCGTCGTCGAGGATCATGTTGGGCTGCCAGGTGGCGGTGGGCGTGCAGCACTGGTCGATGCACCACCAGAACGCCTCCTCGCTCTCGCCGCGCCACGCGAATATTGCGAAACCTATAAATCACCGAATCTTTACACAACTTAACAACAAGACGAGCGACGAGTGTCCTTGATGGTAAAACGGTCTAGATAGTGAACATTGCTCATTTAGGTAATGAGACGTTGCATCAACAAAATTACCAGCTACAGCAACATCCGAATCGGAGTCAAAGTAATGAGTGCAGGCTGCTACTCGCCACTGATGTGCTGCTAGCGGCGGTACGTACCGGCGTGCGCGAGCGCCGCCGCGACCTCGTTCTGGGTGCTGTAGATGTTGCAGGCCGCCCAGCGCACCGCCGCGCCCAGCGCCGCCAGGGTCTCGATCAGCACCGCCGTCTGCGCGTTGATGTGCGTGCACCCCACGATCTGTCGGGCCATTCACTGTATACATTAACCGGTACAATCCTACGCGTACTACAAGATTTTGCTCACAAAGTTGCGGTGTCCGATTGTTACATTAAATAAAAGCTTTTGATTTATTCTCTTATTGTGCACAGGTCGCTGCTTAACCACAACATCGCGCAATTCGATGTGACGGTGAGTGGATGTGATATTATTGATTCCGAATGTTCTTAACAATACTTTTAAAAATCTCTCTACGTAGTTAGCGTCGCATGCATTTGAATATGAATGTTTCTCGTCAACGGCGGTGTTATAACGACCTTGGCATCCTTGAGCGGCTTGTCGTCCTTGGCCCTGGCCCGGAGCGCCATGATGCCGGGCATCTCCTGCTCCGCGATCTCGATCTCCCTCCGCCCGAAGGCGTGCTGCTCCACGTTGCGCACGCAGTACGGCGGCGCGGGCTGCCCGCCGGCGATCGCCTTCTCATGAGGCTGGATGCCCTCCTCCTCGTCAGACGACGACCCTGCGAATTAACAGAAACAGAGAATGATAAGATTACTTTTCCATTACAAAGTTTCTTAAGTTTAACCTTTACACTTATTACAACTTGAAACACAAATTGAAAATGTTTGTATTCAACTGTGTATAATATTGTAGTTTAATAAATATTAAAAGTATGAACACGAGAAAACTTTTGTTTACCGAGCTGATCAGAAGCAAGCGCGAGCACTGCTCGGTAGTATGGAACCTAAATTATCAGGCTCAGGAAAACCGTATCAAGTGTATACATAGACGCTTAACTTCTTTTATTTGCCATAGACCGCGTACGGAGCGGCGCAGATATTGCACCCTCATGAAGTTACCCGCAGGCGCACGTCGCAGGACATGCTACTCTTATACAGATCTGTAAATAACTCACTCGATAGCTTAAAGTTACTTGGTCAAGTTTCATTTGATGCACCACCTTGTTCGCCGCGCTGCTCAACCTTTTCCCTCGCCCACGTAACGTACAAATGAAGTTTGGATCAATGTTACTTTTATGTATTATAATATATTTTATTACATTAGTCCCACCGCGTCGAGCGGCAACGCGTCTACCACTCACTACATTGATCACACAGTTTTCATTATCAGTCCATAACGTCGTGACCGACCACACGTGGTCCCCCCGGTGTGACCACGCCGCCTGACCCCGTGCCCGAGCGGTCACATTCAAACATTACTATGTACCAGTTTAAAAAGTACTTCAGTCATAAAAAAATTAAATCCTCTAATCAGTGTTCAGACGGTAAACATGACGCGGCGTTGTGTGAACTTGTTAATCCCTGCACCAGTTCCCGACAGTCAGGTTACATTATGTGTATGCGTTCACTAAGAAATGTAAAGATATAGAAGAAGCAGTAAGCGGACTCACAGAAGTCGCTCCGGCCGGATATGATGGAGTGGCGCTTCTGCAGCGGGACGCCCTCCTCCGTCCTCGCGTTCTTCAGTATGCCCGCGCTGCGCACGGCGTCACCCATCGCGCACTCCGCACTTAAATATGTTGCGTACACGCGCCAGTACCTGGCCCGGGTCACACTTCTGACATCGCAACCACGCAATATATTTACACGTAGCTTTAATGTTAGATGAGTCTTTAAACGCGACACCGGGGCTGGATTCTCTGAAGAGGTGCGGAGGGTGAGCGGGCGCGGCAGCCCGAGCAGCTCGTGAAGTTTTATTTTGCACAAGTTTAATTATATGTATATGTTTAATAAATATTTGTTTATCAACGTCTTATCTTTAGCCAACACTATTTCCAGTATTTTAGGGGCAGACGCTCATAAATTAATTTAACTGCGTCCGTTAACCGCTCGCCTTGTAATATACACCTAGTTCAAATCTAAGTACAGATAAGCTTAAGTTAGCGCGGCCGCCGATGTACAGCAGTTTTATTGTACGTTCACGAAAGTACCGCGAGCGGTCCGAACCTCATAACCCTGGCCTTGAAGGACGCAGTGTGCACTGAGCAATACACGCGTTACATATAATTAGACGAATCGCAACTGCATAAACATCGGCACGCGGCCAACAGAAAACCGGGTGCGGATTGCGTAAACCGAGAGTATTCGGTCCGCAACTACGGGTACGTACCAGGCCGTGTACTTTATCACTCGCAAAAAGAAGGTGGAAATGAGCCGACTTGTGCTGAACTGACTGTCCAACTTCACAACGAATCAAAACAAGTGAAGGCTAATCCAGTTCCACGTAACCGATGCGACCGGTTGACGGTGACATCGGAGCTGGTGCCGGCGCGGCTAATGGACCATTGTCTTGTTACTGCGACCGTAACAACGGAGAGGCTCGGCACCTCGCCCACCCCACCTCTCCCGCACTTGACTGATAAAAAAAATTAAAAACTTTGAACAGATGGAACATTAAACGTTTTCTATTTTACCGGGATTGGTCTAACTGTCAACTTTTAACGAGCCTTCTTAACCCCGATCCCGATTCGAACTGAAACCGATCGCACGGCTGGTACACGCAGGTGCGCTTGGCTCCACGCGCGCCTCAAATGTAATGTTGGTTTATAATTACGAGCTGACCTTCCGCGATTCGCTACGTTGTATTGCCAGATCATGAATCCGATAACTGAACAAACTGCGCGCGCGCACACGACGTCAAAACGTGAAATTAAACAACAACAAAACATTTTCCGTAAACTGTACAAAACGCAAACTGCTTACAACACAAACCTGCGTGTACCAGTCTACTTGTCAGTTTTGCTAAGTAAACTAATTCACATAATCCCGGATCGTGATAAGAGCCAGTTTATGTGTCAAGTGTGCCTCTCGAAGCGGAAACACCTTCCACCGCTTTCCTTGACTTCCTTATTATACGCACACTATAAAACACACACACCTATATATTCTATATGTACACGTTATCACTTTGCAAAATATAGAAGTGTTACAGAGAAACCGCCTTCGTGGCGAAGTGGCTAACCGCATACCTGTAACACGGAGGTCCCTGGCTCAATTCCGTAGCCGCGTTTTGAGAAGTTGGGTTGGTTACAGGGTTCTTTCGAAAGCGCCTGGCTAGCCACCCACACCCGTACATAACCTGCCGTGTTGCAGTGTTTCGAACGACAACGTAAAAAAGCCAGAATATTCTGGGAGGTGCGCTCCACCAGACACGGCCTCGTTGTCACCTAACATCACGTGAAGTCGACGTCAAGTGTTGGCCACATTGCAGATAAAAAAAATCGTTGATCTCGCGATATTTTAAGAACCGGCGAGAAATCAATAGAAAATCCGCAACGACACGTATGCACATCACTGGCGCACAGATTATAAACAATATAAAACAAAACGATACAACACAAGCACTGCTGACACGTTACCTATTCGAAATGTGAATTTGAAAAAGGAACACCGAACCACCGAACGCTCGCAATGCGTTTATATAAAGTGCACAAGAAATTGTAGTTGTCCCTGGCCGAGTTTTAAATTGATTTTAAAAAATATATAAGAACACGTGCAGCGCCGCCGCACCGCGCGACCACAGTGCGACCACAGTGCGCCCACAGTGCGAGCACAAGGCGACCACAGTGCGCCCACCGCGCGCCGACCACCAGCTCTCGTGTGCAGCGCGACGTCGCCTGCGGCTCGCCTAACATGGAGTCGGCTTCTCATTGTAAATTAAAAACAAATCACAAGTAAGTCCACTTGCACACTAAATGTCTTTTGAAGGAATAGACAGTGTCCCCGTGTCGGTGGCGCGGTGTGTGTGCACCGGTCGAGCCCCGGCCACTGAGACAGAGCGGTGTACTGGCCGTAATTGGGTCACGGGTTGCGACGCGGCGCGGCACTCCGCCCCGAGTGCTTCGAGTGCTTAGAGTGCTTCGAGTGCGGTTACACAAGGTATTGTTATCATTACACAACTATTGATTTCATCTCAATTTAAACACGCAACAATAAATCCAAAAAAAAAAATATACTTTACAAGTTAAAACTAACATATGTATAGTTATGTAGAGCATCCAAAATTATTTCAACTTTTCATTTTAAGTTACAAAACGGGTTGTATTAAATTGAATGCAATGTTGTCGTCTCTTACAGAGCACAAGATTTTTCAGATTCAGTGCGGACGCCGACGTCATCGCAACGGAAACCAACACGCTCGCGTGTCTAAACTTGAACTCATCACTGGTTACCTAAACATCTGGTCCAAACTCTTTGCTACTAACGCGCCCAATCACAGTTAATACCAAAAATTCTAAACTATGTCTAAATCAGTGAATACAATATGTAGATTTCGCTCCAAGAAGTTATTCAAGTTCAACGCTTGGGCTTATAATAAGTAGCAAGTAGTTTTCAGCGTGACGAAACACCTCGAACTCACGGACAATCATCGCGTTGAAGAAACGTAACATTGCCCTTTTTGCAACATGGCAATACCCGAACCAGATAAACACAATGCTACCTAGGACTTGTCTAGTTATTAATGAACGCTGTAACAAACGAACGTTACAAGCTTATGTCGTTGTACTAATATAATTGCATACAAACATCCAATGAAACACTAAGTGTTTGTTGTTTATCAGAACATGCGATGGCGGCGCTTGCTCGAGACAGAGATAAACTGTACTACAGTACAGTAAGAACTCATTTAGAGTGCACTCACCTCGCCGCTCAATAGCACAGGATTATTAGTGTAAGCGGTAATCAATTGCGTCTAGACAGTGTCAACTTGTGTAGCTCCCGCTGCTCCAAGACCAATAAACGTTACTGTCGGGGTTGGGAATCGTGACGCGCCGGAGAGCACCTCGCAATGAATTACTTTGCCCATATTACTGAGAAATTAGATTGTATTACTATTCAGATCACTAATGCATCGGATAATAAATCTTTGAGGAGATGTATTCCATTTATTACAGAGCTTCACGTGGATTAATTAATACACGTTTCCGTTTATTACTATAAATAATAATAATAAAGTTAGAATTGAACTTTTTCCTCAACTCTTTCCGTCGTTGGAATTTCCCGATAAACACTTTTATCGTGCGGTTAGCTAACAACTACAAACAAACGTTAAGTAAACACTGCGGCGTGTGCCCGCTGCGCGCCGGCCGGCTGCGACGTGTTGCTGTCGTTGTTGTTGTCACTGACGAACTGATGACCTTCACACCCCGCCGGTGACTATCCCGTACCCGTGTCTCCGACGTCTGTCAGACGCAACACTCGACAATATTCATTCACGTGCTAGACATCAGGGAGGAGGCGCTGCGTAAGCAATGCTCCTGGCGGGTGTATAATGCGATACACATTTTCGTATCGCGACACTATTTTTTTTTTTTTATACTACTTTGCGACGAGACGAGCAAGACGTTCACCTGATGGTAAGTGATACGTTTGCATGCTAGTTCAGATGGTACACACTGCACCACATTGCGCTCGTCGCCTTGAGACTTAAGGTGTTGTCTCGTTACCCCAGTAATTACACTAGCTACAGCGCCCTTCAAACCGGAACACAGTAATGTTCGCACACTACTATTTGTCGGTTGCAATAGTCACTGCGGTGGTATCCACCCAGACGGTCTCCGGCAACAGAGACCTACCACCTGGTAATACTAATGTCAATGCAACGCGATTGGTTCAGCCGCAGAAAGTAATTTAGTGCAGCGACGGGCGCAGGAAAGTGTGTATACTGGTACCGACGCACTAACCCTGTAATAAGTGCACAATGATGTGTGTACGTAAACAAATTGTCGCACGGTGTTGAGTTCAGGACGGGTACATTTCATTTCCGATCTCATCGTTACCCCGCCGTAGTCGAGTCCAGCGGCCCCCGCAGGTGCCCTGGGGTCGCCGTCTGCGAGCGTTGCGTGCATCCGATGGCATCACATATCTCACCAAAGCAGTGAAACAATAATCAATTGCAACTCTCAAGAAGAATATAATAAACAAGAAATGCGTGCGTTTGTGAGTGTTGTGTACGCTATTAATTGGTACATCAGAGTTTAACCTGTTAGTATTTTTTTCTCTGGTAATATTGTTATGTGTGTACTGTTGGAGAACAATATTTAAATAAATAAAATAAGCAAGCTTACCAGGTGGTAGGTCTCTGTTGCCGGAGACCGTCTGGGTGGGTACCACCGCAGCTCCTATTGCAACCGACAAATAGTAGTGTGCAAATATTACTGTATTCCGGTTTGAAGGGCGCTGTAGCTAGTGTAATTACTGGGGTAACGAGACTTAACACCTTATGTCTCCATGCGACGAGCGCAATGTGGTGCAGTGTGTACCATCTTAACTAGCACCACGTTGTCATGGGCAAGCGTATCACTTACCATCAGGTGAACGTCTTGCTCGTCTCGTCGCAAAGTAGTATAAAAAAAAAAGCTCTCTCCACAATGCCGCAGCCGCGCCGCACATTATTAACTAGACGCGGGTCATAAAACATTACGTAGCGAAACAAAAACAAACACGCGCACAGAAAGTTGAGAAAATATCGTCAATAAAATAATTATTCTAGAGAACACATTGAACGCTCCCGCCCATGAGGATCGAACCCGCGCCGTCTCGCCTGTAGACCGAGCTGCGCCAGCGCGCCGCCCGCCACTGACAGAGTTCCCGGGTTCGATTGATAATTAGATTAATTTCACTAACGCGATCCCGGGGTCAACGTGCGGGGACAGCCCGGCCGCGCTCTCCATTGCCACGTGTATACGTGTATATCGTAAATAGCAACCACTTGCCTGCTTATCAATATGCTGATTGTTGATAAGCAGACTACACAAAGGACCGGAGGAGTTGTTGTATATATGTACACGTGTCACAATAGAATATAGAAATACAAGTAATTTGTCAGCCATTTTGAAAGCTGCGTATTGATACAAATGTAAATACATTGACACACTATTTGATGAGAGGGGTGGCCAGCGACCGGATCATATAACACGCGAATACATGTGTTGAAATTTTACTACAAGTAGCCTGGTTACTTCGGAGGCACCCGACTGTCTCACTTTCGTTAAATGAACATTAACATGGGACGCTTCAGAGAGTAGAGTCCGCGTTTCCACCGTCAGCGACACCCTTTAATTTCAACTAAATTGGAGGCACGGAGCCGGCGGTGCTCTATTTAAACTTAACAAAGAAAAACTGTCGAAATGTCTTCTCATTACTCCGCCGGGGTGCTCTTGCGATCACTAATTAGTTGCGGGGCCTCGCGCGGCTCGCTTTAAGCTCGGAGCGTAAATACTTTTTCTTAAAAGTACTAGTCTAGAACTTTGTATCTCACAATTTATATTAAAAGTAAATTCCTTGAACTCGTTCCACAGAAGTATAGGTGTTTATTTGTTTGTACCATCACGCAGCTCATATCCGACGCCCGCATCACCTTCAGTACTGCTCCACGTCAGAAGCAGGTCACCGCTAAATTATTTGTACTCCAATCTTTACTAACATCACTAGTTTTCAATATTTCACGGAATCATCAAAATTCCTTCGTATATCTTCGCTGAATGCGTTATTTGTCCAGTAAGTTTAAGGCCTCGGTTACCATCAACTTAGCAGTGATCAACGAGAGCGGCGGGACGGTCTCCCGGTGGTGAGTGTCGTATCTTCGATCTTACGAGGCGCTAGTACGTTCATACAAAACCCACATCACGCGCCGGTTCGTCGTGTTAGCTCTGTAACGTCACCAGCCCTCAGCCACAACACAATAAACAAAAGCGTTTTTCAAAAGCTTTAGAATCATTTAGACTAGTAAGCACTACACTCGCGATGTATACATTGTGTAGCGGTTGTAGTCAAATTACCGGCAATTGGCGGAGGATCAGTCGGGGCCACGTGAAACTTGGTCGTAAAGTTCTATTTGCATTCCCGCCGCACGGCCGAAGCGCGGCCCATCCACGAGCCGGAGGAGTTGCCCCGGGACGCACCGAAATAGAGTTCCAGTTAGATGACGTCACGGATCGCACCGAAATAGAGTTCCAGTTAGATGACGTCACGGATCACACCGAAATAGAGTTCCAGTTAGATGACGTCACGGATCGCACCGAAATAGAGTTCCAGTTAGATGACGTCACGGATCACGCCGAAATAGAGTTCCAGTTAGATGACGTCACGGATCACACCGAAACAGAGTTCCAGTTAGATGACGTCACGGATCGCACCGAAGTAGAGTTCCAGTTAGATGACGTCCACGGATCGCACCGAATAGAGTTCCAGTTAGGATGACGTCACGGATCGCACCGAAGTAGAGTTCCAGTTAGATGACGTCACGGATCACGCCGAAATAGAGTTCCAGTTAGATGACGTCACGGATCACACCGAAACAGAGTTCCAGTTAGATGACGTCACGGATCACACCGAAACAGAGTTCCAGTTAGATGACGTCACGGATCACACGAAATAGAGTTCCAGTTAGATGACGTCACGGATCACACCGAAATAGAGTTCCAGTTAGATGACGTCACGGATCACGCCGAAATAGAGTTCCAGTTAGATGACGTCACGGATCACACCGAAATAGAGTTCCAGTTAGATGACGTCACGGATCACGCCGAAATAGAGTTCCAGTTAGATGACGTCACGGATCGCACGAAATAGAGTTCCAGTTAGATGAACGTCACGGATCACACGAAATAGAGTTCCAGTTAGATGACGTCACGGATCGCACCGAATAGAGTTCCAGTTAATGACGTCACGGATCGCACCGAAGTAGAGTTCCAGTTAGATGAACGTCACGGATCACAACCGAAATAGAGTTCCAGTTAGATGACGTCACGGATCACAACCGAAATAGAGTTCTAGTTAGATGACGTCACGATCGCACCGAAATAGAGTTCAGTTAGATGACGCACGGATCACACCGAATAGAGTTCCAGTTAGATGACGTCACGGATCACACCGAAATAGAGTCCAGTTAGATGACGTCACGGATCACGCCGAAATAGAGTTCCAGTTAGATGACGTCACGGATCACACCGAAATAGAGTTCCAGTTAGATGACGTCACGGATCACGCCGAAATAGAGTTCCAGTTAGATGACGTCACGGATCACACCGAAATAGAGTTCCAGTTAGATGACGTCACGGATCACGCCGAAATAGAGTTCCAGTTAGATGACGTCACGGATCACACCGAAATAGAGTTCCAGTTAGATGACGTCACGGATCGCACCGAAATAGAGTTCCAGTTAGATGACGTCACGGATCGCACCGAAATAGAGTTCCAGTTAGATGACGTCACGGATCGCACCGAAATAGAGTTCCAGTTAGATGACGTCACGGATCGCACCGAAATAGAGTTCCAGTTAGATGCCGTCACGGATCGCACGAAATAGAGTTCAGTTAGATGACGGTCACGGATCGCACCGAAATAGAGTTCCAAGTTAGATGACGTCACGGATCGCACGAAATAGAGTTCCAGGTAGATGACGTCACGGATCGCACCGAAACAGAGTTCAGTTAGATGACGTCAGGATCACGCCGAAATAGAGTTCCAGTTAGATGACCGTCACGGATCGCACCGAAATAGAGTTCCAGTTAGATGACGTCACGGATCGCCACCGAAATAGAGTTCCAGTTAGATGACGTCACGGATCGCACCGAAACAGAGTTCAGTTAGATGACGTCACGGATCGCCACCGAAATAGAGTTACAGTTAGATGACGTCACGGACACACCGAAATAGAGTTCCAGTTAGATGACCGTCACGGATCACAACCGAAATAGAGTTCCAGTAGATGACGTCACGGATCACACCGAAATAGGAGTTCCAGTTAGATGACGTCACGGATCGCACCGAAATAGGTTCCAGTTAGATGACGTCACGGATCGCACGAAATAGAGTTCAGTTAGATGACGTTCACGGATCACACCGAAATAGAGTTCCAGTTAGAGACGTCACGGATCACACGAAATAGAGTTCCAGTTAGATGACGTCACGGATTCGCACCGAAATAGAGTTCCAGTAGATGACGTCACGGATTCACACCGAAATAGAGTCCAGTTAGATGACGTCACGGATCACACCGAAACAGAGTTCCAGTTAGATGACGTCACGGATCACACCGAAACAGAGTTCCAGTTAGATGACGTCACGGATCACGCCGAAATAGAGTTCCAGTTAGATGACGTCACGGATCACGCCGAAATAGAGTTCCAGTTAGATGACGTCACGGATCACGCCGAAATAGAGTTCCAGTTAGATGACGTCACGGATCACACCGAAATAGGAGTTCCAGTTAGATGGACGTCACGGATCGCACCGAAATAGAGTTCCAGTTAGATGACGTCACGGATCGCACGAAATAGAGTTCAGTTAGATGACGTTCACGGATCACACCGAAATAGAGTTCCAGTTAGAGACGTCACGGATCACGACGAAATAGAGTTCCAGTTAGATGACGTCACGGATCACACCGAAATAGAGTTCCAGTTAGATGACGTCACGGATCACGCCGAAATAGAGTTCCAGTTAGATGACGTCACGGATCACACCGAAACAGAGTTCCAGTTAGATGACGTCACGGATCACACCGAAACAGAGTTCCAGTTAGATGACGTCACGGATCACACCGAAACAGAGTTCCAGTTAGATGACGTCACGGATCACGCCGAAATAGAGTTCCAGTTAGATGACGTCACGGATCGCACCGAATAGAGTTCCAGTTAGATGGACGTCACGGATCACGCCGAATAGAGTTCCAGGTAGATGACGTCACGGATCACGCCGAATAGAGTTCCAGTTAGTGACGTCACGGATCGCACCGAAGTAGAGTTCCAGTTAGATGACGTCACGGATCACAGGAAATAGAGTTCCAGTTAGATGACGTCACGGATCACGCCGAAACAGAGTTCCAGTTAGATGACGTCACGGATCACACCGAAACAGAGTTCCAGTTAGATGACGTCACGGATCACACCGAAACAGAGTTCCAGTTAGTGACGTCACGGATCGCACCGAATAGAGTTCCAGTTAGATTGACGTCACGGATCGCACCGAAGTAGAGTTCCAGTTAGATGAACGTCACGGATCACACCGAAATAGAGTTCCGTTAGATGACGTCACGGATCACGCCGAATAGAGTTCCAGTTAGTGACGTCACGGATCGCCACCGAAATAGAGTTCTAGTTAGATGACGTCACGATCACACCGAAACAGAGTTCCAGTTAGAGACGTCACGGATCGCACCGAATAGAGTTCCAGTTGATGACGTCACGGATCGCACCGAAATAGAGTTCCGTTAGATGACGTCACGGATCGCCACCGAAATAGAGTTCCAGTTAATGACGTCACGGATCGCACCGAAGTAGAGTTCCAGTTAGATGACCGTCACGGATCGCACCGAAGTAGAGTTCCAGTTAGATTGACGTCACGGATCGCACCGAATAGAGTTCCAGTTAGATTGACGTCACGGATCGCACCGAAATAGAGTTCCGTTAGATGACGTCACGATCACACCGAAATAGAGTTCTAGTTAGATGACGTCGTGGATCACACCGAAATAGAGTTCCAGTTAGATGGACGTCACGGATCGCACCGAAATAGAGTTCTAGTTAGATGACGTCCACGGATCACACCGAAATAGAGTTCTAGTTAGATGACGTCACGATCACGCCGAAATAGAGTTCCAGTTAGAATGACGTCACGGATCACACGAAATAGAGTTCCGTTAGATGACGTCGTGGATCACACCGAAATAGAGTTCCAGTTAGATGAACGTCACGGATCACACGAAATAGAGTTCCATTAGATGACGTCACGATCACACCGAAATAGAGTTCCAGTTATATGACGTCACGGATTCACACCGAAATAGAGTTCCATTAGATGACGTCACGGATCACACGAAATAGAGTTCCATTAGATGACGTCACGGATCACGCCGAATAGAGTTCCAGTTATATGACGTCACGGATCACACCGAAACAGAGTTCCAGTTAGATACGTCACGGATCGCACCGAAGTAGAGTTCCAGTTAGATGAACGTCACGGATCACGCCGAATAGAGTTCCAGTTAGAGACGTCACGGATCGCACCGAATAGAGTTCCAGTTAGTGACGTCACGGATCACAACCGAAATAGAGTTCCAGTTAGATGACGTCACGATCACACCGAAATAGAGTTCCAGTTGATGACGTCACGGATCGCACCGAAGTAGAGTTCCAGTTAGAGACGTCACGGATCACACCGAAACAGAGTTCCAGTTATATGACGTCACGGATTCACACCGAAATAGAGTTCCGTTAGATGACGTCGTGGATCACACCGAAATAGAGTTCCATTAGATGACGTCACCAGCACACAATGGCTATCGGAATCAGTGAAATTACACGCACCACGCGGCTCGCAATCACTTTATAAATACCTCCACCACTCATCTGGATATGAATAAGCAAATAAAATCACCTAAAATACCGCACACATTCCCTCCTCGTGTGTCCACAATTTAAAATCCTGAACATAACATGAAAAGTTTCATACGAAAACATCTCAAGAATTCCTATAATTTCACCTAACATTTGTCCACAAAACCATTATGACGCTGAATGGCCGCAAGTCCTGCTATAACATCCAGCAACACCATAATAAAGAGTAAATTAAGTAATTACAAGTATTAACGTATTTGAATATTCGTTAGAAGCAAGTTGTGACGTGGACAAGATGGGTCCCCAGTTGGAGAACGATTCACCTGCCTGATAACCATGCAGCTCAAGTGACTGTTAGAACAACACAAACATGTGCTTATTTCTTTTATGAATGTGATGTTGAATCAAAACAAAATGCAATAACATTTGACATAAAATTCGATAAAAAAATTACCTGTGGTAGATTGATCACCAGAGACATTGAAGTGCCGCAGCTCCTACTTCTGCCGCCAAATAGAAGCGTGCATACATTACCGTGTTCCGGTTTGAAGAATATCACAGACAGTGAAATTCCTGTGACTTGACATTTTATGTCTCAAGGTAGCTAACAGAATGCTGTGTATGCCGTCCTAACAAGCGCCTCCTTATCACGGGTGAGCGAATCACTTACTAGGAGGTGAACGTGTCGCTCGGGCCGTCGTCTCTTCGTAAGAAAAACCGATGCAGAAACTGATGGTTGAACTAAACAACAAAAGCAACATCACTCACCGGTGTACGACGTGGAGCTGTAGGAATCAGCGGAGGACGCCGACAGGGAACGGCTCCTGTACCGGGCGGACTTCTTCAAGGCGCCGGACTTAACTCGCTGCCCCTCGAACTTGCCGGCGGCGCCGTCTGCGTTCCCACTCCTCATGTGACCGGGATCAGTCACTGGGCTATCGCTCGGCACGTTTGTTACTCCTACGGCTTCTTTCCTGAGTTGGTTCGGCTCTCCGTGTCCGTCAGACATTTTTGTGTTATGTATATAATCCGCAAACTGAGTTTGTATTTAAAAAATATATTCTCGTGAACTTCAGCGATCTGATTAAACTATATAGTTTTTGATCAGTAGATAATAAAAAAAGGTTTTAATATTTCTTCAATAACTTTACAAAAGGGAAATGAACGAAAAAGAAATTAATTTAAACACCAGCGTTGGAAGTACTAGCGTTCTAATTAAATAATGTCGTTATAAACTAAATGCATAACTATAAAATTAATTAATAATATTAAGAAACATTGTTACAGGTCTCGGTTTAGAGAGATATTAATTATATTGCAATATAATATTACATTTGAAAAATTTACAAACGCAAATTCGCACGAAGCCGAAACAGGCCCCTCTCTCTCTAAACCTCACCCCCGTTTCAGAAACGTCAATTTCGATCCGCTAGGCGTTACTAAAATCGGTAATGGTGATGTCGAAGTTTTTACAGATAATTATTTATCGTTTAATTTTTTTAATGCTTCGAACTCATTTTACATAAATATTTAACTCTTGTCATAAATAAGTATTGCTATAAAAATAAGAAACCACCTAAAGGAAAGTGCTTGAATGTCATTATTAAATATATAAAAAAATCCAAACATTCATCCTTTTCAAATTAGCTTAAAAATTTGAGAGCATTCTCGATGCAAAATGTTTTAAAAAATATATATATAATAGCAATTGATTTTAGTACTTTTAGTGAAATAAATAAAGAATTGACATTTCCATGGGTTAACATTACATATGAAAAGTATAATGCTATTCATGTAGTTTTTAAGTTTTACATTCAACAAAAAATTTATTATACATTTGTATAGATTTAAAAAAGGTATATGCTAATAACACTCAAATAAATTAAACCTTCTTAGTAAATAAGAAAACTGATTTCTCCTTCTATACTCTGCAAAATAAAAAAAATAGAATCGGTAATAATGTTCTTTGTCTATGATTTGATTTTAAATCACTAGCGTCGCCAAAATGGTAGAGAAATACATGTACATGACAACTACACGAAATAGCTAGGAAATAAATAACGGAATTTGTTTGTAACGATACATATTGGTGAGTGATTTTTGTTTATTTTAGGTTAACATATATAAAATGCGGTATTTATAAAACTGCTAACGTGTTACGATATGTAAAAGATTAAGGAAGTAAAGAAAAAACAAATTCAAATTCGTCATCCAATCGTGTACCGGTAGTCATTGGCATTTAATAAGATTTAAATTTTGTGTGCATGTCAATAACAAAATGAGATGCAATAAATTAAACATGAAGTAAAATCGTGAACAATTTCATTTATTTATCTTCGCAAATCCGTTCGTTTGCGATGTTCGTGTCACATAAGTAAAAATATATTATTTTTGTCATCTCATCGAATCATTCTAGACAAATCGTCAATGATCGAAGGTTTTATGTTAATTTTAGATATACTTCGTTATGGACTTTATAATTAACTCAGATTCAAGTCACACTTGCGAAGATATAATTATTAGTATAGCGAAATGATAAAGCGGACTCTGTGAATTTCCAAGGATGTTTATTTGTGTTTGGAATATGTTCTACAAATACATATGACAACACGTGGCCTTTACATACGGCTATTGACGTCACATCGAAGACGTCATCCAATAAAGCCTTTTTCGCGCCATATAAATACGGTTACGATTTCGCGCGGACATTTCTATTCATATATAGCCTCTTTTTAACCCGAAAAAAATATACATTTGTGCTGTGTGTTCAGTGTAGTAAAAATTTTAGTATTTTTGAGTAGCCCTAATCTTTCCTGTCCTTTTTCCCTAAAAAGTTAAGGTAAATAAACATTGTTCAAATATTTAATTTTATATTGAATTAAAGATTTCTCGCACATTTAAATACATAAATATATTAATTAACTTGAGTTATTACAAACTGTTATTGTAGATGTTACAGTGATTAATTTTATCTCACACATTATTATCATATCAGTTTTTTAGTCTGACACTCTGTGTGAGTAATGTATTAATAATATCTGTAACATTCACAACAACTTATAGCAATATTGTTATTTAAATTTAAAATGTTATTGCTCTCCTATTTATTCATATTATTAACAAGCAAATATTTAATTTAATCCCCACAATGACATAGGAAAAATGACTGTTCCCCATATTTTACATAAGAGTCTTAGATTTTGTTTCTAAATGTATCTTGTTATACTTCACCAACTCATTGCAAGTTGCAATGAACATTTACTGTAATAAACAAATAAATTGTTTTTTATTTGTGAAAGCCTTCAGTTTACTTCTTTTGTGTCTGAAGTTTGAGAGAGTTGCTTGTAGATAGGTAAGAGAATCTGCTTTATTACCTTTTTAACATGAAAATGTTTCAGGTTTCTGAGTTAAATTGTGATTGCTCACCTCACAACTTTTGTTCTAGCATTTTGTTAACATTATTCCTTGTATTAAAGTTTCACAGTATCTTACTGAGAAACAATAATGGAAAGTAGTTCATTTTGTCTCAAGTTAACTTGTATGTATATTGTTGTTGTGTGTTAGTAGGTGGTTAGAAGATGTCGACACTGGGCCGCGGTCGTGGATACACGGGGCGGCACCACCTGCGAGAGCCGCGCCCCGGGGACCCCGAGCTCGCGGAGGAGCTGGACGCGGCGCGCACCCTCGCAGAGCTCAGCCCTAGAACGACAGGTAAACAAAGTCTTCACATACCTCATTCTTTTTGATTAGATTAATTTTCTATGTACACAAATGAAAGTGGATTTTTGTTTTTATTACTATTTAATCTTACTAAAAATAAAGTAATTTTTGTTAAAATCTTTATTGGAAATCATAAAATTGGGTTTCAAAAGGTGGACTTAATGTATGTGGGCACTCTCTACCAGTTTAGGATGTGGGGAGATGCAGTGGTAGGTGACATAGATGATTAAACATAATTATAATATATGTAAATGTAAATAAGTATAATCCAACACAAGATAACAAAATACTATGAAAATTTGCTCATGTATGAAAAAGTGTTTACATTGACCCTTCTGTTGTTATTCTGCATGAAATAATAGTGGCACATCGATATCTATAACAGATTTTCATGAAAATTATTGTACACTACATTTATACTATAATTAGCATGTATACAACTAGTTGTTTTACCAGGTGGTAGGTCTCTGTTGCCGGAGACCGTCTGGGTGGGTACCACCGCAGCTCCTATTGCAACCGACAAATAGTAGTGTGCGAACATTACTGTGTTCCGGTTTGAAGGGCGCTGTAGCTAGTGTAATTACTGGGGTAACGAGACAACACCTTATGTCTCAAGGCGACGAGCGCAATGTGGTGCAGTGTGTACCATCTTAACTAGCACCACGTTGTCATGGACAAGCGTATCACTTGCCATCAGGTGAACGTCTTGCTCGTCTCGTCGCAAAGTAGTATAAAAAAAAAAGTTGTAACATCTAGTTATTCAAAATCTGTAGGAGTAAAACAAGTAAGCTCTCCCTGCACCATGTGGACCAGGACTTCGATAAGTCACCTGGCTAATGATGTCTCTCTTTGTTTGTTGCATGTTATACTGTACAACTTAGGTTGCCATATGGTGGACCATAGTTTAACTAAAAAGCACACTTAAACTTTGGATGCAGCAATAATTTTAAATTTGTTAAATAAAATAATTTTTGTGTTGTTTAAATGTTTAAATTGTCATTTCAGATCCTATGAAGGTCGATCTTAACAAAGTTGTAATGAAAGCATCTACAGAGGATGACTCTGAGCATAAAGAAGATAAAGATGTAAAGGCTGATAAGATAATTAAGAGTAATGGAGAAGATGACCCTGTACTGCAGGAGCTGCTGCATATTGACGAACAGTTCCTGCCCTTGTTGGCCCTGGTAAACAAACACACATGTTAAATATTTTAATTAATGATTGATTGACAGACAGCATGTTATCAGAGGGAATCATTGAAACTGGTAGCATGGTCGTCACACTGAAAATTGGAACAATATCATAATTACTATACTGTATTCCATTTGTGGTAACTATGAGCTTTTTCCATAGAAATAAGGTATGAGGTGGCTACTACTTAGACAGCCTGTAGCAAAATTGAGCCACTGTAATGTGAGTGATATGTCAACAATATACATATATAAGACTTATTCATTTTGACTGCCGGCAAGCTCATACAAAACAAGTAACATGTGAATACACAAAAACATTTTACAATCGTTGTGAGATTTTTTCACTTTTTATGTTTGTTGTTTGAAGACATAATGCAATGTATTTATACGACATACACAGAAGACTTTGTAATTTTAAACTCCAGATGTACATAATACTTTTTGTTGTGTTACATAGTTTTTTATAGAAAATGTAGTAAAAAAACTTTCATTAATGTTTTTATTCACTCATAGTTCTGTGTTTCTTTTATCAGCTGGAACAGTTCTCACCGGGTGAAGACGGGATACAGTTCAACAGAAAGCTGCGTCACTTTGAAACTACAGTTACTAATATGTGCCCCGATGAGACAAGATTACAGTGAGTTTATATTTTAATGTTCTGTAATACACTATTATTATTGCAACATACACATTATTATAAGTGCATTAAGCTCGGAACATTGAGTCTTGCCGCCATTGGGTGACAGACCACAAGGGTTAATTGATGGATTGGACCCCATAGACTTAGCATAAAATATCATGGTGATGATTTACACTTTGATAGTTTATTTTTAGGTCTATGATCCCATAAAAAGTATAACATAAAAGTGGCATTAGTATATATATATTTTTTTTTAATTTATTTTAGTTATGGAATTTTGGCCCGAAGGAGCATATCAATCCCATCGTACCCTTTATATCTTAAGACTATATCAACATTCTAAACTACAGACTAAATCACTTAAGAGCTAATATCATTCAGATTCGCCAAGGACATCAGGTCTTTGGCGAATTTGGATGTTGGGTCTGCCAGCGCGGTTTGCACCACGCCAACATCCCTGATGTTAATCCTGTGTAATGTCGGCAATGAATTTCTCTTTAAATTATTCTGTTTACATTCCATCAGCAAATGTTGCACATCCTCAATCTGATTACAAATTCTGCACATTGGAGAATCAACTTTTTTCATATGAAATGCGAACTTCGCTGTAGTATATAATATGTTTTCTATAAATCTGAATTTGGTATTATATATCCATGTCAAAATGTAGTTAGTTACAGTGTGAATTATTAAAAAGTACATGATGTACACCTGATATTTTAAAAAGCAAAAATATGCTGGTTATTAAAACATCAATAACGCAAACGAAAATGAGCAAAGAGCCATTATAATATAAAACGAATGTGTTGTTATTAAGTGTGTGTATGCGCGTGCGCTTGCAGCATGGCGTTTGGTGCGTTCCGCGCGGCGGCGCTGCAGAGCGCGGTGACGTCGCGCAAGCTCGCCGCGGTGGGCGCCTCGTTCACGCGCCAGCAGCGGCAGCAGCTGCTGCGGGGCGCGCTGCTCAACGTGGTGATGCAGGGCACCTTCACCAGTGAGTTGTGCACAGCTCGTGTACCCCGTCCACCAGCAAGGACACCCAAAAAGTCTTAATACACTGTGCAAATATTTGGGCGACTGGAGATATTAATTATGTTTTTGTTATGTTCAATTTGAGATTATATTTACTATTACTAAGTGATTGTTTGCAAGAACTTGAAATATATATAATTTTAACTTTTACTGTATGTACTGGAACAGGTTTGAGTATTTAACAGTTATGGTAATAATTTAATATTAATTTTGGTTCTAGTACCGCCGGAAGCACATTTATTAAATAATTGAGCGCGACTCTTTGTGCTTGCAGAGTTGGACGTGTTGGAGCATTCCAACCCACTCTACTTGATTAATGCGGCTAACCTGATGGGTGATTATTTTGCTGGTGAGTTCCTTTATACTTCGCATAATTTGATAATTGAGAATAAATTTGTTGGTTATCTGATGTATGTCAAACTTTTGTTTTGATGAATATGAATAAATTTAAAAAACAAGATGAAATTCTCTTCATATAGGAAAATTTTATATTGGAAACATCTATCTTATTTTAAAAACAAATCCAGATTCCTACATCAGGCCACGAAGTGACATTCTACCGCCTGTATACAAATAAGAATTAAACTTTGCGCTCCAAAAAATATTCCAAATCCTTTTTGTATTAAAAAACATTTTATAACTTTTCACCTAACTTTTTATATCTCTTATTAATGTTTAATCAACGAGAAAGTGTTTATTATATAATGAGTGCGAAACACAGTTTACATACACCAGCGTACAGAGGGCGGTAGTTGACAATCGGTGTTTCACCTGTAGTAGGTAAACAACAAGCTGAGAGCTATATTTTAAAAACTAATCACGATTCAACAACCAAAGTCAATGTTCATGTGTTTTAGCACTGGTTTCTAATGACACCTGACCGCTGCAATTTTTATTTCAAGCATCTAACATTAGTATGCAAAAGATTTAAAGTCACAGACACTACTTTGTGAAATAACTGTGCTTGCTTACCATCATACCGTCTTATGTCTAAAGGCGGTGTTGCTATGTAAATATTGTAACTGGCACCAAATTGTTATAAAGGAGCGAACGACGGACTTCGCGAAAGACTAAAATTAATATTGTTGGCCCACCTGATTAAGTCCATTAGCAGTTCATATCTTACACCTGCAATACAAGCCTGCAATACACGCCTCGCTCTACCACAGGTTTTTATGTGCTATTCCAGAGGCCCGCTTATGCAACGGCAACAAAGTACACATCCTGGCCAGCCCGCTGCTACAGTACATGAGGGCGCTGCTCGAATCCGACGACGTGCGCGCGCACCGCAGCCTCGCGACGCAGGTGAAATGAGATCTATAGATGATCAAATGATCAATAATCGCAGATTTTATCCCTTATCATCATTTTGTACAAAAATACCGAATGTTCTGTTAACAATGTAATATGCATGGTTATATATTTACACAGTTACTATTTCGTCCTAAGCAAAAAATATTAATAAACGTTTTTGTGAATATAATTGTATAACTGCTTGATGAGCATTAGTAACATGTGCATAGACAATGTCCAGTAACTTACATAAAGTTTTTATTTCACAGCTTATGCAAAACGGTCGCGAGTTGTTATCGGTGATGTCGCACGAACTGGATGAACTATCCATTTCCATCAAACTGCGGCTCCTCAGCCCGCCGCCGGTGAACATCATCTGGCTGCTGCTCTCGGCCGACTTATGCCTCAACAAGTTCCTACCGCTGCCCAACACGCTACAACAGTTCTACGCCGCGCACCTCGACCTGAGCAGCGAGGAGAGCTTCAGTGAAGTCAGCTACGGCTCGTGGAAGAAAAGCCCGGAAAAAGAAGACTTCAGGTCAGATACCAGCTCCGATGCCGGCGCCGCGGACAAGGTCGGACAAAATCTCTCTCAGATGAGTCTGAACCACGAGGATGACCCCAAACCGAAGCTGAGGCCAATATTGGGCGCAGGCGCCGGGCTACTGCGACAGGAGCAAGCCTTGTCACTGGAAAGCTTCGATGCAAGGGTCACCAAGACTAACCTAACCAAGAGATATGACCTAAATTCTTGGAGGCAGGCTGAAGAAGAAAAACAAGAGGAAATTGTCGATGCAGTATTTAATCCTGCAATGCTGCCACCAAACATGCAGTCAAGTTATCCAACCACAGTACCTGATTATCCACCACCGACTAGATTTAATTACCAAGATAACTACCCCAATTACCTTCAGCAAGGCGACGGTGCATACATACAGAACCAGTACCCCAGCAACCAGACTTTCACACCCCAGGGGGACTTTATACCGCAGTACACGGCTGAGCAACCCAAACCTGCCCCTGAGAAAGTCAACAATGAGATGCAGAAGACAAGCAACTCGAGAAAACCAGTCGAGAACTGGCGAAAGGAGAAGAGTGATCCCAAAGAGGACTCGAACAAGAACAGACAGCGGAATTGGTCAAGGCAACGCTCCAAAGACAACATTAACGATGAAGAAGAGAGGGGGGAGAAGTTCCGATCGGTGTCGCGAAGCTCGCGGGATTCGCGACAGAGCAATCCCGGCACGCGGGCGAACAGGCGGAACAGCGGGGACAACCAGGAACCTCCGAGCACCGGCGGCACCCCGCCCCGCCGGCACGCGGCCGACGTGCCGCGCAACCACAAATACTGGGACCACGACGACCGCTGCGACAAGGACTACAACAGTTAGTGACACAGTGGGCATTAAGAACCCATGCAGCAGGGACTGGTTCCTCTGGTCGCCCTAGTGTGTGAACTCTGTTTAAGTGCCAGCAAAGACTATTCAGCGGGGTGCGCGGTGAGTGCAGTAAGCAGCAGGTTACTTTTGGTCATGAATCTTAACGCCGCGCCGCGGTGTCCTCCACGGCTCCGCTCCCTTGCGGCCGCACAAATTATTGAAAATTATTTATGTGTTTACTTAATACACCTTCCCAATGTGCTGAGGTAAGAGGTGCTACGGACTACGTTTACCTGCATGCTGAAATGGTACATATAGTTAGATGTAAGTCAGGACGTCTTGAAGTTTTTTATGTAAATTATGTTGTACTGAAATAGTTTATATAGGACACTCAAATAATGCAAACGATGAATAAATATTGTTATATATATATATATATATTTACACTACCAAACATCATATGTAAATTTTTTAAGTCTTGTATATTTGGATATTGTTTAAAAACGAGTATTTCAACATAGATGGGGTTTGGTGCACTTTCATTTTCTAATGAAACACACAACTGCACTATCAGAAAGATATGCAGGTACCTTTACGAAGGACATTTTAATATTACAGATAGATTGAATTTTATTTTATTTTTGGAATATTTTAATGTGTTGTCTTAAAAGTGGTGTGGGTAGATTGAGATTAGAAATATTTCTTTGTCAATGAGCTGTTGCGACCGTTGTGACTAATACTCAATGGAATTTTGTAACGGGGACCTGGAACTCTCTCCGATGGGGGAAGTGTATATTCATATTATTGACATTATTAGTTAGTATTGTGCTGACTGTACACGGAGCCGGTGTGCAGCGAGGAGATTATGAACGGCAATGGATGTTCCGACGACGTACACGCTTGTCCATGGAACACACTTAGCAAAATTAATGAAGACTGCCCGATGATAATGCATAATGTTTTATTATGAATATAATAAACAATTTAATAATGAATCGTTTCAATTTTGTACGGAAGTTTGTGACAAAGTTTCAGTGCACATCTCTGAAGGGAGGGATGAGCGATTTTTTACAAAAAAACAAACCGCAAATGTGTTAACGTATTCATAATTACTGAATTTATAAAAACTTCGTGGTTATAATAAAAATACCAGAGGCTTTATGCGGTGTTGTTAGTTTGTGTCGCGCCGCTCGAATTTAGAAGTCGCTTCCTTTAGGTAAGTCCTTAAGCGTTGTCGCGCGCAGCTGCCGCGGACCTTATGGTACACACTATGGCACAGTGCCTTATGAGTTGGCCTATATTATACATCAGAATTTATTAAGTAATTTTATGTTACCAGTCCTCGAAAAAATTCTTTCGGACTAGACCATTTGTAACGGGCCCGCAGCCGCCGCGCTCCGTGGAAAGTAGTTGAAGTAGCGGCGCGGGATATCCTGATCCAAGTCGTGCTCCACTTCATAAACACTTCAAATTATTGGGGACGTGTTTAAATAATTCAAAGCATAATCCAGGCGGTCTAAGGTTCGATTGTTGTTTGCTCAATTCGGTCACAACAAGCGTACGTGTGTATGTTACATGTGCATACGCACGACTCTCGCCGCGTGCAATAATTATGTATAATTTGCAAGTTTTCAATTGCGTTAAGTGTATTTTAAATTAGTCGAATCGTGCCCGGAGGTGCGACTGTGAACCTTCTAAAGGTGTTTTTTTTTTATTTACTTAAAATACAACGTGTAATAGTAATTAAATGTTAAACTGTTACGTTTAATGTGTTGATATGTCGATGGTACTTACATAACGATATGTTTCAACATGTCGCAGCCGGGCGACACTTCCGTGCGCTATCCGAGCGGCGCTGCGGTGCCTTCGTTACAGTTGCACGGCTACTACTTCATAGTATTAGTAAATCACAAAGCGAGGCCGCGAGTAAGTGGGATGTTGGTGACCGTCGCCGTTGTCCGAAACCCCTTCGGCGGTGACGACGGAAAGTATTGGCTATCATGTTCTACCAAAAGGTCGGTGAAACTTTTCACGACCGGAGAAATAATAACATTTAGGTTTACAGCGAGATAATTTAAAGAATCCCATTTCTCTTAGATAAATTTTAAAATTTATTTGTTGTTTTCTTTTCGTGCAAGTTATATATCCATAATTAATTGAAATCGATCACAATGAACAAAATGCAATGATATTTTTAAATGGCAATTGTTAATTTTAATTTAATAATGTACGTGTATTGGTGTAATATTGAATGTTTTGTTTGTTTTATACTCGTGATGTTTCCACGGCGCGATGTGTTAACCGATTGTCGCATGGTTTTTTACTTATTCACATCTTAATTCGATGTTGTCAAGTATTGTAATTTAAAATTAAATCTGAACCGTTCGCACTCACGGCTTATTTGCTTTGTGCGATTTATTTCATATTTACATTTTTGTAGTTAAACAGCAGACCGATTAAAAGAGTACCCCCGCGTGAGGTCAGCCTGGAGTGCAAAAAGTTAATGTGAATTACGTGTAGGTCGCGTTGTGTGGATACATCACGTGTGCGCAGACGCAGCCCCGGCGCCGACTGCCGCTCGCAGTTAGCTGTTACGTACCTGTATAGTAATATATGCACAACGTCATACATTAAGTTATAATGTACTTTAAGTTTACTCGCAGCGATCGGACGCTTTACCTGCGAGTGAATGTCCGGTTAGCCCCAATTAGCGTTACGTCCACTTCCCTGCCGGCCGGCGGCGAGCCCGCGCAGCCAGTGCAGCTCGTGCAGCTTTGTAAGGACTTCAAGTTATAGTCGACGGGCAAAATTAAACTTATTCGGGCGGAAAATGAAATATCTGAATGTACCCGCGCCCCCGCGCCTGTTACGTTTAATTTTGCTTGCAATTGTCGACTTAAGTTAGCTAAATGTAATATAGCTACGAGAATGTAGATTTTATAATAATTGCCACAGAAACTAGTTCATATGATTGGGACGCGGTGATGGAGCGGGGGGGGCGCAGCGCCCGGCGCTGCCGCTTCACTGAAAATTATGTAATCTCGAATAAAATGAAATATAATTTCCAATGTTTCATTTCATTGTCTTTTCCTTTCTATTCACATGCTCACGTGAACACAATCGATATGTGATATGGAGAAAACTTCCGATATCGACCACAAAATACTATTTAAGTATTAACTTTGAAATGTATTGATAACTTACACATCATTTGCTGTTTGTTTTTAATTTAATTACAATTGTACACGGAAGCCGCTACAACATAGCGATACCCCCGGTATACCGGAACTGAAATATTAACATTTTATACAGACGAAGTTGAGCACAAACACGTAGGTATTTTATTATTTATCTATCAGCTGATGTCTGTTTTTTGAAAAGATCAACTTTCTACTTTTCCTACAACATAGATCAAAACAACATTTAAAACGAATGTGTATGTAGCTGCGCGCTACCAATATATATTTATCGCCGTATCTACGCATTTACCAAAGTGACGTTTTGTATAGAAACAAGAGACGTTATAATATCGTCTCGATATTGCGCAGCGCTCGTAGCCAACACACGCTGCACAATACCGCGCACCTAACGAACGCGCCTCGCACCGAGCGCCATTGTATACACGCCGACAAAGGACGCCGCCGCACAGTGGTTCCAAAGTCAATTTTTGTGGACATAGGGATCAAAATTGATGCAGAGGTCTGATTTTTTTTTTCCTAGGTAGCTGACATCACCACAAACGTCTTTTACTTATTCACATCTTTTCGAAAAACGTCTAGTTTACGAGAAAATAAATATTAAAAAAAAATTTGTATGGACGAATCATATATTATTTTTTTTCTGCTCATGGTATCATTTGGTTAAGGAGTGGTGTATATATCCTGTAAATCCAAGTTGCCCTGTACATATAAAAAGTTAAGTCAGCTGCCGTCACCTGCCGCCTTCGGATTTATGGGGTTGCGAATGTGAAGATATTGTTATTTGTATATACCGAAAGATAATGGCGTTTTCGGTCTGTTTATTTTTATGGGGGTCTAATATTAGAAGCTTAACAAATTTTGTTAAGAAAGTGACCACATAAAGGGGCCAGGTTATGAAAAAAAAAAAAAAAATTAAAATTACATGCGATGTAAGTACGTATCAATATGTAATATACGACATTTTAAAGCTCATAGTTATACATTAATTTTATAGAATGACCCAAATATTAGAAACGTCTATTCAAATATAAATTAAATCAGCCATACCTCTCACATTCACACGTCACCAGTCGCAGAGCTCACACCTCGCACACTGCCTAAACACGAATGTGGCGAGACTTACACTCATCTGTCTTTTATAGCGAAACAATGTTATGTCATGCCGTCCCTTTTTTCATTTTAATCTTCTGTGCGGCATACAATTGCCATAATAGTCCTCGATCTCAAAGAAAACCCTAAACCTGGATGAGAGAGTGTTGCCATCATTAGTTTGAAGCTGCGTCAGGTGGCTTTCCCAAGTTTTTGTGCGAAAACTTTGGAACCTTTGTTTCGCTCTATTACTTCTTGAATTTCTAGCGCATTTGGGCAACGCATGTCCCGGCGCACAATTTTTCTAATAAGTTTGGTAAGTGCTGCCTGTTTCTCATGGCGAAGCTGTTGTTTTCTCTCCCCTTTTTTCATCAAATTCAGAGTCTCTTCCGAGAGTTTGGACTTTCGTCCTCCGGTTCGCCTTCCACAGAGCCCGTTTCCTTCTTCCCGTAAGATGTTAACTACGCTGTCGAAGTCCTCATCAGTGTCCGAAGTAGGGTTCAAGGCGTCGAATCGATTTTTGAGTGAACTCAAAAAGCGAGGATTTCACCAGTGGAACTCTTTCAACCTTAAAGTCTATATTCAGAGTACTGCACCCGTACCTGTACCCACCTTGGCATTAGTCCTCCACGACAATATTTTAGTGGGCCTTGGTTGTGTGATTACCAACATTTTGTTAGTAACATAGTAGGTGTAACGACTTTTGAAAATATTAAAATGAAAAAAGGGACGGCATGACATAACATTGTTTCGCTATAAAAGACAGATGAGTGTAAGTCTCGCCACATTCGTGTTTGGGCAGTGTGCGAGGTGTGAGCTCTGCGACTGGTGACGTGTGAATGTGAGAGGTATGGCTGATTTAACTTATATTTGAATAGACGTTTCTAATATTTGGGTCATACTATAAAATTAATGTATAAATATGAGCTTTAAAATGTCGTATATTACATATTGATACGTGCTTACATCGCTTGTAATTTTAATTTAATTTTTAATTTTTTTTTTTTTTCAAAACCTGGCCCCTTTATGTGGTCACTTTCTTAACAAAATTTGTTAAGCTTCTAATATTAGACCCCCATAAAAATAATCAGACCGAAAACGCCATTATCTTTCGGTATATACAAATAACAATGTCTTCACATTCGCAACCCCATAAATCCGAAGGCGGCAGGTGACGGCAGCTGACTTAACTTTTTATATGTACAGGGCAACTTGGACTTACAGGATATATACACCACTCCTTAACCAAATGATACCATGAGCAGAAAAAAAAAAAAATAATATATGAATTCGTCCATACAAATTTTTTTTTTAATATTTATTTTCTCGTAAACTAGACGTTTTTCGAAAAAAAGTGAATCAGTAAAGACGTTTGTGGTGATGTCAGCTACCTAGGAAAAAAAAATCAAACCTCTGCATCAATTTTGATCCCTATGTCCACAAAAATTGACTTTGGAACCACTGTGCGCCGCGCTTTTGTTCGGCGCCGCGCGGACGCCTCGGCCGCACATCTGGCGGCCACATTTAGCCGCAACACATACCTGGCGAGAGGCTAACGCGCTATAACACTCACCAATCACTATGGAAAATTTTGTATAAATAGAGCTTACTTTATACAAACAAAAACAGTTCCACTACAAGCGTCGACTAAGTTACTTCTCTCCAACTCAAGATCTCCTACAAGCTGCAATTCTTCAGAAACATCGTTAGAGGCTGTCAAGCACAACACGCTGCTCGACGGACCATCTACATGTATGTTTTTCACTTTCAGTCAAAGGTTCGTAATCACAGGAGCGAACAGTTCGCTATGATCAAAGTAAATAAAAAGGTTTATCGTGCGTTAGTAATATATTGTAATAAATTAGTATTTATTATTAGTTTACAAACTTCGCTGCGAGTAGCGTAAAGGCAGCAACTTTTTTTCTTTCAAAAAACTTCTTAAAGTGTAAATAATATGTAATAATATATAAATTCGTAATAATCAATCGTCATTTCACTTAAAACTAAACAGTTTGCGGAACCAAGGCGACAGGCTGCGGGGCATGCGATGTTAATAACTTAATATGTTTTATTATTAACCATAGAGTATATGGACGGGCTGAATTAAAATTTTAATACTTTGAATCAATGCATCTGTACAATCAAGTAGTTAAAGCTTCACGAAATCAAAGTTATAAGTGATGCCAGAGCTTCACAGACGCATGTAATCTTAAAAGCTCGGAAATGTTTCCAGCGGGCGCACCCTGCGAGAAAACTTTATTTCTGATCAAGGACATGGCTTTGTAACCAAACAAGTTAAATTTAAATTTTGACTAATTATGTTATTATTTGACTGGTATTCATTATAATTGTTGATACACAACCGTTAAAGTTTTTATTAGCCATGATACGTTTGTAAAGTTTTTTTCTTGTACCACTAAAATGATGAGCTTATGTTCAAAAATATTTTTTTTAATATAAAAGAAATGTTAAATTTGTGAACACTGTTTTTACTTTAGGCCACTGCCCTTGCAGTATCATCTTCAAGCATATCATACTGACCAATGCGAAACTACGCAATATTGTAAAATATGTTTTGGTCTTCAATGTAATGCAGCTTCTAAATAATTACAATTTTTCGGTTTTGTACATTTGCCTGATTGTATAGAAAAGATATAAAGCCGCGCCAATACAAATAAAGGAAACTTATATAATTGCAATTAGGTAATTGTTACACAACTTTTAGTTTTCAATTCCATTCTGTACTGTGTAATTTCATCGAAATTATACACTTTGCCTTGATGTTATTAAAATGTTCATGCAGTCGCTGCAGTTCTGGTGCAGTGGAGGTGTTCTGTTGTTTAGCGGCGGCTTAGCATAATAATTATTAATAGATTTCTCGTGAAGTGTTTGCCGTCGGTGGCACGTCCGCGGCGACGCCTACTGTATGGCGCAGGTGATTGGGTGCGTCAGCAAGTAGTTCAAAAATATCGGCGTGCCCGCAGCCACCTCAGCACCCAGTTGCGTCTCCTCCTGTTCGTCCAGCTCATCGGAGGAAACCGACATCTTCTCCTTACCCTCTATCAAGAGATCGGTTGACGTGTTGTCACCTGCTATGGAATTTATAAATACCTGGAGATATAAAATAAAAGATAAATTATTAGTTCTGCAAGGGTAGGGATTTGGTTCAGAATTTTTTTTATATGTAAGTGAGTTTTTTTGGTATTTTACCTCTTTATTTTATTAAATTTATTCACAATGAGCACGGTATCTTCAAGGTGATCTTTGTCTGATTTCACTAGAGCATTGACATATCTAAATACTCGCCTCGTCATCGGAGTCTTCGTAGTCCTGTTGCTCTTCGTGCCCGATCTGGAGGCTGTACCGCGGAATGTATTCGCTATCGTCAGAACTGTACTCATCGCTGTCCTCACATTCGAAATATCGACTCTGGATGGCAAATTTTTATATTTTAATCATTATATAAGTAAATAAAGGCCCAAAAGTATTTAAAGACGCGGGCACTTTAAACGCCCTCTGTTTTTGCACGCTTGTAATAGCAGACGTCTTTATAAAGCTAAATTCGGAATACTGACTAGTACGCCTATATCATGCTACTACTAAAATATGCTCTTCATATGTAGAGAATTCTTAGTCATTTTTAAATAAATAAATGATCCATAATTTTTAAATAAAAGAAAACTCAAAAAACATTTGCGTTTGGTTTGAAACAAACCTACCCATTCTGTGTTCATCACATTGAATACTAAAAGTTTTACTTTTATCATAACTTTTTTAAATTTATTTCACAGAGAATGCATATAACGAGACGTTATGTCACAATACTAACGCTGTCAAATGTTTATTACTATTGTCATCTGTCAAAATTAAAAGTATTAAAGTGACAGATATTACTACTCATCGTTGAGTTACCTAATTTAGTTTAAAACAAAGGAAAAAGGAGGCCATGAAACAAAACAAGTTATTTTTGTTTTCTGTTAGTATTATAGTATTGTGATGTGTGTTGAAACTGGATGTAAGGACGGGTTTATACAATGTTAAGTGAGATCGTATCACGACGACGGAGTTCGTAATAAGTTACAGGTGAATTAGTAAACACCATGGCCGCAGCGCTGGCGAATGACTCGCCAAAGTATCGTAACAGTTTAATCTGCTGCAGCCCGCGGAGCGTAGAGGTTACTTCTAGAACTGCTTCATCATCCTCCACGTCTGGATGCGTGTCAGCGGACGAAAGCTACGATTCAAACTACGTACCAAAATCCATTACAAATAAGAAACTTAAAATTCACAGCACGGCGACGCGCGAGGAGATAGAAAAAGCTATCAAGCAGTGCAAGGATCTCGTTTTGAACAGTCCACAGTGTTCTGACGAACGTAAATGGCTAGTCCGGTATTTAGTTGAATTAAGATTGCGTTTGGAGGATTTGAAAGACAATGAGGGGCAGCAAAGGGGCAAGGTAGCGATAAAAGGACATCACTTTGAGCAACAGTTAAATCCGAGTAACAGAAAACAGTATTGTGACCACTGTAGTGGTGTCATATGGAGTATAGTGCAATGTTCATACATCTGCACCGACTGCGGCTACCTGTGTCATTATAAATGTGTTGACGATGTTTGCAGAGTGTGTGCACATGTTGTAATGACGGAGAAGGGCCAGTTTGATATGAATATTTGCCCAGAGAGGGGTCTGTCTGCACAAAATTACAGGTGTGCAGAATGTCATACTGCATTAACCTTTAAAGACACATGGAATGAACCAAGGCTGTGTGACTATACGGGTTTATATTTTTGTGCTACATGCCACTGGAATGACCTTTCCCCAATCCCGGCAAGAGTTGTGCATAATTGGGACTGGGAGAAAAGATACATTTCACGGATTGCATATCAAATGTTGACATTGTCTTGGACAAGACCTTATATTGATGTTGAAAATATAAATTCTAAGTTATTTAGTTTTATAGCTGAGCTGGAGTGGGTCCACAAAATGCGGAAGGACTTGGAGTGGATGAGGAGATACCTCTGTGCATGTGCAAAAGGGAGCACCTTGCTCTCTCCACTATTTATACAACTCGGGGATGTGAACAAGAAATACAGTATGTCACATTTGCAAGCTATTAATGATGGTACATTAGAAACTCAGTTAACGGAATTGACAGAGGTCTGTCGATTACACATAACAGGTTGTGATTTGTGTTCGGGCAAAGGATATTTGTGTGAGGTTTGCAGCAACAATGAAATATTATACCCCTTCGACAGCGGTGCCATACTGTGTGAGAAGTGCAACTCAATGTACCACCGAGGCTGCTGGCTGAGGAAAGGTCAAAAGTGTCTCAAATGCATGCGGATTGAGGACAGGAAAAAGGTCATCAGCTCTCAGCCGGACGACATTGATTCCAATTTAAATTATGACATTGACAAGTTTGTTGAATAACTTATTTTGCTATAGAATATAAAGTTGCATTTGGAATTGTACACGACGTTACCCATTTGTCACGGCTTAGTCTCCAACATTCTTCAGTCAACTTAATATATTCGCATAACTTTACGCTTGAACACGAGCAATATTTTTATAATAGCGGAAATAAATATTGGCACGGTGCTCTAATATATAAATAGATTCATAAAGCTTTAAAATAATACAAATAGAAATTGTTGATTAGATTGTTATAAATAATTTCGGCTTTAATAAAAACTTTTTCATCGGTTGTATTTGTGTTTTTTTTTGTTGGTTTTCAAAAATATGTTAATGGTCAGATTGAAATATTATTTAATCTCTAAAGTTTAACAAGTATGTGTAATAGATGAATATTAATAAGTTAGAGATGTATGGTAACAAAGTGTTGCATAGAAGTCTTTTTTTTTGCTTTGATTGCAAGAAACAGAAAAAAATTGGTTTGGTTAATTATCTATGAATAATGTTTTGTTTTGTAAAACGTATTATTGGTTTGTTCGCACTTCCGCGTGCGCGTGCGCAGCGCGCCTCGCTAATAATAGACATGTTCTCATATGAACTCAAACTGTTTGTAAACATCGTTTTGTTTTGAGCGTAGTAAACTATTATCAGATCGTGTAAACGTACTCAATGAAGCAGACAGCGGGCGCGACGTCCAGGTCCCCGGCCGTGTATCCCCTCCCGCACAGTACCCTGAGTTTCATGCTGATTATAGAAACATAACAATGCTATTTTGGAGGCATGTTGTCGGAAAAAAATACCTTGAAAAAGTCAACACCTCCTGACGCCGGCGGCGGGGGCCGGGGAAACATGGTCCTGCGGCTGTTTGTTGGCTGTTGTAAATATTTCAGGAAAACAATAAGTAAAGTGTGCGTTGTCAGCTTATTATGACGTTGTCGTAGAGCGGAAAGCGGTTCGAAGGGAGCGGTGATGTGGTGGAGATACCTGGCAGTCGAAGCACCGGCAGGACTCGCGGTAGGTGCACGCCGTCAGCGCGCTGTCCAGGTGGCGCAGGTACTGCACCTGGTCGGGCTCCAGGCGCCGCCTGCGCCGCGCCAGCGCCCGCACGCAGCCCAGCAGCGCGGCGCCGCGCGACCGCCCGCCCGCCGGCGCCCCGCCGCCCGCCGCCCTGCCGCCAGCGCTGCACGTTACCGCGACGCCGCGCGCGCGCCGCCCCGTGACATTACCACCGCACGGCGGCGCGGGCGCGGCGGCGACACCTCCTCACTGTACCGATAGCCTGTACGTGTGCCGGTGCTTCGTAAAGTGTCTCCGCACGGCCCGCGGTGTGCGGTGGTACGCCGTGCGTGCCGCTACTCCACCTGTCCGCCGCTCCGTTCAGCGCGGCCGGCCGCGGCTGGTCCCCGCACAGCGCGGCTTCGCTCTGCCGCCGCGCGACGCGCCGCTTCACGCCCACGCCCAGCTCCTGCTGCTCTATCTCGTATACTTCTGCAACAAAACAAATACCAAATACAAAATGCAATAGCTTATTTACCTTAATGTCGGTCATCTCTCCGTAAGCCGTGTAGACGTGCAGCCTCTCCGCTGCCGTCAGGCCGGTCACCTACGTAACAGACCGTATCACCACAACTCAACCACCACCATTGTCCCGGGCAAGCGTATCATTTACCTGGTGGTCGAGTCCTCGCATTAAACCTGTTAATAGCTGATCTATATCAAGAACCACTTGTTACCGGTGACGTCGCCGGGCTCGTTGTTCCAGTTGCTGGTGGCGGGTGCGTCTCGCGCGCCCGCGTTCATGTATGTTGACACCGTTGACGTGTTCCCGTTCTCGGAGTCAAGCGTGGACTCCGGCTGGTCTAGCACCTTGGACAGATGTATATTTTATATACTATAAACCACTGAATCTAGAAAACGTTAGTTAACTCTAAAATTTCGTAACGAGAGACTACATACATCGGCTATTGAAAAAAAATTTAATTTTTTAACTGCTTGTGCGAATTTAATCAGTTTTTGTTAAAGCTTTCTTGAAACTTGTTAATTCACTACGTCAGTGCCAAATAAATAAATATTTGCCTATATTATTAGTAATTTTTATGTTAACTAAAATAAATGTTATTTACTAAGTACCTGGTAATGCGCACGACTTCCAAGAAAAAACACAGCTCCTGAGTTTCCTGAAGACATTTTTAATCTGTAAACAACATACAATAACAGTGCGCTTCTTGATGCGGATTTTTCCACCTCACGATATAACCACTTAATAACTGGCCAAAGATTATTGTGTTTGAATTGTAAAGTTAGGTAACACGATATATTTAATGTGATCTTTTTATACAACGCTAATGTTCAATTGATTCATTTGGAGCACGCACCTGCAACGCTCTCTGCAGCTGCTTGCAGGTCCAGCGCCCGTGCATATGTTATCGAAATATATTCTTTTATAATTTACCCTGCCTGCCTCCCAGCTGAGCTCGCGTGCTGTTTATGGAGTAAATACTTTGACGTTAGGCGCGCATGCGCGGCGGCGGGCGGCGGCGCTGCGCCCCATCACCCATCGCCCATGTCACTTCGCTTCATTTCATTCCCGCCCACGATTTGACATTTGCCTTTGGGGTAAATTTGTCAGAAACATCTATATATATAAAAATCAATTGCTGTTCATTAGACTCGCTAAAACTCGAGAACGGCTGGACCGATTTGGCTAAATGTGGTCTTGAATTATTCGTGGAAGTCCACGGAAGGTGTAAAAGGTGAGAAAAAAGTAATGCTTGGAATATGGTAAAAACAACAATTTCGCTTTTCCCTTACATTAAGGTGACCAGATTTTTAGACGAGCAAAGCGGGACTACTCTGAAAGAGTAATAATATCGTAACATTTTTTTAGTTTTTACAAGAATTTGTGAAATAAGTTTGATTGACTTAAAAGATTTGCAAAATTTTATTCGTATATTTATTTCTAAAATTTCTTTTAAGGTTAAAGTCGGTGATATACTTTTTGTCATCAATATAAAGTATGAACACTACGAGTATTTTAAACCTGAGTTTAAGAAAATTTATGTTTTTATGAAATATATACATAAACTATTTACTTTAATTTTCTATGGTAAGAAGCAGATTTGTAAAATTATTACTTTAATTAGCTTGCTAGCACGCAGTACGGACACGAAGTGTATCATCGGAGAGAGAGAGAACTGGGTAGCAAAAACAACATGTTAGTCGTCGTAGCCCGTAGGATTCTTACAACGCAAAACAATGATTTTCATAAATATAAAATTTAACTTAATTCTAAAACACGAGATATTTAAAAAATGTCTGGTCACCTTACCTTAGATACTATTTTTTGGTTTTGGATGTCAAACATTTAAAGTTCGACTCGTCATTGAGAAACCAAATACAATTTGAAAGAATATTTCTGTTTGTGACATTTGACATTGATAACCAACAATATCTGATCTCATTTATAGTATTTTACGAACTTTAGCGGGAATCTGGGCGCAAAGATCGTATTGTTTTGGTTGAATTTTATTTTTTTGTGCATAATGCGGTGGAATATATGTTGTGAGTGTATCACGCAGTAAATTAGTGTGTTAGTTTGCAGCGATTGTAGAATTCAAGCGGGAACACCGATGTCCTAAGTTCAGATTGCTCCAAAATTGTAGTCGACTCAGATAACTTTACTTTGTTGATTTTTTATGATAGTGACACTATTTACCGCTGAGTGCGCGAGATCTTTCCTTACTTTAATTATCTACAATTTACAACGGCAAGAAGACGAGCTGACTTGGTTCGTCGAAGTCAATCAACATGTATATTTAAAAATAATAATAAAACCAAATTCATATCGAAGAATTTTTTTTTGATTACGAAATATTTTCGTTCCGGTTTTTTTTTAATCTCGTTCCCCTTGGTGGTTTTGGGCCAAGGATCTTGTTACATCTTTTTCTTATTCTACGTTCAAATTTCTACTCTTTCATTCCTAATTCTTCTTTCATTTCTATTCTCTTTTTCATTCCGATTCTCTTTATCGTACTTCTCTTTTATACCTTTTCACTTTAACATTCCATTCCTTCTTTCATACATCCCGCTAAATGAGGTGACACTTGTTTTCTTTATTCTCTTACTTACTAAATACAATTTTTCTTATTCTATTACATCTTTTTGTTTTCTATTCTACTTTTACAGCTTTTTCGTTTCTATTTACAATCTTTACATTAATTACATTTTCCATTTTTCCTTACTCTAACTCTTATTACTCTCTATCGTTTCTGTTATCACTTTTCTACAATATTTTAAAAATACCTTCCTTCTCACTTTGTCCCTCATTAGCTCCGCGATGTTACCCTCATCTATTTTTTCCCCCATCTCAATCTCCGCATCCATTCTTATTGCCCCATACTTGGGGCAGTCTACTATCAGGTGCTGCACGGACTGGTCCTTGCTGGGGTCACAGGTCCACGAGGGACTCTCTTTCGTTCCGGTTAAGTTTTGATCGCATAGTTTAGCTTTTTAATTTATCGATTTTGAGGCGATACGAAGTTTGCCGGGTCTGCTAGTATGATATAAAAAGGGGATGCTAAGTAAAAAAAAAAAAAACTTGTTTCATGTTAACAAATAAAATTTAAGGTAGTTCGGCATCAATTATTTAGGACCACTTGTTTTAGTTAAAATGAAAATAACTTTTAGCATGAATTGCGAATAATCGCAGGTGACAGGGCTACTCGGTAGATTGCAGATACCGGCGCGGCGCCCACTTCCGCCGTCAAACGTCTCTGTGTTCCGGATTGAAAGTCACTGTAGTTGGAAAAATTTCTAATTTACCGATCCCTAACATCCTATGATTTTAAAGCTTCTAAATCGCTCACAAAGTGGTGCTAATGGAAAAACAAGCAAACAAGATGAAACAATGATAAAGACAATCTAAGCTAATCATTTTCATTCAATTTCATTTGCTCTGTTTCGAATTCTGTGGTATGTAAAAAAAAAGGAGTCAAATGAACAACGCGGGTACTTCCTGCCTGTTCAACGAGTCCAAGCATTCGTGGTCGTCACTCTCTACTGCGTGGCGGGTAAGGGCATACATAAAGGAGTACTTCTAGTCGACAGTATGGCAAATGTTGAAATGTGATCGTTGTAGTGCGCGAGCGCAGGGGACGCCGCGTGTAGCTGGGTGGTACTGGCACGTGCGACGCACCCGGCGCGGCTCGCCGGGCAGCCAGCCTGCTCAAGCAAATACTATTTTACGCCGACGCTGGTTTTCTTACGACTAAAGTATTATCACAAATAAACAGTGAAAACTGACGATTCACAGAATCCAATTGTAAAAAATAATAATACAGCAACACGTTAATAATTATTAATGTCACAAATACTATGCACGTTACTAACACGCGTAGACCTATACTTCAATTGCATACGAAAAAAAAATGTAATGCAAAATAACATTCGTTAAACTAGAAAACTAAAATCGGAACATTGTTCTAAAGATCAAAACATAGCTTTGCTATTTTTGTTTTAAATACTTAAAATATAAGAAACGTATGAATTATCTAGATGTATTCAATATTATGTCTACTTAAAGAAATCTTCAATATGTTGAATGGCTGACTCAACACCCAATCGCTTGCCTAGTAACACAAGTCCCTGGTTCGATTCCGGAGCCTACCTAGCTACTAATCGCACTGTAAATCTGTCACCATAACATTGTTATAAGCAGTCAGACTTTGGCTACATAAAAATTGAGTTTATGCAAAATTAACCCGTTGAAAATGAAACTACCACATTATATTAGCTATAAGACTGACACTTGTGAACATTCTGAATATACAAATATCGCATCCGGATCAGCTGTTATAAATATCAAATATCTACACCGATAAAGAAAACTATATACACAACGTTCAGCACATATCACCCACTATCAACTCGGGCTTGTCAAAATTACAAAATATTACCAGCCAAACATATTTTTTTGGTTCAAATTAATTTCTTAGCATACAAATTGGTTTTAAACCAACGTGCAGCACTCACATTCATTTACATTACACATCAACACATTGTGTACATTAACCTTAATTCGCAGGTAACCCTAACATAATTACACTTACACACTAAACACATTTCACGTACAATTAATGATTTTTTGACGTGACAACGTCTATTAAATTGGTATAAGATAGGACGCGCGTGCTGAGAAATGTCCCGCACATAAGTGGGCGTGGCTTACGCCGACCGCTAAGTCGGTATGCGTTTGCCCGAATTGGTTGAAAGTAAAAGATGTATTCTATTGCTCAATAATAATTAGAAATAAAATCCCTAACAAATATAATTGAGAGTTAGTATAACTTGATTTGTAACCCGATAAACATGTCAAACAAGAATAATAAAATTTATTATCAAAATTTTTTGTGATATAATTAATAGACGTTGTCACGTTAAAGTACATAAGTGCCCTGCACATATAACCCAGATTTTTTTTTATTTTATAATGAAACTAAATTAAACTTAAAATTAGTATCACTGTACCAGTATGAAAAGTAACTGAACGGATTGACTGTTTAACAACAGATCTCTGAATTCTACCATAGCGTAAATCACACAAGTGTTTTTTTAAAAAATTACAAGTGTTATTAATCAAATTAAGTAAAATAAAGTTCTACATCTCTAAAAACGTTCGTTTGCTGAAGACGAATATTTGTTATATCGTGGTCATTATTTTAGGTACTCCGGTACGTAGCGACGCTGCAGCCGGTAGAGGCGCGAACCAGACAATAATACACCAAGTGCCTGCTGTGCTGGCTGCATTAAACTGCGCTGTCCACCGTTCAAAAAGTCGCACGCTCGGTCGAAGTTGCATATACAATTGTATATAAGCGACGAGTGCCACGGTTTCTGTTTAAACATCCTATCGAGCGCTTTGTTAAGTCCAAGGACAGCACTCACTGCCAGGTGAAGGTTCCGCTCGTGCAAAAAGTGTGGGCAGAATCTGTGCGTGTGGAGAAACGAGAAAGACGTAGGAAAGTGTATATGGCGGAAATGCTGAAATATTGAGATGCATGTAATTATTAACCATATTATGTCTTTGCGTTTATTTATTTGTTAATTATAATGCTTAATTTGTTGCGTCCTGTCTGTGCGGAAAGAATCAAAACGAATGAAACAATAGTATTGAAGTTAAAAGTTCCCAGTGCTTATAAGGTGCCCTAAAATTTAAAGCAGCTATTGGACAGCGCCGTCTCCAAATTGTGACAAGGCACACAATGCTCTCATCTCGAAATATTTGTAAGGTTGAGATTGGCGTTAACCGACTACATTTTCAATAAAAAACAGTGCAACGTTAAAATACATGAATTGTGTAAATTAATGTATATACAATTCCGGAAGAACTAAAGACATTTAAGGCGTATTATCCGCTACAGGTTAAAAACTACTTTAAGATAGATAATATAGTTGTCATTACTAATCGCACAGAAATAAATACTATGATTACTTTTAGAAAATTACTTTTCATCAACTATTGTAAATTAAATAGTTCTTTTAAATATAAAATAATTATCTTTTCGAAGGTCAAATTTATGAAATGGTCGATTCAACAACATTAAAACATCTTAAAAATTATACAACTTGAGATCCAGTAATGGAATTATAATTTGGAAAAAAAAATCCTTACTTTACTGTAAAACATGAATTATGTTCAGAACGCAACATTTTTAATCTGTGTTTATTGCATCTGTGCCATGACGCATGTAGCGACGTCCGACGATTATTCATGAATGGTTGGTGTCGTTGAGACACTTTTTATTAAAAATCTTGACAAAGAATAGCTTAACTCAATTTAAATGAATTTAAACCTAAATAAATGAATATTGCACAATATTGTAGATAAAACTGAACAGTATGTTGTACAAATGAAATAACAAGTTGCACGGCGACCTTGTTTACCTTCGCCCCGCGCATGCGCCGGACTGGTCACGTGGTCACGTGGTGCCCGCGCTGGCCAATCACCGGGCGCAGGCTGCATCGCGCTCGCGAAGTTTCTTCGCCTCGTAAGTATATATAGGAGGCGCGCTTCTAGTGTGTCGGGGAGTCCGATGCTACGCAGTGAGCCGGCGGCGGCGGGGGGCCGGCCTAAGCCCCGCTATCTGAATATGTCGTCCTCGAGTCGTCATGTATGGGTCATATAAATGAAATGGAATATAAAAAATAAACAATTCTTGAAAACTAAAACGAGAGGTATTCTCACTGACACTGCTGTAGCGGCTTTGACTTCCTTTTGTCGCCCGCCGCGACTGTTCTATTTTTTGTCTTATGTATTTACAATCTCTCAAATTAATTAAACTCTCTGTTTAATCCATTTATTTAATTAAATTTTTAACACATTACACAGAAACATATATAAGATTTCTTAATAAACTATTCATTTGTAACATATTTACTATAGATGTCTGTACAACCTAGTTCTGTATTATAAGTTAGTTACAGCGACGTCTATCGGCAGAAAATAGAAACTAAATAAACCTGTATCAATTGTGTTTTCGGTTTGTTGCAATAATATCGCCTACAACAATAACTTATTACTTGCCTTGAAATTTTTCTTCATTTTATTAAACTGTAGCGACGTAATATGTATATTTTGTATATAGCTAATAAACTCTTTGTGTGCAGCATTCTATACAATTTAAATAATTGTCAAAATTTAGTAAAATTAATTTTAATCGTCAGTTTCAAAGATACAAAAAGCATTACCATTTTAAAATTAAATTTACTCTTGACTAAGTCCAGGCTAATGAACTTCTTTAACTCTGTACTCCCGAGTCCCGAACCATATGAGCATATACACTGCCCAAAAAACTACTCGTTTGTATTATACAAGAAAAATAATTCGTTTTATGTGTTTTATTTATTTTTTTGGTTATAATATGGTAAATTTTTAAAATTACAACTGTTGTCACTGTTTAATATAACATTGTGATTTTTTTATAGATTCACTATGTACCTTTATTGACGACACGAAAATGTGATTGATTCTGTTTTTCACATTATGCTCCTCCCGTTTAAAAAACATAAAAATAATATTCGTACAAGTTCCGGGATTATTAAACAGATGTCGCCTGTAATATAAATAATTTGTACCGATTTGTACACAATTCCTTTAACAATCATTTTTTTTTCTAAATTCATAGTAAATATGTAAAAAAAAAAGTATAATTAAAAACGGAAAAATTTGTAAAAGTAATACTTTGTGTCACGCCAAAATTTTAAATAGTAATAATATTTAAAACGATTAACACTCAAAAAGTGTTATTAGTTTACGTTTTTTATCCGTAAATTTTTTTTTAGTTGGCAATCTTGGCTCCATGCGTTTATATCATTGCACGGTCGAAAAAAAATCTATTTCTTAGCAAATGATATGAGAAAGCCGTTTGTATGATTAATATTTTTCTCTAGAGTAGATTATTTGGCTGTTCACACATATCTGTGTGGTGACTTTTGCGTGAATTCGTTCTTTGTTACAATTATCTGGACAATTGTTGCCATCAAAAGTGAGTAAGGATTGTTGCAATTTACAATAAACAAACTATCGTCATTATAGAAACACCAAGAAATGTAGTGTTGCAAGAAAAGTTTATTTTGACATACAATGCACTATTGAATTTATGTGATTTCTTAAGTGTTTCGTATGTGAAATCTGGACGCCGGGGAAAAAAATTGTGAAAGAACTGTCCAAAAGACGAATAAAATAGAATGTGCGAATGAATTACATATTTTTACATTTCCGTAGAGTTATGTTATTTGTTGTGAATGAATGCAGTTTCACTCAATATTTTGATCTTCTATTCTCTGATAATGTTAAATGTTGTTAGTCGTTTGATTGGCTTACACAGCTAATCGGATGTGGGGCCGCGGCATAAAAACTTTTTGTACTATTCCAACTGTTTTCATAAGATATTCTTTGCAAATTAATTAGTTACGTACTTTTTTATTACAAACTTCTGTTAATATTAAGTAATGTACGTGTGTTATTAGGGATACTGAACGATGTCCGAGGAGGAGAGTGGGGAGTCGTCAACTGCACAACTACTCTCAACAGAATTCAAAAATGGTAAGTTTGTGAAAATAAAGATGTTTGTGTTAGATTGTTATTAGGGCAAGACTTTGTATGTACTTTACAAATCAGTTTAAGGAAGTTTCAGTACACATAAAATATAGCATAAATTGAAAACAAAATGTGCAGTACACTTTGTTTACTATCTGGTACATACATGCTATCAAAACTGTGCATGAGAATTCAACTGCAATTGTTATTTTAACTTTAGTTATTGAGGCACCAATATTAGATAGAGATTTACAACTGTCTCTACCTTAAATGCCAGTATGTTTCATACATGTTTGTAAATAAACTCACTCTTTAACCATAAATTTTTCTGTAAACAGGTACACCTTTATGTACATTGATGACCCAATTTTGGATCAGACAGCTAAAGATTTAAACATTTTGTCATTTTCCCGACTACTTATGCTTTAGATAGGTAAATAACTAATTTATTGCTCACATTAAAGTCAGTTGACTAAAACATCTTCTCACTTAAATATGGGCAAGGGCGACCCCTATAGAAAAAAAAACAGAGTAAGAAGTAAAGTTCAGAATAAATAAATAAGTAAGTAAGTATATAATAAAGATAAAAACACTGAACAGAAGTTTCTATATAGATTAGAATTAAACATAAGTAATACTTACAAGATATGTTCTTGTACATATTACTTATGTTAACCTACATGTTATACAACTTTACACTATGTATAATTAAATACACATAAAAAATGTTTAATATACACATTTATATAAGGAAAATAGTTACTAAAGCGAGCAACATTGTTCAGATGATAGCAGTACAGCTCAGATTTGGCAATAGCAAGTGACTTCAAATCAATCTTCACACGGTAGATCAGAGTTCCCAAAACTTTTTTGTGTTGTAGCCCGCTTGCCATGTCTTTCCGTGTTGGGTAGGCCCCCTACTCACCTGATATTGATTTCCTGTAAATTTCTAACTGTAGTGAAGTTTAGTGTTAAAAACTTAAAGTAAAAACACATGTTAATTTATACATTTATTAATTAAATTTAAATTAAAACTACTCAAAATAAAATTTTGTGTCTGTTATGTAAAATAAACGTAACATTAAATAAACATGAAATATTCGTATATATCGTATTTATAGAGTGACAAATTGAACAAGTCAGTGCAAGGTAGCGAAGCTCTGAGACTGCGACTCTCAGGTTTTTACAAGTTCAAAATGTATTGCGACCACAAAACGAATACATACATCCTACATCTTTAACTTATAAACATATATAATAAATTTTTTACTTCATAGGTACTTTTATAAATAATGTATATGTTTTGATATTATAAGATATTATGATGTAAGTAAATAGGTACTATCAGTGTATGTGTTGAGATCCACTATCGAGGACCCCTATTTTCATTTCATGGACCCCCAAATTTTTTTCACTGACGTAGACCCCTTGCAGGTTATCATAGACAACTAGGGGTAGATATAGACCACTTTGGGTATCACTGTGGTACATCATAACACAAGTGCGTAGCCTTTACAGCAAAAGAACCCCTGTAGTAACCGGACTTAGTACAAGACAAGTCAAAAAGGATATACAGTAGGACAAGAGCATGCTTATGCCCACTGAGCTTGTTGGCAGCCAACCAAGCTCTTGTCGATACTCAGACACATGGTCGAACTTGCATACACAAACTTGATGCAACCGTTTCGTAACTTTCCAATTAAGCTTTAAGTAGAAATAGACACCCAAGTTCTTAACTACATCGCTGCGAGGTAACATTACAGTGTCAACTAGTATGCTATAATTAAATACGAAGGCAAGTATGGATTTTATTTGGTGTTATGTGGTATCCTCGTCCTTGGCCTCAGGAACAACTATCAAGACATCTCGCCAGTGATCTCATGTCCTCCACATTCGTTTGCACCCGTGTGTAGTTCGTGACAAGTGTTGTATTTATAATGAGCTACTTTTGGCGACACAAGTAAACGCTGCAGGCAATTAGCTTTAGTTACACATAAGTTACTTTATAGTACACGCTGTAAATATATTTAATTTCAATATATTCGACAGCCTATACAAGTCACTGTTGACTTTGTAGACTACCCGCTGTAATGCTTTTTAAATATAATTTCAGGTCATTTGGAAATTGTCGAGGTCGCATCGTTCAGCAAAGGACTTAAAGTAAGTGTCACTAAGTACGTATTGTGTTCACTTGGACAAACTTACATACACTTGTACAAAAGTAAGAGCATGTTAAAATGCGAGTGTAGTTACTGTACAAATAAACATTATTTACTTGTAGAGAATTTTATTAAAGATTGCAAGTGGTCTGCTCGCAGCTCGAGGGTCTGGAGGGGCACGTGTTGGCGGAGGGATCGGAGAACAGCGTCGACGGTGACGGCGACATGAAGTACATGCAGGTGCTGGACACCGGCAAGGCCACGATGATGGACTTACTTAACTTTACGTTGGTGCGGTGAGTTTCAATATTATTACTTATCGTACGATACGAATAAATGTAAGGAGAAGAAAGTTGGGGGGTGCACCGAGATATTAACGAAAAGAAAACAGCAGAGAAGTAATTATCTTCTTGGAAACGGTGCGGAGATTGTCGCGTAACTCTCAAGGCGTTACCAGTTTCGGTTTGCAGGTGTGAAGACGGCCAGGAGTCGTACCAGTTGGTGAGCAATGCAGGCTCATCCGACGACAACGACATCGAAGCGACGGTCACCTGCGTCCTGCAGTCGGGTGAGGATGGTGACGGTAAGCTACTGTTTCTCAATTCCCGACTCGCCGAATGCCCGTGGCGGGGCAGTTGCACGCGATTTTGAATTTTATTTCTTTCATAATTATATTACTTTATCATTCATCAGTCACTAGTCAAGTTCACGTTATACGAGTTTAAAGAGAAAATTTAACCAGCGTTGGTGTGTCCTGCTAAGCATTGTCTGCGTCAGCCGAGCCCTGCTGCCACTACCGGTGGACGAGCAGTTGCGCAGGAAATCAGTAAATGTACCATAGCTGCTGCGCCCGCAGATCCTGAAGGATATTGTTGGTTCATCAAAGGTTCTTTTATCCTGTACATGAACAACACAGGTTATAACGCATTTCAGGATTTGAACCTTTTCAAAATATGTGTTACCAATAATCCGTATCATAAATGCTGATTAGTATGTGTCGGCGCTCAAGACAAGTGCCGACCAATAGATCTTTCATTAGTCGACATTTCGTCGTGATTCATTCCAAGCTATTACCATTGCGCCGTCACCGTCACAAGAGCCACGCGCTGCGTGCGCTCTTATAAATAAATTATTTCCTGTGATCAGAGGTGACCTATCCTCAAACATCCCAAGTCCCTTACGCGACAGTATGTGCCCTGCACAAACTGTACTATGTAATTTAACGTATTGTGATTATTTATGAGTGGTGTTCGGTCAGCAGAGCAGGAGGAGACCTACGTGATGGTGGACGGTGCGGAGGGGCCGCTGGTGTTCCTGCAGCAGACTTCGCTGCAGAAGGCGCAGCCGCCGGTCAGTGAAAACATTTACATAGTTATAATTGAGAAAGTTCTGACAAGTTACAAACAGTTTCAGTTATACGATTTCTCATTCACACACACCGCGTGCCAGTTGTTTGGAGCCGACTGGGACGGTCACCTGTCGCCTGTACTGTAACGTGACTGTCCACACTTGATGTTGCAGAAGCCCGCGCCGACTCCTGTGCAGACACCGGACACCGCTAAACCGCTGCAGAAAGCCAAGTGCGTGTCGCTCGCAGCCAGACACGGCGCCTGCGCCGCGTCTTACTGCTGCACTTATTATTTTATTTATTTGAAGTTACTTTCGTTCGGCGACAACGTCGTCGCAGCATTTTACAGTATCTTGTCAAAAACACATATTTTCTAAAATACTACTAAATTTATAAAATATCAGAAAAATGCCATTAAAACTATAAAAATTTAAAGAATTTGCAAGAAAAAAACAAAAACAGTTTTGTTAAAAATCCAGTAGTAGGAAGGGGCGGGGCGGGGGTACCAATAATGATGCAATTATAAATTTTGTGCATTAGTGTGCCCACAAAAAAAAGGCATGATTACACGCGCCAGTCAGTGCACAAATCGATTGATGACATTTTTTTTAAATCTTAAAGCACTTGGTATCAAAATGTCGTCGTCCGCCGGATGTACGGTAATAAAAAGTATACACAGTTATCGAGTCGCGCTCACAGTGTGTCTGCGCATGTCGTCAGGAGCGAGCTGGCCGGCGCGAGCGCGCACTGCCCGGCGCCGCCGGCGTCCGTGCGCAAGAAGACGGGGGGCGCGGCGGCTGGCGGGCGGGGCGGCGCGCGGCGGCGGCGCGGCGAGCTGCCCCCGCCGCACGAACTGCTCGCCTCGCCGCACTTCAAGCTGTTCCTATACTCGTGCAAGCTGTGCAGCTTCCGTTGCAATGCGATCAAGGAGCTCACCGCGCACAAGGTGCTTCCCCCTTCCGCCTCTCAACCGCAGTAACCCTCGTGAATTTAATGGAGAAAAGTATTTTAAGATATGACAAGTTTCTTCGTTAACACGAGTGGTGCCGCGTGCCGCGCGCGTGAACCTGGCCGCGGTGCGCCGAGTGGAGGTCCTGGGAGGGGCACGGTGGATATTCAATGTAATTGGGGAACGCAAATCTATGGAGTTTTTGTTATGCTAACGCACACGGCGCGCGCAGGCCGCGGAGCACAGCGGCGGCGGCGGCGCGGGCGGCGGCCGGGGGCGCGGCGGCTGGCGCTCCTCCACCAACACGCTGCAGTGCGCGCGCTGCCCGTTCCGGGGCTGCACGCACATGCAGGTACATCTCCACCTCGTGTACTGTTCGCGCAGTTTGTATTTCACGCGGCGACGGAGACGCGTTTCTAGAAATACAGACAATATTCATCAACATCAACCGGCAGACACGCCCCGTCGCCGCAGTCCTCGCGCGAGTGTCTGCGCACCAAGCAACATAGAAACACATATAAGTGCCCGCAGCCGAGCGGCCACTGCCCAGAACTCGAAATTGATTCATTCGACGACGTCGTGAATTATTTTAATTTCGGTGACATCCGCGTCGTCACGTAAGAAGTCTTTGCGCAGTCGACCGCTGGACTGCAGCGTGCTCAGGTCACCCGCAGCCGTTAGGATTGGTCCACTAGAGCCACGGAGTTAGCATACGTTTTTATATTCTACGCGGCGACGTTCACCTGATGGTAAGTGATACGCTCGCCCATAACAACGTGCCGCTAGTCAAGATGGTATGCGCACCACATTGTACTCGCCTTGAGACATAAAGTGATTAAGTCTCGTTACCGCAGTAATTTCACTAGCTTACAGCGCCGAGCAAACCGGAACACAATAATGTTTGCACACTCCTGTTAGTCGTTTAAAATAGTCGCTGCGGCGGACCTACCCGGACGGCCTGCCGCGACAGAGACGCACCGGCAGTGACAACGCACCTTTCAATTAATTGCTTTACGTGATGTATGTCTCACAAGTCACGTGAAGCGCCGCGTCACTTATCTCCGGCTGACAATGGTCAGTATTTGCTCAAAACTCTATACATTTTGACGCGACTTCAGCGGTAAGTTCAGTGTCGGCCGGCCACTGCTGACGTGGCGCTTGATGTGCTGGTAATGAACTGCCATTAACGCTCGTATGTTATGCGCAGCTGATGCGGCACGTGCAGGAGAAGCATGCGGTGGAGAAGCTTGCGGTGGAGACCACCTCGAACAGTAAGTTAATTTAAATTCTTTTCTTGAAGAGACACGCGTCCGCCGGCCCGCAGCGTTTGTTTTGCACAACGCGACGGCGAGCCGGCCGGGGCCCGCCTGCTGGTGCAGTGCGGTGCCAGCCAGTGTTTGCTCAGCGTCTCGTTGAGGCCGACGACTTGATACATATCTCGCAGTCGGACATCTCGGGCCGAGAGCCGCCGCTCACGGAACTCTTCTTCCAGACAAGGTGTACCTGGACAGCGCCGAGGTGGAGGCGGCGGACGTGCTGGTGTGCGGCGCGTGCGGCTACGAGACCGCGTCGCGCGTTCACTTCAAACGGCACATACAGCAAGAGCACGGCGCCGACCCGTGCTGATCACCGCAGACCACCACCACCGTCACCATCACCGGCATCGCGACGCGCCGCAGTCATTCGTTTACTTATTTAAATCATTTATTAATATACAATTTTAAGGCGACGTCAGGTTTTTTATTCGTGCTCCAGCTCCGCAATTGTCTGAACTTTTAACTGTCGCGAGAATGGCCGCAGCGGAAACATTGAATCAAACACTCGAAGTACAGTGCAGTACACACAGCAAATAGAAACAAACGATGAACAAACCGACGAGAGCTACTGTGTATTGTTCAATAGTCTCGCGTTTTGGACGTGTTTCTGAATTAAGTTCGCTCCAAGGAGTCCGAGCGGTCCTTCACACCGGCACGCAGCAAGGCACACTGCAGCTCTGCGGTGCGGCACCTAACTAATCACGCATTGGCTGCAGCAACTTGCAAGGAAATAAAAAACGTTTAATTTTCTTATAATTATTAATGTCGGCCATAACATTCCTTTACAATTTTAAATTACACGCAGCAAGCGACGAACCGGCGGCCGTCGCGGGCAGTGCACTGCACTGCGTTCCAGCGCACACTCACCACGGCGCACCACCTGATCAACTTGCACAACTACAAGCAGTCCGTTCGCGCTGCGCCGCCCAACACACGCCTTCAATCGGAACTATTCACGAGTCTATGACTATTGTATTATTTACTGTTTACCCACCGCTGGGCAGACAAATTATTTTCAATATTTCACGGTACCAAATTTGAGGTCTTCTTCGGGTTCAGAAAGTAATTGTCCACGTAAAATACAGTGACGCGAAGTCGCGCCGGCGCCTCTCCCAAACTACTTTTTGACTTATTAACTGTCCCGGAAGTTGGCAGCCGAGCCGTGAGCGGGCACCAGTCTTTTGCGACAACAAGCCGTCGCGGCTTCATCAAATATAGATTTAATATTGTGTTGTGGTTGCGATGAGCGGCGGCGCGGCGCGGCCACGGCCCGCTAGGGGCACTTGCGCTCCAGCTGCCCCTTGCCTCCCTCGTCGTACTCCTGCGACGAGATCCACATCTGCTGGAACGAGCCGATCGAGGCCAGGATCGAGCCGCCTGCGCACACGATCATAGAAATTTATTGCACGTACTTACCTATATTTATTTTAATGGTAAAAACAAACTCAAAACTGCGCCTAAACAGACTCCGAAGACACTCTCCGTCTGGTTACCCTCACCGAGCCAGGCTGCGAAGCGCCTCTCCGGCGGCGAGGGCGCCGCGTGCGTCTTGAGGCGGTGCGAGGAGGGCGCGCGCGCGGACAGCTCGCGCGTCACCCGCTCCAGCCAGCCGCCGAGGTTGCTGAGCCCGCCGCACGCCACCACCGCGCCCCACAGCGCGGGCCGCGCGTCCGCGTCGCACGCCGCCGCCGCCGAGCACACTGCACGCGCACAACGTTACACATTTTATTATGCGCGGGCGCACGATCTCTAATAGATCAGCTGCCTTACAGCTGACGCTCACCCAAGTGCGGCGCGCCGATGTTCTGCTCGAAGAGGCACTCGGTGAGTTTGAACCTCTCGGGGCCGAAGTCCTGGTGGTACCCGCCGGGGAACTCGTAGTGCACGCCCGGCGCCGACGCGGCCGCGCGCTCCTCGTACGGGCTCTCCGACACCTGCGCACGCAAGCACCCGCGGTCACACCGCCGCTCACTGCACTGCAGCGCTGGACGGTTGACCGTGGAACAGTGCATGTTGCGGTTTGGCAACGGAAGATCAACAGCATTAAAGATATAAAAAGAACTGGTGACCGCGAGTAAGGATCGCGGAAGCGGTGATGAGGTTATACGCATCCGCACCTGAGCGACGCAGTGGCAGAAGTCCTCGTACTGCCGCTTCAGCATGTACTGCTGCCAGGACTGCGCGAGGCCGGCGGGCAGGCTCTTGAGCGTGTATCGTGCGCGCTCGCGCTCCCTTATCACCTCCTTGCTCTGGAAGACATTTCGAAGAAAACTGTACACGGCGATGGCGGACGGCCGCCCGGGCGCCGCTTACGATTTGGAACGGATCATTTACTCCGCTAAAGAATTAACGGCGGCCGCGTCGCAGACGTTTCACAAAACATCGTGCGGGCAGCCCGCGCACAGTACGCGTACGTACGTACCTGTATGCTGTAGACGGGGAGCATCTGTATGTGCATGTTGTTGAGCATGTTCTTGGCCTGCGCGGCGAGGTGGTCGCCGCCGACCGAGGAGCGCACCGCCGCGCTCACTATCGCGTACCTGCACCAACCCACGCTGCAGCACCGGCGTGCGGGCCCGGGCGCCGCCGCACCGCGCGCTCCGCTGCACTAGAGCGCGCGGTCCGGCCTATTGGCTATTCCCCTTAGCCAACAATCGCATCAACAAGGAGGCCCGGAGCCTTGTTTATAAAGTACAAAATGTCACTTTACAATATACAGACATGAAATGGTGAATTAAAACCACCGGGACATGTCCCTTAGTAAAAAAAAATTCCTTTGAACCGATTGAATTTCTCGGGATTTTATTTAGAGTCCATGCCATTTAGTTGAATGTACATTTAGTTACATTAATCTGTAGAAGTGTACTTGTGGACACACACACGCGCATTTATGTTTGGTTCATACAAATGGTGACCAATCCCCACACAATACCTTAGTTTTAGGAATTATAATATGTGGATACTTGTTGTGTGATGAAGACGTTCCACATTCACTATGGTTTCCCACGTGAAGGAGTTACACTCACCCATCAATAACAGGGACCGCTGAGGTTTGGCTGGCGCCTGCGTCTACGACGAGAGCTGTAGACTTTCCGTTGGCAAATGCCGCCAGCACTGCATTCTTTACCAGAAAGAATGCCGGAGCTTGATACTTCTCAAACAGTAGCTCGGCCAGCTTCTCCCGCACCGGTCGCGTCGTCCAAACCGCTTCCGTGAACAGAGCTGGGTGGTGTTCAGATGGTGACCGGATTACCTGGACAAGAATCAAAACTCACATTTTTAAATTACAAATTCCTGTGATTGTACTGTTAATTTCTCCCAATTTTTTTTTAACTTTCAAAACATTTACAAATGTTTCATAGAAATTGTCCCAAAGTAGACGGAGACTTGGTAAGTGTTGATGGTTATTGATTTTGTCATATATCAGAAAGGAATCACCATAGGAATGTTATAATAGAAGAGCTCTCCGCCAAGCTATTATACGGGTGTTCGCAAGTTCTATATAAATAGTGTTACAGTAATGAAATTACTGGGGCAGGGAGACATAACACCAGGTGTCTCATGAACCCAATATGATGCAGTGTATAACATCCTAACTAGCTCCATGTTATAGGCAGGTACTTCACTTACCATCAGGTGAATAACTTACTCATTATGTCACTTCACAGAATTAAACAAGAATCAATGATTGGTGTTCTGATGTCAAATAATAGTTTTTAATTTTAAATTAATTATGACGTCAACATCTTTTTCATTGAATGCTGTAACTTGTCTTTATACTTGCTGCGTTACCTTAGAGTAACAGTAGTCCAACATTTTCTCAAAGAGGTCCCAGTTGTCCACTTGTCCATCCTTCATGTAAGTCTGTATTTCCATTGCAGGTCTCGGTACATGTATTTCAGTTACATCTATGTAATGGCGGAGTTCATTGCCAGTTTTTGCAGCTGTAAAAATCATCATTTTCTTTTCTTACAACTTATTTATGTAAAAAGTGGTGGTATATTTAGTTAGCTGATCTCTTATAATTAGAATAGCAGAAAAACCTTTAAAAACATTTTTTTTTATATATATTAATATGCGACGAGACGAGCAACACGTTCACCTGATGGTAAGTGATACGCTTGCCCATGACAACGCGGCGCTAGTTAAAATAGTACACACTGCACCACATTGCGCTCGTCGCCTGAGACATAAAGTGTTAAGTCTCGTTACTCCAGTAATTACACTAGCTACAAACCGGAGCACAGTAGTGTTCGCACACTACTATTTGTCGGTTGCAATAGGAGCTGCGGTGGTACTCATCCAGACGGTCTCCGGCAACAGAGACCTACCACCTGGTAACATCAGAGTAAACCACTAGTATTATTTTACTTAAACTAACAAGTCCAGTAAAATTATATATATTGGCAATGAAATACTTTAATAATATATGGTATTCAAAGAAAATGTACATTATTGCTATGCTCTCTAAAATATAGAAGAAATTTGTGGTAATAAATGCAGATATTGTCTTTTCAAAACTTTCCATAAAAAATATCAAAATAAATTATACAGAGGTAGTATTATGTTATGGTATAAACAAGAGGAAATATTTCGTATATGATGCAACAAGGCCTGATGCGAGGCAACCTGTTCTGGATGAGCAAGTTTTATTATTTTTGTCAGTGTATTATGTGCAATTGAGCTTGTGTTAGCACATTTTGATAAAAAAGCGTATCATAGAATTAATCTATTTAAGTGATCGAAGATTAGTGAATGTCGATTGTCAGAGTGTTATTGTTAGCCCATAATCAGTTCCATATTTCAACGAAGATGAAGCACTTGTTCATAATGAGTTAAACATATCAACTGACCACTTTGTGTGATATTGCCATCAGGAACTTTCTCCTCAGCATCTGGAATGTGTGTAGAGGGCCCGACGCCGATTACAGCGGGAATATCGGCCTTTGGAGTATCTTCTTGAGCATAACCAACACGCAGCGAATGATGCCCAGGATCAAACACTAAAGCGCCTATCTCATCACCACCGTACAGCATACCGTTAGGACCGCTCATTTTGAAGTAGCCAAGAACTACTTTTATTTAACACCCTTAAGTAATATTTATTTAATATTAGGCGGCGCAATCACAGGCAAACATTTTTTTTTATTTATGACAATTTTAGAGACGTACGACGTTTGCGAAATATCGATAGCAACGAAACATCGATTAAATAAATTCGAAAAAATATTTCTTGAAATTTTGAAGAAATTTAGAGTTAGAATTTTAACTAATAAAAAAATGATTACTTAGCATTTTGTAATTAGTTATGGGTATATTTAATGTGAAAATTTGAGAATAATTGAATACATCGGTTTATTTGTTTTAAGATGTCTTGAAACAGGTCTTCCCAGTCGGAGTATTGATCCTAATGATGGGTTTTATTTTAAGGTACATAAGTATCTTAATCCATCGTTAGTCAAAATCAAACTATCAAAACCTTCTCGAGGAGAGTTCTATTTCACCTTCATGTAATTACCTGGGCAAATTATCTGAAAACAAAGCATAATGTATCGCAAAATAGACCATGTCATATACTATTTAAAGATGAATATTGTACAACATAAGAATTTACTTCCAAATCGAAGTTATTTTGATTACAAATATAGTGCGCGCGCATGTACGACGAAATTTAGCGAAAGAGTAGGTGTTTTATCGCGGATAGATTTTGACAGCTCTGTTAAGAAATAATTACTTCTTTAAGTGTTTTTCATTATTTCTGTGTGATATATAAGTAAATTGTTACATTTATTATAATTGATATTTAAGTAAATTTTTTTCAAGACTCGGAGTTTTTTATTAGTGTTCTCTTAAAAGGTTTGTTTTCATTATTGCCAGTATTGTAATTCCGATGCTATAAAGAACCTCAGCTAGTTTTGATCTGGGGACGGGCTGTGTGTCGACAAGTGTTTTTATACCACAAAAATAAATAACAAACCGTCTATATAGCGTATAAATATACTCAAATCTCCTTTTTATGGATGACTATTTAGAAGACTTAGTGTCTTTGTAATTTTTTATCGATATTTTCACATGTAGTTACGATAATCTTCGTCGGACATAGAAGAAAATTATTTACCAAAATATTGGAGGCTAGCGTGAATAAACTCAACGGTCCACCGTGTAGACCCGGGAGTTAGTGGTGAGTAATGCCCATGTCACCATTTACTAGTTTTTATTTAACAGAGATTAGCTGATTGTTTTTTTGTTTTTATAGAAAGATCGATTTATTTCTTTACTTTTCAATACATTTTATGATATGTACGTTAATCATTAGAAGCTTAAAAGTTAATGCAGCAACCTTGTATATTATGAGTAATCGGTGCTAATTACATGTGAAACTTTGTAAACCTTTGACTCTTACATGTCACAAACGGAAGCATTTGCAGAAGGCTGAGCTTTTGGCCAATACGAAATTATAAAAGATGGACAAAGCTTTCGTGTGCCGCGTATTCACAGTACTCACAGTTAGTTGCTCTTTCTGGACACACATGCGCCGGTGACGCGCTGCCAAACAACCTTAACCAACGAAGGTCCTTCAATACCGAAAAACAATACTACCTTAACATGTTGCTGTATCATCTATTCCACAAATACATAAACGCACTCACTGTATTTATGCAACAGCGATGAGACGATTGACGAGAGTACCTCTGCTCTGTTCTGATTGTACCTCTGTTCGCTTCAGGAAGTTGTTACTGGTTGGGCAACAAGTGCTCCTAAGCTGTAACGGCGCGAGATGTTAGACAGAATAGAATTATTTGGATATTTAATCCTCTCGTTATCGGCAGAGAGTTCATCCTCGCATCGTGGAACCGCAGTGGTCGCGTACAGTCCGGATCCAAAGACGTTTTTTAATTGCATTCAACAAGTAAAAAGCGGGCACGACAGTCTGTCTACTTATCCATTTAAATTTCATCAAGGAGAAATGTGGTTGTCTGTTTCGGCGGGGAAAATGTTGAGCGTGGTGAGGTGGAAGTGTGGGCAGGCTGCTGCTGAAGCTCGGCAGGTGTGGGCAGGGACTGCACAAGCACGAGCTCGCTGTTAGGGCAGAGGAAGTGGTGTGGGGAGCACGTAGCCGGCTCGGTGCCCGCGCCCAGCTAGACAACTGCCAACTCCGAAATCAATGTTCCTGCACTTGTTGAGTGTGGCTGAAGTTTCGCGCGGACCCGAAGGCCATTTTGATGGGTTTAAAGTCAATTTAATATATTTTTTTATCCATTTGTAAAATAGAATTGTTTTGTGTTTAATTTATGATTGTTGGAGGTCGCGCGTCGATTTCATTATCGCTTGTTGATTGCATAACCCTCAGACGAGAGGGACTGCCGTCCCCCGCCCTCCGCCCTCCGCCGGCGGGAGCACGTCGCCATCACTTATAATTTGTTAGCATTTACACTGGACGCTGAGTAACAAATTATTTATAGAAATGGTGACTGAATCAGTTTGTTAGACAAGCCGGGCGGCGCGCGGGAACCTGTTCCGTGGGACGTGCGGCTACAGAGACGTCGCGGTTGCAGGAGATGGCGCCGATGAAGTTTGGCCTGTTCAAAGCGCGCAGCCGGGAGCAGCACGAGCAGCCGTCCACGGAGAACTTGTTGCAGAGCAGCAGCTACGACGGTACGCCGCAGCGATTCGCGCCCCCGGAGCATTCTGCAACTACCTACATGTTTATATGCTTCCCAGTGCCCGGCTCACCGGCGCCCTCCACCAGCAAGAGCCTGCGGGAGGACGCCGCGCCGGTCTGCGTCTCCATGCTCACCCTGGACAGCGACGATGATGACGTAAGCGCATCCGTTTACTCTTACTCCGGCCGTACACGGGAACAATAGTAACGTGGTCACCACGTCAGTGTACGTTACATCAGTTCACCTCGACATCTCTTCTCTTTACCTCTCTAAACTTCTACATTACACTGCGTTTACAATCAGATCAATTAATTTATAGTGGTTGCGGAGTGTGCAGGCTACATTGGACTCGTGGATTTTCTCATCAGACCCAACTGTCAGTTCCTTGCGGTATTGCAGCGCGAGGTGCTGCGCGCCGCGCGGCTTTACTCTCAAAAAACCTTGCAAAATATATGACGGATAAGGAATGTAACTTAGTTTTAGTGTTACTAAAATTAAGTTAAAGTTTTGGTCCGTGTAGTGATAACCCGTCCGCTGTGATGATTACATCACACGTGAGATACATTTCATTGTGACGAGAAACTTAAATTAAGTCTGTCGGGAAAAGTGATCACTTTACTCTCCTCAATCCGCAGATCAACTATGAGCCTCTGAAGAGCCAGGGCTCTGTCGACGGCTCCTCCGCCGGCACACTACACGAGGACTTTGATAGCTTGGACCACTACGAGCTGGACGAGGCGCTCCAGCGACCGGAGCTAGACCCCGACGGCACTTCCTACGACGCAGACTCCTCGGAGTTTGACGTGGCGTCGATAACGGCGAGTGACCTCTCGGTATACTGCGCCTCCCTGAAGAAACCCAAGAAGAGCAAGTCCAAGGAGGAGCAGCAGCTGCGCGACCTCGGCATGTGGCAGGCGAGCAACATCGAGGTGATGCAGGTGAGCAGCGAGCGGACGCACTCACCGTGCTGCATCAGTACACGCGCACGCGCAGCTCGCGGCCCGCCTGAAGCAGGCGAACTCCTTAAGTTGTCATTTAAGTCAGATATTCATAGAAGTGAACGTGACTGTGTATTGTACCATTACTCCGTGTTCCGGCAGAACCTGCTGAACAGGAGTGGCACCCTGGACGATCAGATCAAGTGGGAGGCGATCGCGACCGCGCGTGGGCTGTGCACGCTCACCGACAGCTGCTCGTGCAGCGACTGCACCACCGCCAAGTACCTCGCGGGCGTCGGCGACGGCGACGGCGGGCTCGGCGCCGCGCCGCTGCTCAACGCGATCAGCGTCGGCTGCAGCCTGCAGTGAACCCGCGCACCCGGCACGGCAGCGCGCCAGGCAGCGCGCCCGGCCCTGCGCTAGTGTCACCCGCATCAAGACCTGCGCGTGCGCGTGAGCCTGGCCTGCATCGTTGCGGATATAAGTAACGTCTTCTGTTTACTGCTGCGCTGCGCTGCGCCCGGCTGACGGCCGCGGGGATGTGGGAGAGTTTAATGCAACCGTACATTTGAAGAGATACTGCGCGCCTCTCCTCCACCCCCTCCCTACCTACCGCGGCGTGCGCTACGCGACGTGCCTACGCAGTAAGCGCTACGCGATGTGAACTTCTCGTGGTGCCCTAAGCGAAGTTCGCTACGCGGGGAGCGCTACGCGATGTGAACTTCTCGTGGTGCCCTAAGCGAAGTTCGCTATGCGGGGAGCGCTACGCGATGTGAACTTCTCGTGGTGCCCTAAGCGAAGTTCGCTACGCGATGTGAAGTTCTCGCTGTGCCCTACGCGACGTGCGCTTCGCAGAGTGGGCTACGCGTGGTGCGCTACGTGCGTTGCGCTTCGCGTGGTGCGCTACGCAGAGTGCGCTACGCGGGTTGCCTCCTGGGGGTCCTTTGTGTTTCATCAAAAACGTCGCATGCGAGTGGAGGTGTATGCAGCAACAACAATCCTCGCCGCCGCTGCTCCTTAAAGTATTTTTATAACAAAAATTAAAAACAAAACGAAATGTATTATTATGTTAGAGTGAACATTCGCAGTAAACTGTGTCAGCGGGTACATGGCAGCATGTGCTCTGTATGCGTGTGTCCGTTAGCAAAACTTTTAATATTAGGAAAAGTTGGTACAAATGTTAGCAATCAATTTTTGTTAATAAAAAAACACCGACATGTCGCATACGCGACAGTGTGTATGCTACACACAAGCGACATGTGTATTTTTAGTTACACATTTATGTATGGGGAGGGGTGTTGTTAATAATAATACCATCCTTTGATTCATTATTTGTTCAAATAACGGTTAATGTATAAAATAATCGTAAAGTTAATTAATTACATAAATAAAGCCACATTGAAACTTATCAACAACACTGCGACAGGTGCATCTGAACCGCGCGCCGACGCACGACCGGCGTGTTTTAATTTTTTTTTGATTGATGTTCTTACTTTGTGTCACCTTTAAGACCGTCAACAAGGCTACATCGGACCCTGGGCTGGCCTGACGTTATAAATATATACATAGATATGTACATAGAAATACTATGAAGAGGAGAGGAGATAGGTAAGGAAGTATTGGATGGAGTAGGGTTGAAGAGCAGGGCGGTTTTATAAGGGGGATGAGAAGAGGAACGATAGTGGAATAAATACACAGATGTGTAGACTGCAAATACCGGCGTGTGCCCGCGCTGCGCGTCTCTTATTGCTCGGTGTAGCGCCGGTGGCGCGGCGGCGGGGGTTGTTTGTCTCTACAACTGATGACGTCAAAATCGTACAGACATCTGCACCGATACGTTTATATTAAACTTTACAAATGTTAAGAAACACACACGCACGCTGTGCGGGGTGCTCGCCCCCGCCGTCGCCGCGCGCCCGCATCAATTATCAGTGGAGCGGGATATCACCGCGCTCCCAACTTTTGCTTGTAATTTGTTTTAAGTCTATGTAGTCTGTTTGTACGTGCACGAGATAAGTGCCGGGGGGAAGGGGTGTGTCGGCGTTTAATTTCGCCATACACACAACATATGTGTAATGTACTAATAATTAACTCGAGCCCCGCGTATGTCACTATACTATACACACACACGTAACTTTTTTACTTTATACATCAGTAGTACAGTACCGCGTAAGGTTTTATACTGTCTCTCGTACGCGAACACAATCGCGGCGACTGTACTCGTGTAAGCGTGTTTGTAATTTTTGATTAATAAATATAATAAAAAATCAAATATTGTCTATTTGTGTAATTCATTTCTTGTATAATGTAACGTCGGGCGCGCGGAGCCTGTACTCCACTTGAGCACCGAACCCCGCGCCCGCGACCTCTCGGTGAATGCATTCGGTATCGAGAACGATGCGCTGCGACCGGATTGTCGCGAGAAAACAAAAGGAGTAAATATTAATTAATTAGGCAGGCGACAGTTCTCTAAAGATGTCACCGGGCAGCGCGCGAGTTGTCCGCTCTGTCCTGGTCGGCGCATAGTTACTTATTTCATGAAACCCATTGTGTGCAGTACGATACTATGTATAAGAAGCCTCTGTACATAGTCGTCGGCCGCACGTGCGATCGGCGGGTACTTGTAAGAACGGGTCCCTGCGATCCACTATAAACGGCAAGTGTGCGTAAACAGTGACACGATTTGGGTGTGATATCCAGTGCTGGTCGTTATTAAGGTCACGTAAGTCATTTTGATATTCCTAATGGTCTTTATTCACCGAAGCATGCATGTTTAAAATTGTACCTCTGATATTAAAACATGTTTATATCACTGCGGTGATGGTTGTGTGTGAGAATCAGTTGTGTAAAGCGTTATCTAAACTGTTGACCAGTAAGTATACAGTAACAGTGCAAAGCTGTGAGGTCAGGAATGGCTGTGAGGGGTGGTTAGGAGGCCATCGCGGGTATCAGGACCCGATTTTCAGATTGTGGTGGATGTTATCCATATTCAGCGTTAGACAATAAATACGTGTGCATTTTACGTGAATTACATTATATACAATACAATATATAATTAGTTAATGTAGTTAAGTTTATTGAATAATAACAAATCAATGAATATTTAAGGCAAACCAAGTGATGGTTATGATGAAAACTGCAATAAATCATTTTGTACCTGTACCGGCGGAGCTTCTGTCGCTAACAGCAAGTGGACTCGGATGCAGCCGCGGGTGAAGCGTTGTAAGGTTCAGTCAGGTACATGCGTGGGTGAAATGAAACTCCAGTTGAAACAGTTATACACTTAATTTATTCCTCTGCAGTTACAATTTCCCAGTTAAACGCTGCGAAGGTTAAAAAACATATGCAGTAGAGATGTTGACGCAGCGTTAAAACAATAGTGAACCGTTCGAGTCCCAGGAATAAGTTCACCCAGCCTGAATGTTATTCCGGGGCCTCGCTTACGAACTAACGTGACTAGATGTACACACGGATTCAGAACAACAAATAGTTTAGTACTGCGCCGCGGTCATTTCGCGAATGAATAAACTAAAACTAGACTAGAACTTTGGCATCGTGCTGTGACGTGGTGTGACGTGGTGTGTCGCGGGTCGCGGGGTCGCGGGATCGCGGGGTTACTCGTAGCCCGGGTCCTGGCAGAGGCCCGGCCGGCCCGCCGCGCGCCCGAGCAGCGCGCCGCCCGCCTCCGCCGCGTGCATCTGCCGCTTGCCGTACCTGCAAGCACACGCACAGACCCTCAGATGCGATGCACCGGTACAGGTGGTACAGGTGGGCGAGTGTGTGAGTACCTTCCCCGCCCGTGCACCGAGTAGTACTCCTGCAGCTCCTTGAGGTAGTTGGAGATCTGCTCGGCGGTGTCGAAGCGCTCGGGGCGGCGCGGGCGCGGGTACTGCGCCTGCGCGGCGCACAGCGCGGCGCCCGACACCAGCAGCACGACGGGCATCAGAAGCCGCATCCTCGCTGGGAACAGGAAACGTCGCTTAGCTGTGAAGACCGGACTGGACCGAGACCGGCATCGTCAGAATTAGTTTTGTAATATCAAGTGAAAGGTTATCGTTACAAGCGATCAGGTAAATATTGTTTATTTGTATTTATTCGGACACGTTAGAGGTCGGCTGGCGGGTGGCGGGCGGTGGCACGCTGTGCTGCTGCGGCAAACCGGCCGGTAATTAGCTGCGCTCGTTAGCCTAATGGAGTGCGGCGAGAGGGCGCGCGCTGCGCCGGGCCCGCCGCGTTTGCAGAGCACTCGAGGGTCCGCCTCGCGCCGAATATTGCACAATTAGCTAATTAGCGAGTGCGTGTGTTTGCCCGGTGCCAGCTTCCCGCGCCCCCGTCGTTTACCTAGCTGTACGGTGGTTCAGCTACAGCGCGCGGCCGGTAATGTAATAGATATGAATTATGAGCCGCTCGCCGACTGCCCCGCCGGCTGCCGGCCCGCTAGTTATTGTATCCTCTGAGCCGCCGGGATCATTTATCGTCGTTTGAGGTCCGCGCCGCGCCCGCCCGCAATATCGCCGCTTATTTCGTCATAAATCATCCCGCAGTCCGTTATTGTTGCGGCGGGCGGTGGGCTCTCCCCCCGCACAACACCACCAGGTCGCGGCCCCGAGAGAACCCCGCGCGTGGCGGCTGCAACTGGTCGAGGTGGTGTCGAGTATACCTCGAGGCATCGGGTGTCAAGTCTCGTTAGCGCAATTACTACACTACCTAGGTACTAGGGTAGGTAGTAGGTTTCTACACTAGTGCGCTTTACCACCTAGATTACATCGCCGCTTACCATCAGGTGGGATCGTAGTCAAGCACTAGTCCATCCTAAATAAAAAAAAAAAAAAAAACAGAGGAATAGTAACTGCAGTGGCACCCGACGGCACCCACCAGCAGCGAGCCGCGCGCCGCAGCTCGAATGGTGACCACATAAATAGCTTGACGCTTAACTACCCGACACTCCCCTCTCTCTCACTCTCTGCTCCGCTCAAATTGGGATCTATTTGGTTACATTTCACATGCACTGTTCAATGATGATGTACAGCGCTGGCAGTCGGTGGAGTGCCCGCCGCCCGCCGCCCGCCGCCCGCCGCCCGCCGGGATGTAAAGAAAACAATCGCTACGTGCTCGTAATTAAAATTTAAAAAGATAACATTTCATTTGAACTTTTGCTCTTTTTACAATGGAAATTAGACGCCGCGGCGGCGCGGGGGGTGGGGGTGTGTGCAGCGTATTGTTCCTCTGCACCGTAGCAAACTCTAAACATAGCAACGAGCTCGCCCGCCGCACGGGGCCGTGGCATCGGAAGCGAACCCGTTTCCGATCACTTATTCCTTACATCTTTCAATGAACTCGTTGCCCGCTCCTATCCGTATACACATGCGCCACAGCGCACACGCGCACTGTATATATTTTAACTTATACAAAGCCGGCGCAGCTCGCGGCCGTCCCGCGCCAAACGTAACGAGGCGGCGGTGAAATTCACAAACTTTACGTCTTTCGTTTACAAAGAAACTGAAAGTTTCAAATTGGAGGGAATTTGCATGGCCGTCATTTTGCTCACGTTCCGTTTCTCGTTACGGTGTTGCCATGCGTGAAAATAATATCCGACGCGCGGCGAATGCGCGCCTTTGAGTTGTCCACACGGGCGCGGCGCGTGGTGGGCGGGGGCGGGGGGGGGGGGGAGCTCACCGACACATTAAATAGTTATTAACGTCGTCAACTAACATATTAGTCGTTGTAATAAACTAATACATATTGCGTCGGCCGCCGCGCGCAGATTAGATACCCGCCGCAGCCAAGTGGGCTGAACGCGCCGCCCCGCACCGCGCCGCACCCCGCGCCCCGCAACAACAACAGCAACGGCAACAGGCCCCGTACGCCGGACTCCGCTCGTAAAGCTCTGCACGCGCTTAATTGGATCGCAATAAAACTTTAACTGTATGTTAATTGCTTTTAATTAACGTGTAATTTGGTGCGCGACGGGCGGGGAGGGGACGCGCGCCGGGGGTTTTGTTTCTTCTGTACAGTAAGTACATGGCGGGCTGCAATGTTTTTTAAGCTGTGCGCAGCTCCGGCGGTATCAAAATAAGAGCGGCGGTAACTTAATCGTCGTAAATTTAACCCCCCGGTGTCCACTACTGGACATGGGACCCGCTAATTTTGGAAGTAGATGATATTGCTTATTGCAGAGCGCAGCATAGCTGTTCAGAAAATTGAACAAGTCGTTTTCCTGTTGCCATTTTCGGGAGTACACCTATGTTAATGGTCTCCGTTCACACCAGCCCACCACCGCGGCGGCGGACGTTGCGCGTGTTTTAAAACGTGTAAAGGGCGATCCATTAGATCACTCGGAGGACACGAGGGCCGCGGGCTCCGCCTCCGTGTGCGCGGGCGGGTAATCAAAGAGTCGAGATTAAAGAGCTATTTGCTATATTGGAATCCCAACAACGCAACAAAGGCGGCCATTGTGCGTCCAGAGTAGACCTTAAAAATCTCATTGTTGTAGTCCAGCGCGCGAACAATGGGCCCGCGAGTGGAAGGGCTGCCCGGCGGGGCGCGGTCCCAGCCCCAGCCGCGGCGCCCACGCGTCTCGCGGAACGGGGCGACGTACGCACGTGCCACCCAACGCTGGACACGCTCCCCAGCACGGCTTCGGAAACTGCAATTCAGGAAATTCACAAACCTCTCCGGCTCCACTGGTACAAACGGTCCGGCGAGTGCCCCGGGCCCGCGCAAGTGAACACGGGAACCTTTTAAAAAGGTTAAACTGTAATTTACCTTAATTATTTGTTCATTTTTGTAGGTCCGTATACAACATTGAGTAGTTTTACGTTTTGTAGAAACTGTACGGACTTCTATTTAAAAGGCTGCTCTATTCCTTTTGTATGCTTTTGTGGAAATTTTTGAAACATTCATCGCTACTGGGTAAAGTCGGGGTGATGTGGGATTTACACCCACTGAAACCCCCTCGGTGGTCGTCCTCAACGTTTGGAGCGGTGACAGGATCTCTGTTCGGAACACAACTGACACATCTCTAACGCTATGCTGGGATAGCTCGCCCCGGGGACTGATTCATGCAGTCCCCAATACCCTCGTGAGTTCTCTTACAATGGCTGGAGACCACGTCCAGCCATCGTGCTCCTCGGACCGGTGGCCCCTGCTCTAACTAACCCGTCGCTACGTGGCTGATCAGGTCGCCGCGGGTGCCCACTTCTGTCGCGAAACGTTACTGTAGATTCCTTACATTTAAATACTGCTGCGAGGAACGTGAACTGGTGTCGCGTCCACCCCCCTACCCGCCCCCACTGCGAGTTATAAAGCACCCGTCGAAAGTCACGCACCACTGTTTGCAGTGTTTTAGAAAACGCATTCGCGCGGCGGCGAGCGTGCCCCGGATTAACAGCAACACGCTCCGTATGCTTCCCACGGCTTTTGGAGAATTCGTTAGCATCAGCTTCATTCGGTCCCCGCTTTTCGATTTATATTCGGATCCGGCGCGGGCTGGCGGCGACTTCCAGGAATTAGATTTCGGATGTTATTTCCCTTTCTTCCTCAAATCAACTTTCTTGGCAGATAGCGGCGGGTGGTCACGGGACGGAGCGGTGTGCGAGTACCACAGGAGTGGTCACACATGGACCCCGCACCGGAGGTCCGCGGACACTTCCCGTCGCCTCCAGGGCATATCTATCGTACTCCTGCCAGCCGGGACTCGGGCCGCGCGGCTGCACAGCTCCGCGGTCCAGTCAGTATCATATTACTAGCTCTGTCGTCCCGTAGTAATAACAAGGTAGGCAGGCCCCGGCAATGGCTATCAGCTACCTGATTATCCTCATGAAGAGGCGGAATGCGACTTAAACACTAGCGCTGGAGTGTTCGGTGAGGTGTCGCGAATAAATCGCGGGTGCGGCCCCGCGGGTCCCTGCTGTGATTGAAGCCCCCGGCGAGCGGCCGTGCGCGTCGCGTCGTCCGCTGCGGGAAACTCCTTTGCAATAGATTTCAACGAGTGACCGCGCGCGGCGTGCCCAGCGTGGGCAACGTGGGCAAATCAATCTAACTCATTGGACCGATAAGGGACACGCGTTTTCGGTGCTTATAATTATTAAGATAACGAGTATTTCGCAAGGTACACATCGCTGTAGCCGCAGCAGCAGCAGCAGCAGCACGAGCGCGCTGCCCGTGTACCGCGGCGCTGCTCCTACACTACAACTGTCATATTTTTTCGTGTGTGTGCGTGGTTACTTGTGATACTAAGCAGCTACAGCTAACTGCAACATACTAACCTGACTGACGACGGCGGTGGTGAGGTAGTACTGGTGCGGTGTGCGGGTGCGCGGCGCTGGGTGTTGGGTGAGCGATGGCGGGTGTGCGTCCGGGTGCGGGTGCGGGTGCGCGCTCGACACTCGGCTCGTTTGCAAAGTGAGCCCGCAGCGCGGCCGCGCGCCTTTTTATTGCCCGCGCGGACTCCGCGACGCGTAACAGGTGCGCGGGGCGCGCGGGGTGCGGTGCGGGGCGCGGCGCGGGGCGGGGCCGGGCGCGGGGGGCGCGGGGTGGGGGCGCGGTGTCCGCGCGAGTATCGCTAAATATTATTCCTAACATTAAAATACGTTCGATGCTAATTAGCCAGGCGGCACCAGCACAAGTAGCATGATTAACAGCATCAAGCTCTCAATAAGTTGACAGCTCTCCGTCGCCGCAGGCCGCCTGGGCTACCGCAGTGACGAGACTTCACACCTCACGTCTCAACACGAGCACAATGTGGTGCAGTGTATATATTGTATACCAAGCCAACCGACGGCGCGGTGCCGTGCGCGAGCGAGCCGCTTGCCGTCAGGTGAACGTGTCGTCGCTTTGTACAATGAAAAAACAAGAATAGAGACAACGTGCAGGCGCGCGCCGCCGGCTGACCACCCGCTCACCACCCGCCCGCCTCGCCGCGGTGTTCCGTGTTAATAAATCTGATGTAAAGGGTTTACGATTGAGATATATCTTCTGCGAAATGCTATTACAAGAGGACGAGCGCAGCGCGGCGGGCGCGGCGGGGGCTTAGCGCGCGGCTCTTTAAACTTTAATAAGCTGCGCGGCGCTGCCCCCCTCGCCGCGGGCGGGCTGCACGCGTCAGCTCGCAATAAGGCATGCGGCCGCGGGGAATCGAACCGAGGACAACCGTGAGCCACTGCGCCACGGGGGCAGTTAGTTTTTATATCAGCTTTGCTTAGAAAAAAGTTGAATGAATTAAATAAACAGTGTCCCCGCACACCGCGCTGCACTTAGCTAATCGGCTCAGCCAAGCTTCGAGTGCGCTCCGTGCTGTGTGCCGTGTGGCGGGGCGCGGCGCCGGCTTAGCGGCGCGGAGTGCACCGGCGCGCACACACGCGCACGCCGCCGCCGCGCCCGTCGCGTTAATGGATCATTAACAAACTTCTTCAATATGCAATAAGTAGAGATTACAAGTGCAGTGCTCACCGCCGCGTCGGCGCAGGGCGCGCGAGCTGCTGACGGGACTCACGTTAATGAAGGTCGGTTGCTTTATTATCATAAAGCAATAAGTTGAATGGTTTGTTAGTGATACAAAACACGAACTACGCGTACACAAGTCCTCGGCATAACGGACGCGGGCCCGCGGCTATTTACCCGTATTGTAAGCAATGTATATAACATTTTTTTAAAACATCATGTGAACCCATAAACCTAAATTTGAAAATAAAAACCACATAATTACCGGTAACAGTTTTATTGTATTTAACACATATTCCAGAAGCGAGGTGCGCGCCGCCCGCCTGCCGCCCGCGCGTCGCCTCTCAAACTTTTCCCATAAAAGACTCGCCGACTCATCGGCGTACCGGAGCGCGGGGGCGGGGTGGGCGAGCAGCACAGGGTGCTCGCGTCCGGCGTGCTCCGCGCGCCGCTGCGCCGCCCGCCTGCCGCCCGCCTGCCGCCCGCGCGTCGCCTCTCAAACTTTTCCCATAAAAGACTCGCCGACTCATCAGCGCACCGGGTCGCACCGGGGCGCGGCGGGCGGGCGGCGGGGTGGGCGAGCAGCACAGGGTGCTCGCGTCCGGCGTGCTCCGCGCGCCGCTGCGTCCGTACACTTTCAATCATACCTCCGAGCGCGCACCTCACATACGTTTTGTTATTTAACAGCCGCATCGCAACACATAAAATAAAAAATAAATAAAAAACCATTCATTGCCGTCTTAAAAAAAATACAACCTTTTTTCCTTAAAATTAACATTTTCTTTGAAATGTAATAGCGGCAAAAGGAGGCGGCTCAGCTCATGCTGATCGGGACAATAGTTTCCGATCAGCGCTGGTTTTCAGCCGCTCCTAGTTCAGTCTCCCCAGGTGTCAATGGGAGAGTTTGTATGAGGTGGCCTAATGGGTGACATCTTTTCCAGTACTAATACAAAATTAAAGTAAAATAAATTGAACAGAAAAAAAAACAACTATAAATATAAGTTAACATCGGAACTCTACTGTGTTTATGCGTGCGTGTGTGCGTGTGTGTGTGTGTGTGCGTGAGTGTGTGCATTTGTGTTAGTGCGTATGGTTATAAGTTATATAAAATATTCGCGAATGTCCAAATATTGGCTGCAGGTGTGTGTCTAGTTTTCTGCCGCGAGTTGCCTTTTAAGAAGGCAACTCGCGGCAGAAACATCGTCGCAGATTTCGTTGAATGACTCGGTCGCCGCAGCAGCCGCCCGCAGCCGGCCGCAGCGCGCCCGCGAGCACCCTGTGCGCGGCTCCGCCGACTGGACACGTCGCTCGCGGTGTTATGAAAACACGCGACGTGCGCGCGCGCATCGCGCCGGCCCCTCATAAGCGCGCGCCGCCGCGCCGCCGCACTCCGCGCCATGCGCTCCGCTCTCGAGGTGCTCCTGCTCGGCTGCCTGGCGCTGCGCCCCGCGCCGGCCCGCGCCAGCTACCGGGAGCAGTACAGAGGTTCGTTCCATTGCTTTTCTCTAGTGAGGCCGTTACAAGTTTCCGAATAGAACTTCTCGCTGGTGACATTTTCAGCCACATCACTCCGTCGCCGCGAGAAGCTCCCGGACACGACTTGATGCTTTGTACTCGTTTCATATTAAGTCTCCGTGGCGCGGCGGAAGTACTTGGAGAACCTTCTATCGTATCTTCCTCCGTATATTTTTAATTTAATGCCATCTTTTGAAATAATGTCCTTGATGTCGGAACTGTTGGTTTCCGAGTGCTCAATAAATGCATCGGATGCACAGTCTCCCGTGTCCCGTCTCCACGGGCTCGCCGCCGGCGCGTGCCCTCCGTTACACGTGAAACTGTGCATTTGATATTATGAGACGGTCTGAAGGCAGTGTCTGTGCGCAGTGCCGCACGAGTTCGGGCAGAGCTGGGAGGCCTACATCCTCAACGACAAGGAGTACCTCATACAGAACCTGCCCGTCAACTGGGAGAACGCGAACGTACTGTGCCAGTGAGTACCCCGCACGCGCTACTTCTGCCGCTGAGCATTGATGTGCAAACATCACCGGAAGCACACTGTACCTACGGTAGTTGGTGACGGCTCTCTGTTGTCGGAGAACGTCTAGGTGGATACCACCGCAGCTCCTATTTCTACCGTCAAACAGCATTACTGTGTTCCGGTTTGAAGTGCGCTGTGAACTAGTGAAATTACTGGCGTAACGAGACTTACCATGCTATGTCTCAGGACGAGCGCAATGCGGTACAGTGTATACTATCTTAACTAGCACCGCGTTGTCATGGGCAAGCGTATCACTTACCATCAGGTGAACGTCTTGCTCGTCTCGTCGCATAGTAGCATAAAAAAAAAATGCAACAACATTTATCTTCTCAAGGCAACGAGTGTGATGTGGTCTCGTGAAGACAGACCAACTAACGCTTCGTTATTTGTGCGCGAGGGTGTGGGTGTGGCTGAGCAGCCCTCGCCGTCCCGCAGCCGCTTACCTTATAGGAATGTATATATGAGCGTTAGATAATACCGGACGCTCACGACACGAGCTTGTTCACTGATGTGCCGCTGCTCGCGCCAGGGGCCACCACAACGGGCACTTGGCGGTGCTGGACACGAGAGAGAAATCCGAGTTCCTGGCCGAGGCGCTGTCCGAGTCGCAGCTGGGCAAGTGTTCATTTTCTATATTATAAACTCGCGGGTGCAGCGGCGCACGCGATTCACGTACAACAATAATAACACCGGTGTACACGTATGTTCATACGCCATTTGTGCGGTTCCTTCTTTTTTGAACATAGCAAATCTCTCAATGAAACTGTCGCACGTTGCCACTGGCGCGGTGCGTGCAGGTCACTCTAACTTTTGGTTCACAGAGGTGGAGGCCGTGTGGGTGGGCGCCCGGCGGGATTCGAGCGAGGACCCCGAGGGCTACCGCTGGGCCCGCGGCGCCGAGCTGCGGCGCACCGCTGCCGACATCCTCGTCAGCGAGACCGACCACAACGTCGCCAGGCACTACCCCGTAGTCTGTATCTTTTATTTTTGTACTCCTGCAGTGCAGTGCCGCCACAGGCCACAGCAGGTCAGTGGTGGCGGCCTGTGAAGGGAGAGGGGAGGGTGGGGGAGAAGATGTTCACTTCTAGCTGAGCTCAATCCGAACTCCAGAAGCGCAATGCCGTGAATGATGTGTGAGAACTATACGATGTCGTCAGGTCGGCTAAAACACACAAGTTTCAGTCGGGAGGAGAGCACACAGTTAGTTTGTGCATAATGCACTAGCAGCGTTACTAACACTACCATTAAATATATCTTGTACTCGTCGCACGCACGCACACGTATCACTAGGAGTGCAGCAGTGCAGGTGCGCTGTAGCCGGCAGCTCTGTCCGCAGTGGCTGAACCGCACGCGCGTGCCGGTGCCGGAGGGCGGCGCGGACTGCGTGGCGCTGGAGCGCGTGCAGCACGACAAGCCGGTGTTCCTCGACCTCTCGTGCCTGCTGGAGCGGCCGTTCGCCTGCGAGCGGGGCAAGTGGACCGACCCTGGCTACTATTTACTGCTTGCTGTGTCTCCCAACTGCTTTAACTGTCGGACGCTAATGCAAAATATATAATAATTATAACCAGTTTTCCTATGTTTTTGTACAGGAGCCACCGGCCCTGATGGTAAGTGATACGCCTGTCTACAACAATGACACTACAATCAGTGAACGTATTCCTCTGCGGATGCACAACGAAGCAACCTATTCTACTTGTACCGATTGTGGACTGTTGCAATTCTAACGCACATCATCTTAATCCTTCGTCATGAGCAGCCAGGGTGATAGCACACCACGCTTCCATGTCTCCGGCGAGGGAGCACCACCAGTACATAATGCTTATAGTTCAGCTTCGAAGCGATAATCGCAAGCGTTCACAAGGCGAGAGGTTGCAGAGGCGCGGCTGGAGGTGGCGGTGCGCGAGGTGCGCCGCGTGCGCTGCAGGAGCGGCCTCTACCGGCTGTTCGACGGGCGGCTCGACTGGCACCAGGCGGCCGCGCACTGCGTCCTCAACAAGATGACGTACTGTACCACCACCTCGCCACCTCGCCAGCTCGCTGCACCGCTAGACGCGTACACCACAAGCAATGTTTATCGTATTAATAATTATAACCATAGAAGAAGGGGTCCCCCCTAATGCGTTGCTCGATGTTGTTGTCTCACTCAAGAGCCAGAGCTGTAAGCGTGTGTGACTTGTGCGAGTGCCTCAATGTTGATAAATAGTTTCTGTTGAATACAGTGAGCCTCGAACTTCTAAAACAATCGATTATAATAAATTCCCACCACAGTGAGCTGCACACAAACGGCTCACGCACACACAGAGTTCGTGTTTCACACATTTACGATTTGTACATTACAGTTTGGCAAACGTTGGCTCCATGAAGTGCCTCAAGAAGCTGGGCCTCACCATGCTGAAGTCAAGACCGAGTGAGTGCCGAATCTCGCAATAGTTCAATGTCTCACAATCTAGTGCATAAATGTCATAAGCACGCGGTGCGGGGCTGCGGTGGCGGGCCTGGCGCCTTGGCACACGGGGTGCCGAGTCTCGTTAGCGTGCTTAACGCAGCGCTTCCGCTGCTCCTTCATTTAATTTACCGTATCCGCGCTCGCCGGTGCCTGCACCCCCGCTGGGATTTAACAATGAGTGGAGGCTGTCCGCCAGCACTACAGCTCCGTGGATGCACTTCACAGGCATCGAGAGCGCGTGGCTGGGCGCCAAGGGCACCCTCGGCCGCTGGGAGTGGTCGGACTCCGGCCTGAGCATCTTCCAAGCGACGGCGTACACGGACGTCCAGCCTGAAATGTGGCCACCCATGAAGTATTCACTTTTAATTAATTTGACAGCTACACCTCACGAACACGTCCGCCTTATATACATTAATAGGATTCAAAAAAGAACTGCTGACGACGTTTACTAAAGTATATAGTGGCTCGTTATCAGGGACCGCTCCACCATCAAGCAGAGCGGCTGCCTGCAGCTCGACAGACACGCGAACGAGGCCCCGGTGTTCCTGGAGGCTCGCTGCGAGCGGAGGATGCAGTTTATCTGCTACAAAGGTGGGTGCACTCGTGTTCGATAAACTTTCACGAGCAATAATCTATTTTTTGCAGTAAAAACCAATAAAAGTATTTTCTGGTACTGTAAAGCGCTTTCCTATCGCAGCGCGCGAGATTATGACAGGATATAATTTATTTCTATATTTCTAAAAATATAACCATGATTATGATTTAAACGCTTCAACGCCATCTGTCGGAGAGGGGATTGAATGATTTGTGCTATAGCTACAGCTGTATATATACACATAGAGCTGTAGGTAGTAGCGAGTAGCTAGTGACGGCGCGGCCCGTGCACAGGCGCGGCCGGCACGCGCCGCGCGCCGCCGCTCCCCGCCGACGAGGACCACTACTACGTGCTGGTGCGGCAGCAGTACTACTGGCAGCACGCCTTCGAGAACTGCCTCAAGATGAACGGAACGCTCGCCGGCATCGACGGCCCCGAAGTATTGCTCCAACTGTTGCTCGTCATGGGCGAGAACAAGGACGAACGTAAGTTGAGAAGCGGCTTCTGGTCTACTGCTGAGGAATATTTGTAAGCGCTTATCAAAATGTACATAACGAAGCGCGGCCTGAGCAGTCGCCGGGGTTACCTTTTGAATTGTACTTTGTTAATATTAAAATATTGTTAATCCAATATTAATTTCTAGCCGTTGAACACATCTGGATCTCTGGTCGTCTGAATATGACAAAGGATTTGAACTCTGATCTGGTCGCGTACGCCTGGCAGAATCCAGTGAACGGAAAGAGGATTCCAGACTCAAAGAGCGAGAACGAATCTCTATTCGGGAGCTTTGTAAGTTTTATGATTACATAGGTTTTAGTTAAAAACGGAACACTCAGTGAAATGAACCGGCGTCAGTCTGCCCAGGGCGGCTGTTCGAGGTGGGTTTTGATTGGCGGCAGGGGCAGGGCTCCGGAATTAAGACACCTTGTGCACTGTCCTTTGCGCTGTGCCTCGCATGTAACATTGATATTTATCCTTTTATATATATATAGATTTTTAGAATAAATTAGAGAACAGTGACTTACTCCTTGGCTTTGATTGCTACCTTAAGTACAAGTCGAAGCTCAAGTATTCCTTAACTAAAACAATTATTTAATTTTTATTTCTTAACATACCTTCAGATGCCGCCTTGGCTTGATGAAGAATTTTCAATGGACAACCCGTGCCTCAACCTCGACAGGCAGGATCATTTGAATGGATTAATATATGGGATGTCATGTGATACTCCGCAGTACTCTATATGTATGATTGGTAAGATTTTTTTTAAAACTTTTCATGTAAAGTAAATTACACTATACAATTAACAATCAAAAATAAACCATTAAAACAGAAGTTTACTTACTTTAAAAGACAAATTGTGGTTTATAAACCATACAAATTTTAGCCGGGAGTAAAAAATATCTTCAGAGGTATCTAAAACTATAACAATTTCATTTGTTACAGAGAAGTCATCATCGAAACCCGTCACTAAGCCAAATGTAGTTGATGTATAAACAACTCCCAAATAGAGACATTACTTCATAATTACAATACATTTAAGAAATTCTAACCTGCATATCAAAGATTGAGCCAGTTAATTTAATCATAGAAATGGATATTTTTTAATTAATAATTATAAATGTTCACATGTATTTAAAGGTTTATTCTTTAAACTTATTTCTACTTTCTAAATTTGTTTACAAAGTACAAAACTTCAGAGCGCTGGTACACATACATTTTATTTTCTTCTGTCCCACATTTTGTTTACAGTGGATGTGCATTATATTTTGTTGATAAAGCTCTAAAAATCAACATAATTACTGTTAGTAAACATTTAATAAGACATGTTATTGTTAATTAACTAATTATAGTAGTATATTGTATAGCGATCTATTTCACCTTAACTTTAAAAATGTATTCATAATTGTGATATTTTATAATTTATTGTAATTTCAATAAATATTTTAAACCAGCTTTAACTTTTTTCCCTGTTTAATACAATGTTTCAATATTTTTTTTAAAAGAATCTCTGGCATCACATGTGCCGCCTCCAACATGTAGAAACTTCAATATGGAACACTTAATATTTATTAAATTTTGGTGATAAGAAAATTTATCACCCCACAGAATGCACATTTTTACATATATTAGATGAAGCAATGCAATGGGAGCACTGCGGTACTAATTAGGATGATGTACACCTTCCTAATATATTTTGTTTATTTAGAGAGGTAACAAGTTCAAATATTGTTATTGTTAATAATGAAATTTGCAAACTCTGCACAAACTTTCTATATATTTAAAAAAAAAACTGTATCATGAAATCTATAAGTCAATTGAAAGTAGAATCTACACCTAATTTTTTGTTCATAAGATTTGTTCACCATATGACTACTGTGCTGTTTTTTGCCAGGAGTATAAAAAAATGTGATGAACAAAACAAGGTATTAAATTTATAAACATTGTTTTTACAGTGTTATTAAGCATAATGTAGAACTGCAATGATTATTAATATACCAAGCCTAAGGATTCAGTTTCATCTCTTTGATTAAAACTGAGTCCAGCATTGATCACTTCATTGCACTTATCATTTCAATCCATTGTATGTTTACTTTATTTAGCTGTTTGCCATTTTCATTCACCGATGTCAAGTTTCTTCTGAACGTCCGCAGGTGCTCCAAGTAAACGCGGAGACTTTCGTTCATAGCGCGCACGGACTCAACTTCTTGCACAAGATCCGTCACTTTCTGCGTTAAACAATAGTATTGTCTTAGAATACATTATAACATATTTGTTGAGTGGTTAAATATTTGACCATCACAAAGTTACCTCTTGTTTGTTTGAATTCACTGTTACGCTAGACATTTCGCAACAAGTTGCTTAGTAATCAATGATCCGCCGCAGGCTGTTGGGAATTTATTCCTGTTTTATATGTTTCACTTACAAGCATAACAAAAAAACTAAACCAATTACACATTCGAAATTTTGAAATTTTTCTGTTGTTGTTCAATTCTCTTCACACGAGACAGGCACAGATCTAAGCCGTACAGCCTATTTGTATTTATTCAATTTTCATAATAAGAAAGGTGTAGCGAAGTGATGTGTATATATTATATTTATACATGGAAGTAATAAATACTACGTACAACAGGAATGAGCTGTTGTAAAAAAATTGAAGCCGAGCGAGATCTCTGTAACTGACCCTTTTATCTCTTTCTGGCGATGGTGACTATATTGAAATATGATTTCAGAACAATAATTAGAGTAGATCGTTGCTTCACATGGATTAAAATCAATCGAAAATAAAAAAGCTAATGATTTTTTAAATTATATTAAAAGAGAAAGGAATAAAAATGTACAGGTATTTAAGTTATTTGTTCTTGATATAGGATTGGACGGATTGGATAGTCATGCATGGTCACCGTAATTCTTCACTAACAAATTATGTTTAAAACTATTGCTTGTGACAAGATAAACCACAATCAGGATAATAATCGCTTCCGCAAGCCTACACGACACAAATTCTCACCATTTTAACTAAAATTCTTCAAAAATATACGAAATCAAAAACAATCTGCCATTGAAATCCGAGTCGTCGATTTCATGTGTGGTTGTCATGTCAGGTGTCCGTATTTCATACAAATAAAAGAAAACCTTTATAACAATCGCAAAAACTGTGTTAATAAGGCTTTAAACGTAGCAACAAATAATATTGCTTTAACTTTTCGGTAATAAATTATTATTTATATTCAGAAACATTTTAGTAGTAAATGTTTTTACTTCATTAAATTACATCAATCGCATGTTTTTCTACAAATAACGAAAGCATAGAAATCAATTGGTTCTGGCAACTCTAGGTCACTGTTAGAACGGGACACAGAGGTCAGTGGTAGCGGTCTCACTCGGCTTCATTTTTATTTTGCGCGCAACAAGACTCTTACGGCCTTAGCATAAGGTTTAATTTCCTTTATTTTAGCTGCAAGATGCACAGAAAGAGCTCATTCGTGTTGTACGTAGTACTTATTACTTCCATGATTGTATATAGTACAAACTCCTTTCACGCAAATTCTATTAATTTTTAAATCTTTGTCAAACTTGAAAAATAATATTAATTCTGACAAATTAATTTTTGTATAAAATCCAATATATTTGAATAATAAATACACTTTGGATCCTGTTACATTCTTGATTCAGTCCTGGCTAACGGAGTTCTCTGTGCTCCCGAATCTTATAACCATACACGCTGCTCCATAAAGGCAAAGGATCTGTCAAAATCGATAGAGCCGTGCCTTCAATTTTAATCACTATCATATTGTTTCTTAAAAACGCTTTAGTTAAATGTTTAGCAAACGGGTAATAAAAAATAAAAGGGTTGACTATTTTCTTAGTAATATAAAGTATTACTGTAATCGAAATTCTGTTGTTATTTTAACATATCGATGCTGACAATATTACAATTTATTAATAATTTAAGAATAATTTAAAACGAATAGAATGGCTGCATACAAGAAGTTTCTAATTTTATATAATATGTACATAATACGCAACTACAAATATGTTCGTTTTATACTATCTCTTATATGTTTAATTAGTATTTCGTATAGTCTATTTTCAAAGACTTAAATACATATGGTTTTTAAATATTACTCCTTTATCTAACTTTTCCACATATTTCGTAATCAGTTACCAATCACGCCCGTTTTTGAAATATACCGCAATTGTTGCCTATTGTGGTATTTTTGATAAGAAAACTTTAATTACTGGCAAGTGTCATTAGTATTATGTTCCGTTCACAAGTTTCAGAAATATGTATTTAAACAGTATCATTCAAAATAATAAACACACGTCATAAGACCTCCGAAGTAAGCTAATAGGAGTTATTCTACTAATTTTGTTTAAGGTGTTCAAGGTAATGTTATCTAGTCGGTATACATTAATTAATATCATTATCTAAAATTTAAAAAGACAATGATTAATTTTAAATATTTTACTGCAGACACTTCGGATATACACAAAGTTGTCAAATTTCTCTTGTCTTATCTACTTTTATATTTTCAATTCAATAAATTTCTTGTCCAGGACATATCTTGAAGTGGGTGAACCATGGTGAGCTTTACGAGGAATCCTTTCGCCTGCAAAAATGTTCTTGACGAGAAACCCATGAGAATAAAAGAAGGACCATTAAGGTATTTATATCTTAATGTAAAAACTTGTTTTGCTTTTGCATGAACATACTCTCACTTTGAAAACTTCTCTATTGATTATTAACAGAAACGCTTACAGTACGCCACATACACCATTACATTTTAAATGCTGCAACAGCTACATTTAAGTATTTTTAATCACATATATCGTTGCTGTTAAAATTACTACATTAGACTCTGTAAATTTTTTTCAGTGAAATCGACAGCGAACTTGAATCGATGAACATTTGGAAACTTGCCAAATCGCCGAATTATGAACGACACGTTAACAAATATTATCCCTACTCTGAATTACCCTACACAGGAGAGTATAGTTTGTTAAAAATACCCATTTCACTACAAAACCTTATCAAACACGTCGACTACTGGGGCGAGGGCAGAGTAGTCACACCACACGGCTCCAGCGGCTTTAGCGATTGTTATAATATCAATGAAAAATACAAACTCGTGACCCAAGGCGGGGACATGGACAGGAAAATACCTAATAGAATACCGGTTTTTAGCGATACCGATTGCGACACAAGTAAATATATAAAGGATAAGTCAGTAGAACTTGTTACAATATCTGGCAGGCCGATAAGTACCAGTTGTGCGCGGGATATAGCCCGCATAGTGAATAATGATGTAGGAATCGTAGTAGCCTTCGGTTACGAGAGGGAATCTGAGGAAATAAGAAATCTCGAAGGGATACTAAGACAGGAAAATCTGTTATATTGTTTACATCACCGTTTACCAGGTGTTTTGAATGAATTGACTACATTCGATGCGCGTATTGTCTATGTAAGCGTGGATATCATTAAGCGAGAATTAATATTGAATGTATCAGCAGGTAAGTACGAAATGGCAATAAAGTTAATTAAGGACTTGGAAGCTAACAGACACGAAGGCTCTATAAGGAGTGCTGTATCAAAGATGATTAAAGAGAGCCACCAAAATATTTTAGAGTTCACTTATCAACTTTGGAACAATAACGAACACGAACTTGTCAAGAAATACCTTCCCGCCCAAGTTATGCATATCGTGAACGGAGACAGCGTTAAAATTATCCATCAAAAATATAACTTATCACTTAAATTAGGGGAATTGTTCGACACAGGCGAGTCGAGAAAAGCTGTGGGAGACGTCTCCGGTGGTAACGATGCATGGAAGTTTGTACCCATTTGGGAAGATAAGGAGCTCGTGTTTAAAATAGCAAGTGTTAACTACAAACTATTCTTACGTATAGGCAGCAGAAAGAATGACGAGAGACAGGTGTACGGGGAACAGAACTCCAACGAGCTCAGTTACAAATGGACATTAAAACCCGTCATGTACAAAAACAATCAACTTTTCTACATAATCAGCAAACAATTTAAGGAAGGAATGAAATTAACCGTCGATGCCGATCCCGGCAGCGAGAGGGACGTCATCACTGACTCGACGCCAATTTGTGGAGCAGACATTTACGGCTGGGTAGTAGCCCCTGTAAACAAATCTTAATTGAAATAAACGTTAATAAACGACATACTACAAATGGAACTGCGTTTACATTTTTAGTTAAGATAATCTGTATTTTATTTAATGATGCGATGCATATTTGCAATACTGTAGACTCTGATAAATTTTTTCTATAAATAAATCATATGCAGAACGCTTTCCAAAATATAAGTAACATAATCTTTTTAATCATCACAAAGTTTCGTATAAAGAAAACCTAGTAAAGATAATGGAGTAATGAGACAAAAACGCAACAAACGCAACCTGGTGTTGTGTGAACATCTTAACCGAGCACTACGTCGCTTTACGCAAGTATTTCAATTACTATCTGGTGAATGTCTCACTCGTCTCTTTCCTTTGATTCTTAAAAAAAGACACACGATACATAACCGACTACCAATAAACCGCTTCCGTGTTATAAGCAAAGAAATGAAGACGGTCTGCTTGCAATGAATCAGAACTTCCGGTTCAGTCCATTCCCCCGTTCCAGATTAAAAGGTCTATGGATTTTGTGTTTCTTAAATATGTATATATTCACACAAACGTGCATTTAACGAAACAACGTAAACTCAAGCAATTATTACATTACATAAACCTACATTAAATTGTCCGACTATACACACCTTATTCTCTTCTCTTCGTACCTTCGTCTTAAACCATGTACATAAAAAAAGAAAAGGCTTGTTTGTGACAGATTCCTATCAGTTACTGCATCTTATTGTTTAAACTTTAGGTTCTATTTTAGGCGGCTAATAAGCGAAAGAGTCTGGGAATAGGTTTATTTAGGATAGTCTTGACTAATGCCAATAAAGCTTGAGGAACTAGAAAAGTACATGGCCGTAACAGGTCGCACCGTCGCGTTGTTATTGAGAGCGCGCTAGAGCGAAAGCGCATTTTCAATAACAACTGAAGTAAAAACTTTAATCTGGGCCTAAGCCCCGTCTAAACGGGAGTTACATCATAGCTTTACACCCAAGCAACTTCTACGGAAGCGGACCATACATTGCAGTGGCGCAACCAGGAGTTCACCAGAAACTGACAAGCAACCAAAGTTCTCACCATATTTTCACACAGCAAGGAAAATCACTTTGAATCTGGCATCGATCCGAATTGGTTTAGTTTTTAGTTAGCATGTAATTAAACGTGATCTTTTTAAATTATTATTAGCTGTTCCCCACGACTCCGCCTGCGTGGTATTTAACAAAAAAGGTTATTGTCCAGTTCGCAGTGTACCATAACTTATTAATTCTGTATTACGCGTAAAGAAATACCTAGGCTAAATTTAATGAAAATCTTCTACTTTATGAATGGCAACAGTGGACAAACACTTTGAATTAAGAAGAACAAAACAATAGAGAAGTAAAAGATACTTAAAAGAACAACAAAAACACATAAAATAATAATTTCTGAAAATCAATTTATTAACAAAGTCGTCGAGACACAACTGTCAGCCACGTCAAGTGAAGTCAAAAATTTTTATTCAACATGGGAACAATATTTCACTTACTGAACGTCAAAATCTACCAGCCACGCGCAAAACAAACGCCACGGACCTGAGGAGAATGGGCAAGGAACTCGGTGGGCTGTATATGTACACAGTTTTTTTTTGTCATCTTCATTTCAAAATGTCTTACACGTACTGACACATACTGCTTGAAAATCAGAGCTATTTATTTCCACACGTCTTTATCATTTAAATAATCGTTAACACTATAATATGATTTACTTATCAAAACATTTTTAATTTATGAAGTGCCAAATCTAAGACAGTTTGTGGAACCATATTATACATTCGGATACCAAGCCCCGTAAACTTACATTTAGTTGTTTTGCTTTTGTTTATTAATCTGTCAATACTTTTGATAAGTTCTTTTTTACTCACAGATAAGCTATTCCCTTGAAGTATTACAAAGACGTTATTATCTTTAAGGCTCATGGACTTTATTTTATTTCTTTGATGGTGAAAGCTAGGTAGTCTAGGGAAAGGTCCCAAATCCTTTCCCTAGACTACCTGAAAGAACTATTACATCTTTGGTCAAGGTGTGTGGTGTCTGACATTTGTTATTTGATAGATTAATTGGTTTGAAACTATTATGCGGAAGATTTTTACTGTTGTTATCTAAATTACTCTCGGTCATATTTTTTGGGTCTCTTACATTGTCATTTGATTGAGACAATGAGGTCATTTGCAAACAGCTACATCTTTTATTAAGTAAAGATTCAAACCTCTCGGAAATATGATTAGTTAATTCCACCAATTCACTAGCAGACTGAATGTGCTCCTCAATTTGTTTTTGTGCCAAGTCATATTTGCCACAAACAGACTTTAAGGAGTCAGATAAAATGTTTATTTCAGTCTGTAAGTTACTTATGTCTTGCTTATAGATACTTTGACTTGTATTAATTTAATTTTTATAATAATTTAATTGAGTTAGCAAGTTTTTAAGATCATTTCTTAAGTCACTAATATTTTTTGAAGCAAATAGATTTTTTTAATTTTTTTTGGTTTTGTTAATAAACTTTTTTAACTTAATATACTTTTTAAATTTCTTGTGACTTAAGAAATGTACAGGTTTGTTGCAAAATGACTCATCTTTTGTTAAGTCTACAGTCACTGGATGATTAATAATTTTACTTGAAACCAGCTCAGTGTATAAACTCTGAGTGACCCTCGATTCTTTAGCTTCATTTTGTACTTGAAGTTGGATGACAGACTCTTTAGCCTCCTCCAAGGTAGTCTCCAAGTAAGAGATTCGTTGCAGGGCCCTCTCATGTTCATCACTGCACTGGTTAAAAGAGTTTACAACATTTAGTAGCTCCTCTCGTTGGGTCAAAATGTCTGAATAATTATTGTGCAGTTCGGCAAGTTCACTCTTTAAAAGTGATTATTTTTTTATTATTTGTCCTATTTCCGCCTCACTTTATTCACGTTCCTTTAAGGTCTAGATGCAATTTGGACTCCACTCCTTCGCTGTGGCTTTGCGAGTCATAATTGTAGTTTCCATTGTTTTGTTGCTGAAATATAGAATTGACAATGATTAGTGGTAGAGGAAGTGAATGATGTTGAGTTTGAGTTAAATGAAGTGCTAATGTAGAACAAATTCAATTAAATTACTATGTTGGAATTTATTTTGGAAACAAGAAGAGGGTAGGCTCAAATAATGTAACTATTATGATGGATTGATATTCTACAAAAATAGTCAATAATTATATCTTTGTTTAGGTTTAGTAAATCAGTGTCATGAATGTCTGTGGCAATAATGCTTTAGTCTTCAGTTTTACTCCAAACTAATTGTTAAGTAAAATGAGATCAAGCTGGCCCAAGTGGTGTTTCTGTATGTTGCTCAGTTGGGTGAGCTCTGTATAGTTATTATAGTGTATATAGACACCCTGTAATGATGATATAATCTAAATGAAATATAATATACAAATAGAATAATTAAGACAAAAAAAGGTTTAAAACGATACTCCCCTTGTTTATGACACAGCTAGATTGACCGGTAAGCACAAATGCTTTATTTACAATTTGATCACTTGTTATTTTGCGATTTATTATAGTTAACAAACGTTTATTGAATAAATATACAATATTGAACACTTTGTATTGGTGAAACCATAATAATTATAATTTAAAATACAGAACACAAAAATTTTACAACCGTACGCATTGACAGCTGTCAAGCCGATCCACGAATAATAAAATCACTATTTAAATCGAACATTGTTAAATTTTTCATTGGCGTCTTTGATGAGAAGACGACAGTTTGAAATTTAAAGGACCCAATTAAATACAAATACTTCTAATGAATGTACAAGAAATTACAATGTGGCGCAACGTCTGCTCGTCGCAAGAAAGGAGTGATTCGCCGCGTCACTGTAGCGGCGGCGCGCAGTATTCCCCGCGACCCCTCCTGATCCAAGTTATTTTTTCTGAAATGAAGGTAGCCTAAGTTACTCCTTGGTACATCAGCTATCTGCTAGTGAAAGTTCCATCAAAATCGGTTCAGCCGTTTCAGAGATTAACCGGAACAAACAGACAGACGGACAGAAACGCATAAATTAAAAAAAAAATGGTTTTGGTATATGTATTGTGTATACATCGAAATGCACTAAGTAGAAAGCTGTAATTTTAATGTTACAAGACAGACAATCCAATTTTATTTCGATGTATAGATAATACATTAAGGAGTAAACAGATTCACAGAGGACATCGCACACGCCTTACGAGTACTTAGAAATATTTATTAAAAACCATTTAAATTAAATAAAACCAACGTAAATGAAAATTAAATTGTTGATGCATTATACCTACTTTTGTTATATCAAACTTATTCGGAAAGAAAGATGGGAATATTTCAACAATCGCATATTGCGGTTTGGCGCGATAAGAAAAATGTGATATCTAATAATAATACAATATTTATGTAACGAAATATATACATATGTACAGTTGAACAATACGTTAACCAAAGGTACGTTTTTACATGAATTGACGGAACCTTTATGAGTTAATATTTAAAATTATATCATTGTTTACAGATAGAGCTTGAAAAAAGTTTATCCAACGACGTTAGTGTTTATATTATAACGAAATGTACGGATTTACACGGTGGAACTCAAAGCACTGCAGAGAACTGCAGGAGGAAGAGGAAGCCGAAGAGGAGGAATTACTGAGGTAAACACACAATCAGCAATTGCGTAGAGCGGAGTGATGCCAATTAATCTGTATCGGAATTATAATTTGTACCTTTTTGCAACATCTCCGCTGCAGTTATTATTCGTCAATGATTGATATTTTTAAATATTTTAAGCACATTTATTATAACTTTTTACCCTTGCAGCGCTAGCCGTTTATCTATGAGCGCGTGGAAATATGCACAATCACCAAATTACAACCAAAACGAAAACTTTTTTTATCCCTACTCGGAGTTGGATTACGTCGGCGAGTACAGCATAGTGAAGCTCCCCGTTCCACCACAAGAATACATCGATCACGTCGACTATTGGGGCGAGGGCAGGGTCGTAACGGAAGAAGGCATCAGCGGTTTTCCTTATTGTTACAACGTAAATGAAAGATATAAACTCGTTAGCAAAGGTGCGGACGTTGACAAGAAAATTCCAAACAGGATACCGGTTTATAGTTCCACGGACTGTGACACTAGTGACTACATAAAAGACAAATCGGTAAAACTGGTCACAGTTTCCGGTGGTCGCATAAGCCGAAGGTGCGCCAGAGATGTTGCTCGCATTGTGGCGCGGAATGAAGGCCTCGTCGTGGCCTTTGGTTATGACGACGAGTCTGAAGACATAAAGATTTTAGAAAGAGCGCTTAAGAGGGAAAGTCTCCTACATTGCTCGAACCGAAGAGTCCCGCCGCTTCTACATGACATAACGGCCTTCGATACTCTAAGAATATACGTACAAATAGAACACCTCGACGAAGAATTGCTAAGAAATATATCTGAACGAAACCTCGAAGAAGCATTAAAAATAAGCAGAGTCTTTATAGCGAACAATTATTTTACAAGAGTACATAATGTCGTCATGAAAATGCTCAGCGAGGGCGGCAGAGAGGGCCACGAGAGTGTGATGTGGTACGCGTACGGGCTGTGGAGCCGCGGCGAGCGGGCGGCCGTCGCCGAGCACCTGCACGCGCGCTTCGCGGCCGTTCTGAACGGAGACGCTGTCAAAATCATTCATAACAGATACGACCAACCACTGCAGTTCGACAGAGCCGACTACGTTTCCACGGGCAATGAAAATACTAATAGCTGGAAGCTTTTGCCAGTGTGGGAAAACAATAACCTGTCGTTTAAATTACAAAACGTAGACAATAAACTCTTCTTAACATTAGACGGCAGCAAAGCTTACGGACGAAGACGCGTTATTGGCGGTTCGGTTCCTCGCGAGTTGAAATTCAAGTGGTCCCTAGCGCCTCTACTTGACGATAACAATTTATTGTTTTACATAGTTAACAAACAATTCGTCGACGGATTAAGCATGGACACCGAAATAAAACAAGGCGAAAGACATGCGGTATCTATCGAGGGACCCATAAACCAACCAGAAGTTTTCGGCTGGAAAGTGGATGCAGTAAGCAAACACTCCTGATTGGACTTTAACACGTTCACTGCCAACGACTCGGATCCGAGTGGGAAGGGGGCATAACAGCGGTGCCGCCCACTCGGATCCGAGAAAATAGCACGTGCATTTTGTAGTTGTCAATAAGTCTCGGGGTTTAAGGCCAGTGTCCGTTAGTTTGCGCGAGAACTCTGGCAATATAATCAAATTACGAAAACGCCTATTGGTTTCATTCTAATAGTGTAATTGTGACTTGTATACACGTTTATATAAAAGATATTTTTGCACTAAAATGGACAGTAAAGCTGGACCGTCTAAAAGTAATATTAAACCCAAGTTATCAACATCTAGTGCTACAAAAAAGCGTTGGCAAAGTGACGAGTATGACTCGGAAGGCTCTGGAGAATATAGTGATGAGGAAGTATATTCGCAAAGAGGTCATGAAGAAGAGTTATCTACAAGCTCAGAAGAGTCTAGTTGCGAAAGTAATGACAGTATTTTTGTTACACGTCTAAAGCTGAAGACGACCAGCCGTGTACCACCAGATCAACCTTCAAGTGCATCTACATCAAAACGAGGTTTATACGAGTCATATGGAAACCCTATCATTCAATGTAAGCGATTAAGACCTACGTTTAGGGATGGTAATGAAATGATGGAGACTACTTCCAAAAGGGAATCTGAAGTATTAAAACGAATGGCGATTGTCCATTATAATAATTTTACGCAGGGCGTTGATCTTCAAGACCAGATGTTGGCCTACTATCCAGTCCAAAGGAAGCCGCTGCGTTGGTACAAAAAGCTGTTTGTGCATATGTTGCAAATGAGCCTCATTAATGCATTGCACTTGTACAACAAATTTTCGGCGAATGACAAATTAAATCTATATGATTTCCGTTTGAAGCTACTGGAGAAGCTTTTACCTGATCCTAATGAAGTCCTTCGACGCAATGTCTTGAAAGCGAAACACAAACTCACTAAAATAGAAAAGACCCGGGCGAGACTTAAGACAGTAGGAAGTGTCACAAAAGAAACCATCGAAGTGGCGCGAAAAGAATGCAAAGGTTGCAAAACACAGAAAAAGAGGATGCAAACAATTTATGTAAGCAATGTGAAGGTGCTCCAGGTTCCTGCACAAAATGTTTCTGCCTAGCACATTCCTAAGTGTTCTAAATTTCATTTTTAATATAATTTTTTTAAGTCAAGAGGTTCATTTTATTCTTTTTCGATTTCGTTTTAGTCCTTTGTATTTTCTGTGCGTAACTGGCCTTTATTTAGAGACAAGTTTTCAATTAAACTTATAATTATGATGTTTTGATACTTTTGATTGTATTGTTTAGAATTGATTTATGATAATTATATGATTGTATCGCTACTTCGCACAAATTATTAATGTCTTACGAAATAAATAATTATCCAAATGCGTATTGTATTTTATTTACTATGTATAGCCTATGATAATCAGGGATAATATAGTTTTTGAATGGTGAAAGAATTATCGAAATCTGTGCAGTAGTTTCATTTCAAACATTGCCATCCCCAGCGCTCGGATCCGAGTGTCCGGCACTTGGCGTGCTATGTGCCGACCACTCGGATCCAAAAAACGTTCTTTTTTATAAAAATAATAATAATAGCAATATTCTTTCATCCATATTTTTAAACATACATTAGAAAAATACATTTTTATAACAATACTTTATGTTACTAAGTTACAAAACCGGCTAATGATGTGAACTAAGAAATTGTTGTTGTCGTAGATCTAATCTATGATTGCCGACTTCAAATGGCATCAGCTCTGCATGCATCTAAACACAAAATACAACTCATCGTTTTTCCACATTACCACTAAACTTAAAAACTAAAAAAAATTAACATATTCTTTTATACATTTTACACCAATAGAAGATAAATATAAGAGAAGCAAATAATGTATACAAGCTTTTGACACCTGCGTTACTACTGCAATGATTGCGTATGTAATATAAATAGAATAAGTCATTTTTGATTAAATGTTATCACTTGAGAATTATTGCGTTCTGAAATATTTTTATTATAATTGCTTTCAGTCACTTTCTCCTGATCGCATCGGCGTAAATGAGACTCATTCGCTGACTTAAAATCCGTAAAATTTAGTTTTAATAATTAGTGCAACATTCGCGAAAATATAAGCAATCATTATAAAGTAAACACATTTCCCGGACAGCTCCCTCGTTGTAACAAGTATCGATCGTTCTCAAATATAAGTGCGCTCCAATTTAAGTGCGTATTCACCGTTCAAGAGATCCAGAGAGATCACATGATAAATTGCACAATGTTTTTTTTATTTCCAGCTTACGTACTTCCCGAGGTGATAAGGTTATCAAGAGCACAGGCTCTTGGTAACCGGCCCCCGGGCTTTACCCTGGTAAAGCCCGGGCCGGCGCGGGCCGGTGCGGGCAGTGCGCAGCTCGCGCAGTGCGGAGCGACCGGTCTTCGAGTGACGACGTCTACAGCCCGCGTCGCGCGCAGCACGGCCTCTGTTACCGGTAATTGATTTTTACATATTTCCTTAATGCATTCAGACGGTGATATAAAAAGGATCGTGCCGGAAATGTGAAGCTGGTTTGGTGCGCTTGGCAGAGAGTGCTTCGTTCCATTTAAGGGTTAACGACGCTCCGTGCACCGTTCGGGCGAGCGCACAGCGCGCCGGGCTAGCGGGTCGTTCAGCAGCGAGACGCACGACGATGGGCATCGCCGGGGAGCGGGCGCTGCAGCGGCGCACGGCCGCCGCGGCGGCGGTGGGCGCGCTGGGCGTGCTGGGCGTGCTGGGCGCGCTGGGCGCGCTGGGCGCGCTGGGCGTGCTGGGCGCGCTGGGCGCGCTGGGCGCGCTGGGCGCGCTGGGCGCGCTGGGCGCGCTGGGCGTGCTGGGCGCGCTGGGCGTGCTGGGCGCGCTGGGCGCGCTGGGCGTGCTGGGCGCGCTGGGCGTGCTGGGCGCGCTGGGCGTGCTGGGCGCGCTGGGCGTGCTGGGCGCGCTGGGCGTGCTGGGCGCGCTGGGCGTGCTGGGCGCGCTGGGCGTGCTGGGCGCGCTGGGCGTGCTGGGCGCGCTGGGCGTGCTGGGCGCGCTGGGCGCGCTGGGCGTGCTGGGCGCGCTGGGCGCGCTGGGCGCGCTGGGCGCGCTGGGCGCGCTGGGCGTGCTGGGCGCGCTGGGCGTGCTGGGCGCGCTGGGCGCGCTGGGCGTGCTGGGCGCGCTGGGCGTGCTGGGCGCGCTGGGCGCGCTGGGCGTGCTGGGCGCGCTGGGCGCGCTGGGCGTGCTGGGCGCGCTGGGCGTGCTGGGCGCGCTGGGCGTGCTGGGCGCGCTGGGCGTGCTGGGCGCGCTGGGCGTGCTGGGCGCGCTGGGCGTGCTGGGCGCGCTGGGCGCGCTGGGCGTGCTGGGCGCGCTGGGCGCGCTGGGCGCGCTGGGCGCGCTGGGCGCGCTGGGCGCGCTGGGCGTGCTGGGCGCGCTGGGCGCGCTGGGCGCGCTGGGCGCGCTGGGCGCGCTGGGCGTGCTGGGCGCGCTGGGCGTGCTGGGCGCGCTGGGCGTGCTGGGCGCGCTGGGCGTGCTGGGCGCGCTGGGCGTGCTGGGCGCGCTGGGCGTGCTGGGCGCGCTGGGCGCGCTGGGCGCGCTGGGCGCGCTGGGCGTGCTGGGCGCGCTGGGCGTGCTGGGCGCGCTGGGCGTGCTGGGCGCGCTGGGCGTGCTGGGCGCGCTGGGCGCGCTGGGCGCGCTGGGCGTGCTGGGCGCGCTGGGCGTGCTGGGCGCGCTGGGCGCGCTGGGCGCGCTGGGCGCGCTGGGCGTGCTGGGCGCGCTGGGCGCGCTGGGCGCGCTGGGCGTGCTGGGCGCGCTGGGCGCGCTGGGCGCGCTGGGCGCGCTGGGCGTGCTGGGCGCGCTGGGCGTGCTGGGCGCGCTGGGCGCGCTGGGCGCGCTGGGCGCGCTGGGCGCGGTGCACGCCGGTGCGGGCCGGTGCGGGCCGGTGCGGGCCGGTGCGGGCCGGCGCGGGCCGGTGCGGGCCGGCGCGGGCCGGTGCGGGCCGGTGCGGGCCGGTGCGGGCCGGCGCGGGCCGGTGCGGGCCGGTGCGGGCCGGTGCGGGCCGGTGCGGGCCGGTGCGGGCCGGTGCGGGCCGGTGCGGGCCGGTGCGGGCCGGTGCGGGCCGGTGCGGGCCGGTGCGGGCCGGTGCGGGCCGGTGCGGGCCGGTGCGGGCCGGTGCGGGCCGGTGCGGGCCGGTGCGGGCCGGTGCGGGCCGGTGCGGGCCGGCGCGGGCCGGTGCGGGCCGGTGCGGGCCGGTGCGGGCCGGTGCGGGCCGGTGCGGGCCGGTGCGGGCCGGTGCGGGCCGGTGCGGGCCGGTGCGGGCCGGTGCGGGCCGGTGCGGGCCGGTGCGGGCCGGTGCGGGCCGGCGCGGGTCGGTGGGGGCCGGCGCGTGCGAGCGCGGGCCGGTGCGGGCCGGTGCGGGCCGGTGCGGGCCGGTGCGGGCCGGTGCGGGCCGGTGCGGGCCGGTGCGGGCCGGTGCGGGCCGGTGCGGGCCGGTGCGGGCCGGTGCGGGCCGGTGCGGGCCGGTGCGGGCCGGTGCGGGCCGGTGCGGGCCGGTGCGGGCCGGTGCGGGCCGGTGCGGGCCGGTGCGGGCCGGTGCGGGCCGGTGCGGGCCGGTGCGGGCCGGTGCGGGCCGGTGCGGGCCGGTGCGGGCCGGTGCGGGCCGGTGCGGGCCGGTGCGGGCCGGTGCGGGCCGGTGCGGGCCGGCGCGGGCCGGTGCGGGCCGGCGCGGGCCGGTGCGGGCCGGCGCGGGCCGGTGCGGGCCGGTGCGGGCCGGCTCGCGGGCGCGCCTCCGCTGAACTACAAACCTTTGTATGTCTTTTGGGACGGTGTGAATTCAATTTTATACTTGCGCCGGGTGCTCCGCCCGCGCCGGGTGCTCCGCGCAGGCTAATAGATCGCTTGTGCATTAAGTATAATCAACCGGAACTCAAAGCACCTCTACTTCCGCACGCGTGTGAGCTGCACTACTTTCGTGTGTGTCTTCGCACTTGCTTTTTTTCTAACAAATATTGTTTTAAAAACTCTCAGTTCAGCAGCTCCGCGGTGTATCCGTCTCGCTCTCGCACACTGCGCGGGACGGATGCGCGCGCGCACGCAGCTTACGTTTCATCAAAAGTGCTGGAACCACCGCTCGTTACTTGTTCCAGGATCGACGAGGCACCGTAAGTGCGACACAGCGCGACACAGCGCGACACAACGCGACACAGCGCGACACAGCCGGGGCCTGTTCGTTCCCTGTATCCCAGCCGGGGACGACGCCCCCGCTAAACTGAACGCGTGCGCGGTGGTCGCGTTAAACATTACCGGAACCCGTTGTTTATATGATATTGATCTCTATAATATCTTGTTTTTGTAGATTGACAAATTGTGGCGATTTATTGTGGTGCTGCTCCAGTCCCTTGGCTGGCGCACCGACTCCGGCTCCGACACTCGCTCCGACAATAGTACCACCTTCCCAGTCGACTGGTATGAACACTATTTGTTAACATCCATACGGTTAAGTGAATAACTGTCTTTGAGCTTTTAGAAACAGTTGTTTATCGAAAGGCGGGGCTCCTGTTAACATTATACTTTCACGACTCACCGGCCGCGCCCGCTGCGCGCGCCCCTGCCCGTAGCCGCCGCGGCTGCTGCGTGGTGACCATCTAGTGAAGGCCGCGGAAAACCGCTGGATGCGAACAGCGTGAAGCCGTTTCGAGTAGAGATCTTGGGGGAGGCCCTCATCCAGCAGTGGGCGTCTACAGGCGGATGACGATCGATGGCCGCGTGTCCGCGGGGTGGCAGGGCTAACGCGTCGCTACTGTTTCTTATAACTTAATCTTTTTTCTGCAACAGAATGCACACGCGCCTCCGAGAGCTGCCCCTGGTGCGTGGCCCTGTACCGGTACGTACAGCAGCGCCGCGCGCCGCGGGCCCGCCGCCCGGACCTGTGCTCGATATCTAATAAAGCACCGCGTTGCGTTGTGACGCCGGCAGGGAGGGCGGCGACGCGAAGCGCGGGACGCGCGACGAGTCCGGCCTGTACTGCGGCGGGGCGCTGCTGAGCGCGCGCGTCGTGCTCACGAGCGCGACGTGCGTGCGCACGACGGTGCGCGAGCAGGTGTGGGCGCGCGCGCCCGCCTCCCGCGACCCCGCGCACCGCTACCGCGTCCTGAAGGGCCTGACGCACCCCGACTACAACTCCGGTGAGTCCCGCCCCGCCGCCCGCGACCCCGCGCACCGCTACCGCGTCCTGAAGGGCCTGACGCACCCCGACTACAACTCCGGTGAGTCCCGCCCCGCCGCCCGCGACCCCGCGCACCGCTACCGCGTCCTGAAGGGCCTGACGCACCCCGACTACAACTCCGGTGAGTCCCGCCCCGCCGCCCGCGACCCCGCGCACCGCTAACCGCGTCCTGAAGGCCTGACGCACCCCGACTACAACTTCGGTGAGTCCCGCCCCGCCGCTCGCGACCCCGCGCACCGCTACCGCGTCCTGAAGGGCCTGACGCACCCCGACTACAACTTCGGTGAGTCCCGCCCCGCCGCCCGCGACCCCGCGCACCGCTACCGCGTCCTGAGGGCCTGACGCAACCCCGACTACAACTCGGTGAGTCCCGCCCCGCCGCCCGCGACCCCGCGCACCGCTACCGCGTCCTGAAGGGCCTGACGCACCCCGACTACAACTCCGGTGAGTCCCGCCCCGCCGCCCGCGACCCCGCGCACCGCTACCGCGTCCTGAAGGGCCTGACGCACCCCGACTACAACTCCGGTGAGTCCCGCCCCGCCGCCCGCGACCCCGCGCACCGCTACCGCGTCCTGAAGGGCCTGACGCACCCCGACTACAACTCCGGTGAGTCCCGCGCCGCCGCACGCGACCCCGCGCACGCTACCGCGTCCTGAAGGCCTGACGCACCCCAACTACAACTCCGGTGAGTCCCCGCCCCGCCGCCCGCGACCCCGCGCACCGCTACCGCGTCTGAAGGGCCTGACGCACCCCGACTACAACTCGGTGAGTCCCGCCCCGCCGCTCGCGACCCCGCGCACCGCTAACCGCGTCCAGAAGGGCCTGACGCACCCCGACTACAACTCCGGTGAGTCCCGCCCCGCCGCCCGCGACCCCGCGCACCGCTACCACGTCCAGAAGGGCCTGACGCACCCCGACTACAACTCCGGTGAGTCCCGCCCCGCCGCTCGCGACCCCGCGCACCGCTACCGCGTCCTGAAGGGCCTGACTAAAATATCAAATGTTTTATTATTAATGTTTACAACTACTGATATATGATTAATTATTTTGGTTTCATAAAAGTCGTCAAGTGTCCGTTCGGGACGATGCGTGGTGACCTTCGAAAACACAAGCATCACACCTCTGCCGTAATTCGGCCCTCACACAAGCCCTTGTTGTTTGTGAATTGTTCGTGTGCCATCGTAAACACGGAAGGGCTAATAGCCGTGATGACTTTTGTGAAGTGTTGGATTAACTCGTGGGGTCCGGGGCATCCCGCCGAGCCGACGACAGTCCACTGCATTAATGCAGAGACAATTAACAATCATTAAAATGTTTTTATAGGGTCGCATGCGAACGACTTCGGGCTGGTCTTGTTGGAGGAAGACGTCGAGTGGAAGATGAGCACCAGCGGGGCCTGCGTGCAGAACTCGCTGGCAGGGGACTGCTTCATCGTTACGTTAGACACTTACGGAAACACCGAGCTGGTGAGTGCCTGCGACGTCCATTGTATTTATGGCACAATATGAAATGTTTATGTAGCACGTCAGTAAAACACCACGCTCGATCCCCAGACGCCGGTGAAGGTGCGCGACGGCGACTGCAAGGGGCGCAACATCCCCGACTCGGCGTGCGGCACGCTCGCCGCGGACGCGCCCTGCGTCGCGGCGCCCGGCGCGCCCGTGCTCTGCCCCGCCGACGGACAGGTACCGCCGCTGCGGGCGCGTCTCGGAGAGGCTCCGACGGGACGCACGGGTCCCCGGAGCTTCTCTGTTAAATTAATTTTTACGTCGGACGTCATATGGCTAACTTCTGATTATTTATACTTTGTTTTTCGTTCGGGTGGCTGCGCTAGAGGAGCGATGCGCTAAGTATTTATAGTTGGTGGTCGTTCCGCGTGCGGACTCGTGCAGCGCGGTAAATAAATAAATCAATCATTTATTCCATACAAAGAATACAAATAATTATTTCTGTTAAACGTAATATAACGTTAGTTCGCGGTTTCATCGAGAGATGGCGCCGCAAGTACACAAATCGCGTTATGGTTGTGTTGCCTCAACTTGCTTAAGGCCACTTACAAAAACACGGTATAAAGTACTTTCAAGGTGTTTTTTTCTCCTATTTCAACATACCCTTTATAAAACTGGTAATTTAAACATTGTGCTAAAGTCTAGGCATGGGTCGTATTTGCAATAATCGAAACCAGGTCTTAAAATACTTTGAGGTTTTTTAACATGCTGTATAAAACTGGTAATTTAAAAAACCTTAGGCCAAAGTTTTGGACCGGAGTCCGATAAAGCTGTGTTTAAATTATTGTTAAGCACCAAACACATTAAATTTGTTATTTTTCATTTAACATCCAAAACATTCATTAGAAATAATTAATACACAACGTTAGCCGAATCAGCAAGTTTTTATATATTGTCCCAAGATTACGCCCTTGCGGTACACCTCGGACAACCGGTTGTGATGTAGACACAACATTTTCGCCAGCACTCTTTTTTGGACAAGAGGAGAGTAGTATTTAAGGTATAAAATGCACGAGAAAAATCAAGCAGAGCTAAAATCGTTATCTGGCCGGAATCTTGATCACGTAACATGTCATCAACTACGTCCTGAAAGGCCATTGTTGTGCCTCTTACCTTTTGAAACCTGTTTGCATTCTGTACCTGGCTGCGATGGTGTTGTGTGGCTGTTGCAGGGCGGGCAGGCGATCGCGGGCGTGGTGCGGCGGCACTGCGTAGGCGGCGTGGTGCAGCTCGGCCGGCTGGAGCTGCACGCGGACTGGCTGCGCGCGCAGCTCGAGCAGCTCGGCGTGCCCAGCTCGCAGCACGCGCTGCACGCCTAGTGTTGAATTAAACCTTCTTCGTAGTTTTTATACACAACTCTGTTTTATTCTATTTACTTGTCACTTCGACTTTTCCGTAATTCTCTCCATAAAAATAAAAATGTACATTGTTTTACTTAATCGTCGTTTATTTTAAAATCCACAACAATTGGTAGCAGAGCGTGGTTTAAGCGATATGTAAGTAAATAGTGTAATTATTATGGCAAGTTCCGCACACCGTATTGAAAGTCTGACGAAAGACAACTACGACACATAGTGTTCACAAGCGCAAGCCGTCCTAGTGAAAAATGAATTATGGGACTACGTATCCGGCGAAAAATGCTTGACGATGACATCGACGGCGGAAGAGACCGAAAAGTTCAAAAAGAACGATCTCTAAGCACGGGCGGAACTCCTGCATCTCATTTCACCATCTGAGCTGAAACAGATCAAAGGATGCACGACGTCGAAAGAACTTGGGAATAAATTAAAAAGTATTTACCAAAGTCAAGGGCCCGCTCGCAAAGCGACATTATTGAAGCAGCTTGTGTTAAAGAAACACATGGTCAGCGAAGACGTCCGCGATCACCTGAACAATTTTATGGACATAGTGAATAAGTTAGCGGACATGGATGTAAAGATTCATCCAGATTTGTTAAGCGTAATGATGCTGTACAGCTTACCTGCGAGTTACGAAAATTTCCGCATAGCCATCGAGTCACGTGATACTTTACCGCTTCCCGAGGAACTAAAGATAAAAATCCTTGAGGAAAGTGAAGCTCGAAAGAATGGATGGAACAACGATAATGTTGAGATCGACGGAGGAGCTTTCTACACCAAGAAAAAGGTAAAAAAATATTGTCAAAAGTGTAAAAAGAAGGGTCATACGACGGAAACGTGTTGGAGAGGAAAGAAAGACAAAGTAAAAAAGTCTAATAAAGTAGAAAAGGATTACAGCGCAACGCCCATACATAAGTCCATGTCAACAACTTCGGCGAACATATGGTGTTCGGACAGTGGCTGCACATCACATATGTGTGCCCAAAAAGAGCAGTTTGAAGAGATACAGCCAGAGTCACGTACACTCAAACTAGCATCCGACTGCCATACAGCCAAAATCGAAGGCAAAAGCAAAGTAAGTTTCGAACGACACGACGATATAATTAATTTGCATGACACACTATACGTGCCAAAGCTATCGACGAATCTCCTATCAGCAGGAAAACTAACACAAAATGGCTGCATTGTCAGTTTTGTTAAGAATATGGCCTACATCTATCTATATATATAAAAATGAATTGCTGTTCGTCAGTCTCGCTAAAACTCGAGAACGGCTGGACCGATTTGTCTAAATGTGGTCTTGAATTATTCGTGGAAGTCCAGGGGAGGTTTAAAAGGTGAGAAAATATGAAAAAAGTGCCCGGAATATGGTAAAAGCAACAATTTCTCTTTTCCATTAAGGTGACCAAATTTTTAGATGGGCAAAGCGGGACAACTTTGAAGGAGTAATACACAATAATAAACAGCAATTCATTTTTATTATATAGATAAATGTTTATGTTCAAAGTGTATGGCCAATTGACCATAACCCAAGGCATAAAAATAAAAATGTACATTGTTTTACTTAATCGTCGTTTATTTTAAAATCCACAACAATTGGTAGCAGAGCGTGGTTTAAGCGATATGTAAGTAAATAGTGTAATTATTATGGCAAGTTCCGCACACCGTATTGAAAGTCTGGCGAAAGACAACTACGACACATAGTGTTCACAAGCGCAAGCCGTCCTAGTGAAAAATGAATTATGGGACTACGTATCCGGCGAAAAATGCTTGACGATGACATCGACGGCGGAAGAGACCGAAAAGTTCAAAAAGAACGATCTCTAAGCACGGGCGGAACTCCTGCATCTCATTTCACCATCTGAGCTGAAACAGATCAAAGGATGCACGACGTCGAAAGAACTTGGGAATAAATTAAAAAGTATTTACCAAAGTCAAGGGCCCGCTCGCAAAGCGACATTATTGAAGCAGCTTGTGTTAAAGAAACACATGGTCAGCGAAGACGTCCGCGATCACCTGAACAATTTTATGGACATAGTGAATAAGTTAGCGGACATGGATGTAAAGATTCATCCAGATTTGTTAAGCGTAATGATGCTGTACAGCTTACCTGCGAGTTACGAAAATTTCCGCATAGCCATCGAGTCACGTGATACTTTACCGCTTCCCGAGGAACTAAAGTTAAAAATCCTTGAGGAAAGTGAAGCTCGAAAGAATGGATGGAACAACGATAATGTTGAGATCGACGGAGGAGCTTTCTACACCAAGAAAAAGGTAAAAAAATATTGTCAAAAGTGTAAAAAGAAGGGTCATACGACGGAAACGTGTTGGAGAGGAAAGAAAGACAAAGTAAAAAAGTCTAATAAAGTAGAAAAGGATTACAGCGCAACGCCCATACATAAGTCCATGTCAACAACTTCGGCGAACATATGGTGTTTGGACAGTGGCTGCACATCACATATGTGTGCCCAAAAAGAGCAGTTTGAAGAGATACAGCCAGAGTCAGGTACACTCAAACTAGCATCCGACTGCCATACAGCCAAAATCGAAGGCAAAGGCTAAGTAAGTTTCGAACGACACGACGATATAATAGGTTGGTTGTTGGTTAATTAATTTGCATGACACACTATACGTGCCAAAGCTATCGACGAATCTCCTATCAGCAGGAAAACTAACACAAAATGGCTGCATTGTCAGTTTTGTTAAGAATATGGCCTACATCTATCTATATATATAAAAATGAATTGCTGTTCGTCAGTCTCGCTAAAACTCGAGAACGGCTGGACCGATTTGGCTAAATGTGGTCTTGAATTGTTCGTGGAAGTCCAGGGAAGGTGTAAAAGGTGAGAAAATATGGAAAAAGTGCCCGGAATATGGTAAAAGCAACAATTTCTCTTTTCCATTAAGGTGACCAAATTTTTAGATGGGCAAAGCGGGACAACTTTGAAGGAGTAATACACAATAATAAACAGCAATTCATTTTTATTATATAGATAAATGTTTATATTCAACGTGTATGGCCAATTGACCATAACCCAAGGCATAAAAATAAAGCTGTCACTGACATTACAACGATCAGTCAGTCGAACAGAGATTGCTTAACGACAACACGCGTTTTATTTAAGCATACACCAACCCGCAAAAATACCACGAGTCAGTACCCCAACATATGGCCGAATTCGAGCCGAATATTTATAACATTCGCGGCCGTCACACGAACAAAGTTATTGTTTCGATCGCCAAATTACAAGTGCAAAAGTTCGTTAAGTTTGCATTATTTACGAATACAAATGGCGCCCGTTACATCCGAAGAACAGGGTTATTTAAGCGTCATCGAACAAAAGGCAAATGTACTACAGAAGGCGCAAATAACTTTGAAAAAATGTCCAAAGTCAAGGTTTACTACGGGGTACGTAACAGCACGTTTGCAGGGTATCGAAGAACACTGGAAGAGTTTGAACAGCGCGTTTTACACCCAAGCATGGGATTTGTTAACACAGCGTTATGGAAACAAGAGACTAATTGCAAGCTCAATACTGAAGAGACTTTTTAACCAAAAGAAGATTATGAACCAATCACCACAACATATTAAAGTATGAATGGACACAATAACGGAATGTCTGAACAGCCTAAATAATCTAGGAATAAATACTACATCCTGGGATCCCATGATAGTCTTTCTCGCAGTGCAAAAATTAGACATCCAAACGCACAAGGAATGGGAAGAACGTGCTTACAATCATCAATCATCAACAGCCCGCGGCAGTCCACCGCTGGACATAGGCCTCTCCCAAGGAACGCCACTTAGCCCGATCTTCGGCTATGCGCATCCAGTTGCTGCCAGCCGCCTTGCGCAGATCGTCGCTCCATCTGGTCAGTGGGCGTCCCGTGCTACGTTTGCCTAAACGCGGTCTCCACTCTAAGACACGCCTACTCCAACGGTAGTCAGTTCTGCGACAGACGTGACCAGCCCATTGCCACTTTATCTTGCAGACTCGAAAGGCTATGTCGGTAACCTTAGTTCTCTGGCGGATTATTTCGTTTAGAATCTTATCCACCAGAGAAACGCCGAGCATAGCTCTTTCCATCGCTCTCTGAGCAACTCTGAGCTTATGGAGTAGACGGATCGTTAGTGTCCACGTTTCAGCACCGTAAGTGAGCACAGGTAATACGCACTGGTGTTGAAGACTCTCGTCTTCAGGCTTTGGGGTATGGGCGACGAGAAGACTCGACGAAACTTACGAAAGGCAACCCAAACCAACTGAATCCTCCTTTAGGCTTCCTTCTCGAAGTTGTTTTTACCTATTTGCACAAGTTGCCCGAGGTAAATGTAGTCTTGTACAACTTCGAGAATCTCACCATCGACGATGATCGGCTCTGGTACGACGTGACTGTTAAGCATGACTTTCGTCTTACTTAAATTCATACTCAGGCCAACGCGACGGGAGGACTCATTTAGGCTGTTCAGCATCTCTCGTAAGTCATGCAGCGATTCTGCCATCACAACGATGTCATCCGCAAATCGGAGGTGTGATAGATACTCGCCATTTACATTTATGCCGCGTTCGTTTCAGTCTAGCGTCTTAAAAACATCTTCCAGTGCATTTGTAAACAGTTTCGGAGAAAGGACGTCCCCTTGTTTAACGCCTCTATGCAACTGGATAGGTTTTTTGACTGCCCTGTAGTTGGACGGACATGGTATTCGCGCTATAAAGATCTCTCAACACCTCGAAGTATCGCCAATCGATTTGACACCGCTGCAAGGAGTCCAAGACAGCCCAAGTCTCGATGGAGTCAAAGGCTTTCGCATAGTCCACAAATGCACAAAGGCACAGTGGCTGATTATACTCAGTTGTCTTTTGTATAATTTGCCTCACTGTATGTATGTGGTCTATGGTGCCAAATCCTCCCCGAAACCCGGCCTGCTCAGGTGGTTGAAAATCATCGAGTATTCGCGCGAGTCGATTCGAAATGATCCTCGAAAAGAGCTTATAAACGTGGTTCAGAAGCGAGATAGGCCGATAATTATTTAAAAGCAGTCTTACAATGGGGAAGCAGAATTCCCTTCATGGGAACAATTTAGGAAGTTTCTTGAATCAAAATTTCGGACATTAGAACTTATAGCACCATCAGGTTCATCATTTACTAGTAAAGAGAAGACATATCCACAAAGATCTTTGCACGCTACAGCCAGTAATGAAAACACAATGAAACAAGTAACGCCTCAACCATGCACCTTTTGTGAGGGACAGCATTATATATTTAATTGCAAACGTTTTACAAGTCAAACATTGGAAGAAAGATATAACTTTGTGAAGACAAACAACCTATGTTTTAATTGTCTTATACCCAATCATAGTGCACAACATTGTAAACAAAGAACGTCATGTAGAATATGTAGAAAAAGACACCATTCTCTTTTACATAGGGAAGAAACACAAAAAGAGAATGACACAGCATCTCTGAGCGAAACAACAACAGGAAACAAAGAAGACACAGAAACAAAAATTATCTCTCATTATTCAAAGAAAGAGAAAAACAAACAAGTTTTGTTAGCAACAGCATTGGTGGATGTTATATCTAGTTCCGGAGAAAAACATATCTTCCGTGCTTTAATAGACCAGGGATCTGAAGCCTCATTTGTCACTTCAAGAGTGGTTGACTTGTTGAGGTTGAAGAACACAAAAGAAAATTGCACAGTATCAGGAGTAGGTGAAGGAAGGCACACTATTAAGCACAAGGTGAAAATGCCTATATTAATGAAAGCTGATCTGCCACTAGAGGTGGATGCCTTTGTTATAAGAACAATTTCATTAAATATTCCATCAAAAGAAACACAAATTGATTGGTCCGAAGTCAAAGGACTGACCTTAGCTGATCCTACATGCTGTCAACCGAGTAAGATAGACATATTACTTGGAGTAACATAAAGTACTACACTAGGGTGGCTTCTTTTTGGACAAACTAGTAATACAGACCCTGTAAAGAAAAATATAACAAGCTTCTTCTTCTTCTCTATGCTTAATGGCCTCTCTTAAAAGAATTTTGCCAACATCAAGTCAGTCATGGGAGGGACAGTAGATTTTATTTTTTCTTAAAAAAGGAAGAAAATTCTTGAGTGATATGAGATATCCAGCACCTAAAGCAAGACAAAACAAACATTTATAACCATCACTATTGTTAGTTTGGGCCAGCATTTTATTTTGTTAAAACTAATAAAGTGACACAAAATTTCAAAAAAAGGACAAAACACATAGGATAATAGCAGTTTCATATTAGTAGGGCGAGGGATATAGTCAGGTAAATAGTCATAAATAGAAGTGGTGAGTTTAGGACATTCAAAAAATATGTGGTCTAAGGTTCCTTCGTCAAGACCACACTCGCAGATTGAGCTATCCCTAATCCTTAGTTTAGCAAGATGAACAGGCGTACAGTTATGACCGAAACGCATACGACAGATTGTGGATGTAACTGATTTGCTAGCTTTGTGGTAATGAAAGAACCATGGTTTAACAGGGATTTCATCTTGAATGCTTGCATAATGTTTGCTCATACTGAATTTTGTCTTTCGCCAGTTGTCTTCCCAGGACTCTATAAGGTCCACCTTAGCCAGAGGGAGTAAGTCTCTTGTGTATGTTGCATAAGGGGAAGGACAACCAGAATAAGTGGACTCTTTAGCCAAGAGATCCACATATTCATTACCTTGAATGCCACTATGAATGGGGATCCAAGCTTGTACAACTTGAAGGCCTTTTTTGTGACAATTGAATAAGGCGTTTTTTAAATATAGTATCACATGACTACTGGTTTTAGCGCGAAATGGGTTCGCCAGGACGCCTTAAAGGCAGCTCTGGGAATCTGTAAGGATTAAAGTTTTCTGTACATTATGTGATTCTGCATATAACACTGCTTCCAAGATAGCCAAGCACTCACCTGAGAAGACAGATGAGTGTTGGGTATGTTTACATTTAAGTACAATTGTGTACTGGGGGATCCAGATAGCAAAGCCTACGCAGCCCTTGTCGGGTGATTTTGATGCATCGGTGTACATGGTCAGCCACCCTGACCACTTATTAGATAGTACAAATTTCAATTCACTGTCTGCATCTGCAGAGATTTTATTAATGTGGAAATCCAAGAATACATGGGGAACAAATGTTAAGGCCTCGTAAGGGATGAGGAAAAGGGGATTCTTATCAGTTTGGGATATAGTGGAACTAATGTTAATAAATTTGTGGTAACTTTTAAGGACACAAGGAGCTTCCTTAAAAGACCAGTATGACGATTGCTTAACGGATTTGGAGAGCATTTGCAATTTCGAGACAAGAGGATGATTGTGTAATTATGCAGCTTTGAAAAAGAATCTGTCAGAGATAAATTGTCTGCGAAGGAAAAGAGGTGCTTTAGCACATTCTACATGCAGAGCATTTACAGGGGATGATTTCATACTGCCTGTGACTAGTCGAAGGCATTTATTCTGAATTTTATTAAGAGCGATGAGAGCAGCTTTGTTGCATGGTTCCAATAAGAAGGAACCATAGTAAAAATGGCTGCGAACTAATGTGTTATAGAGAATTTTTTGAGTGTAGGGGTGGGCACCCCACCAGACACCTGAAATGGCCCTCAGAATGTTAAGGTTTTTTTCACATTTGTCTGATATATAAGAAAGGTGAGGGATTCCAGTTAGCTTAGAGTTATAACAAGCTTATTTGTAAGGGAGGACAATGACATTTTAAGAAAGTTCTGGGAGATAGAAACAGAGCAGTACAAAAAAACGAAACTATTTACAAAAGAAGAAGAACACTGTGAAAACATATACAACACTACAACAAGAAGAAGTGAGAATGGCAGGTATATTGTGCATCTGCCATTAAAACAAAACCTTGAAGAAACAAGCTATGATAAGATTTAAGAAACTGGAGAAAAGGTTTATTAAAAATCCAATCTTGAAAGAAGAATACACAAAAGTTATAGAAGAGTACATACAAATGAAACACTTGACAAAGCTTGAAACCAATGAAGACAAAGACATTGTTTACTTGCCCCATCATGCCGTTGTCAGAGAAGATAAAGATACAACCAAGGTACGAGTAGTGTATGATGCATCGGCTAAAGGTTCAAATGGTATGTCCCTAAATGATACAATGATGGTAGGTCCTGTCTTACAACCAGACCTACGCAGTTTAATAATTCGTTGGAGAAGATACAAGATTTGTGTGGTTGGAGATATTGTAAAGATGTATCGAATGATACAAATGACAAATGAACACACTAAATTGCAATGCATACTATGGCGAAGCAATTCCGAAGAAAATGTACAAGGTTACAAACTTGAGACTGTTACTTTTGGGACAGCAGCTGCACCATTCTTAGCAGTTCGCACACTTAATCAACTTGCTAATGATGAATCGTCAAGGTACCCAGAAGCTGCAGCCACAATTAAACAATCATTTTATATGGATGATCTTATGACTGGGCATGATAATGTAGAAAACGCACAATTATTATGTCGAGATATTAATGAAGTTCTTAAGAGAGGTGGGTTTAAAATTCAAAAATGGTCCAGCAATTCTGATGAGCTCCTGGAAAGTATACATGGAGAAGAAACCAACCAACAAAAAGAGAATCTTACAAAGGAAGAGGAAGTTCAAGATAAACTAGAAATAAAAATGGATAAAATTATAAAAATACTTGGTTTAACCTGGGACAGAAAAGGAGACACATTTAAGTTTAAAGTTAAGTTACCTGAAATGACACAACCTGTAACAAAAAGGACAGTTTTATCTGATGTTGCAAGATTATTTGATCCTTTTGGCTGGTTATCACCAGTAGTAATAGTGGCAAAAATCATGATCCAAAAGTTGTGGCTTTGTAAAGCAGGATGGGATGACGAACTTCCTGTAAATTTAATTAAAAATTGGATGGAATATAGAGAACCTTTGACTTACCTACAATAAATTGAGATTTCTCGCTAGCTGCAGATTGGATCTACCTGCAAGGAGATTCAAATACACGGGTTTGCAGATGCTTCTACAACTGCATATGCGGCAGTAACTTATCTAAGAGTGGTTGATGAAGATGATGTTGTTCACGTATCGATGATCGCTTCCCGAACGAAGGTTGCACCCTTAAAACAACTGTCAGTACCCAGACTGGGGCTGTGTGCTGCAGCATTACTAATGGAGTTGATCAATGATATTGCTGATTTATTGAATGTAACAAAAAATAATATTTATGCCTACACTGATTCCATGGTAGTACTAGCTTGGCTACAATCACCACCCAATCGTTGGCGCACATTTGTGGCTAATCGAGTTGCTGAAATAGTAACGGTTCTTAACAACCAGCAATGGCGACGCGTTCAGTCTTCTGAGAATCCTGCGGATATCGCTTCCCGGGGTATAAAGGCAAGTGAACTTGGTGCAAGAGAACTGTGGTGGAAGGGACCAACATGGCTTAGGTCAAAGGAAGTCTATAAGAGGAATAATGATGTACCAACCACAGATTTGGAAAAAAAACCAATTAATGGAAGACTTTCTTCTATATCAAGAATGAAAAGAGTTTTAGCTTATTGTAAACGATTTATAAAAATTAAGGATAAAGGGTTTAAAAAACATTTATCAACTGAAAAGCTAGAAGATATATTACAAGGTTGTATAAAATATTATCAAAGATTTACATACTTGAAAGAAATAGAAGAATTAAAAAGAAATGGGAAGGTAAGAATAAAAGTCCTCTAATATCATTATCACCATTTTTAGATGACAAAGACATAATGAGAGTAGGAGGTCGATTACAAAATGCTCCCATAGACGACGCTTCAAAACATCCAATAATTGTCCCAAAAGGTCAACATATCACTAAGCTGTTGGTACAGGAAGCACATGCAAAAACCTTACATGGTGGTATTCAATTAATACATACGCAACAGATACTGGATTGTTGACTTAAAATCAGCAGTTAGGAAATGTATTAGAACATGTAAAATCGGTGTAATAGATAAAGCAAAGGTGAAAAATCAATTTATGAGACAGTTACCCAGATTTAGAGTTTCACAAGCCAGAGCATTTTATAACAGTGGTGTAGATTATGCCGGACCCATTTCTATAAAAATGTCAAAGGGACGGGGTTACCATGCAACTAAAGGTTATATTTGCTTATTTGTGTGCATGGCCACACGTGCAATCCATTTGGACGCTGTTACAGATTTAACTGCCCAAGCTTTCATTGCTGCATTTCGAAGATTTGTGTCACGACGAGGCTCTTGTGCCAACTTATGGAGTGACAATGGCACAAACTTTGTGGGTGCTGCAAAGGAATTAAAGATATTATTTCAATCAGGAAGAACTAACCTGGCTCAAGAAATTGCAGAACTTTTAAACAATGATGGTACCGCTTGGCACTTCATTCCACCTAAGATGCCTAGTTATGGAGGATTGACCACTTAATCCCCTCACACCTGGTCACTTCTTGGTAGGTGAACCACTTATTACTGTTCCTGACATTAATTATGAACCGAAAAAGATCAACCTTCTTACTAGATGGCAAACAATTCAGCGAATGTCTCAGGACTTTTGGCGCAAATGGCATTCGGAATATTTAAACACCATGCAACAGATATATAAATGGCATGTCCGGGTACCATCTCCAATGATTGGAAATATTGTGGTTATCAAGGAGGATGAATTACCTCCTGCCAAATGGTTACTTGGGAAGATTGTTGAAGTACATTCTGGAGCAGACAACCTAGTAAGAGTAGTCACAGTGCAGTGCAAGGGAAATTATCTGTTAAAGAGACCACTTTCAAAACTTATACTCCTTCCACAAGAACCTGAAAATTAAAATCAACACAGTGGGTGGTTTAAGTGAAAATGATTAGATATTACAAATGTTTTAGGATTTATTATTAAGGTGTTTTTTGTGAATTAATTCCATAGATGTTATAGATACAGTCCATTTCATGTTTACTGAGTTATAATGTTTTTAAGTAATTAGTGAGTTATTGAAACAATGTATAAAAACCAATTGGTTTTAGTAGGCGGTATGTCCAATGCTTTTTGTATATTATTTAAGATAAATGTTTATGTTCAAAGTCCTTCCTTCCTCTTCCTTTCCTCTTCCCCTCGGACCGTCTCAAAGTGTAGACGTGATTTTTGTCTGCTCCGTGTTAATTAAAATTCAAAAAATAAATATTAAAGTGAAATATTAGGAGTGCATAAATCGCAAGTAGTGTTGCTGTGCATCGACTCCGCGCCGCTCTGCTGCAATGCCTCGTCCAATAGGCACGTCTATTCATGCATTGAAGCGAGTACTTTATTAAACACCCGGTAACTCATGTAATTTTTTAACCGCAAGACCTACATGGACACTCTTTCAGGATAAAATGAAGTACAGGATAAGTAGACAAGAAATCCGTAATAAAAAGTCTATGACTCTTCCGGTAAAATATATGTGTATATGAGTGAATGTGATGAAAATAGGCATAAGTAGTACTTAACACCAAGCTGCATTAGTACGGGTTTATTATTTAAATACGAGCGCTAGAAACCAGGTGACGAAATATTTTAACAAAACTTATTTAATAAAACCAAGTGTATGTAATACTTTACTCTTGAGCTCTCTATTCTGTTGTTTCAGTGCTTTAAGGAAAGCTTGCCGCTTTCATTTTTCTTATTTATTTTTTCTGTCTTCACTTGTTTTCATACTGAAAGAACAGAAATATTTTACCGATTTATTATTACAATATATAGCATAGGCATGTAGTGATGGAAGAGACTAAGTTTATTAAGAATGGCTTCTGTTTTGATGTTAACCCTTAATTTGATTCTGTTAAGCGTACTTAACAGTCTGATAAAAAAATCAAAAAACAGTTATCTGTGCGTTTTTCGATGAATATTGCAATTATTGGTAATATAACATATTATCTATTTTTACGCATTTTTTGTTTTTACCGCGCAGCAACAGTATTTTTGGCAGTAGTGGGTCAAAGCGACCAGGCCGAGCACTCTTCGTGCCGTTCAGGTAGATAATTTCTTTTAAATAGTTTAATATACATAAAATGTGAAAAATACTATGTAAATCAGTTGACGGATATGTAAATTGTGTTTTAATTAAACTTCAAGTGTTCAAATCATAAAGGAAGGCTATGACAGACTTCAGACAAGTGTTTATTAGGTTTCTTTTGTAATAATACACAAAAGTACGGGCACCATTTTATTAGCAGAGCAAATAAAAATCGGTAAAAAAACTTTTAAGTTAAACGGTTTTCTTTATGTGCACTGCAAACTACAAAATAAATAAATAAAAAAAACAATTAATAAATAATAAAAACGTGGGGTCCATTAACTATTTCTGTATTACTTTCTACTATAGGATGATGATGATGACGATTATAAGTCGATGCAATCCACACTTAGTATAGTAGAAAGTAATACAGAAATAGTTAATGGGCCCCACGTTTTTATTATTTATTAATTGTTTTTTTTTATTTTTTTATCTATTTATTTTGTAGTTTGCAGACAGACATGTACTTTTTCGAAGTTTTTGTGTTTATTTTTGATTCTGTAACACTTTTCACTTTATTTTTAATATACTTTCCTAATGGCAACAATAATGTTATGTCTTTTTACTACCAAAATGTAAGAGGTTTACGGACTAAGTCGAATAAGTTTTTTACCAATGTCTTAAATAACGATTATGACATTATATGCATAACCGAGAGTTGGCTTAATGACGCATTTTACAGTTCTGAGTATTTTGATAGTCGTCACGAAGTGTTTCGATGTGACCGAGATGTTTCTTCGACGGGTCTTAGCAGGGGTGGCGGGGTTATTATAGGTGTTCGCCGCGAACTATCTCCTGCGGTGCGACCTAACTGGTGTGCGCCACCCCCGGCAGACGAAGTGTGCATAAGTATACCAATAAGTAGTCGCGCCCCCACATCAACTAAAACGATTTCGCGAAATAGTCCGTTACATCTACATATATTCTGCACATACATAACCCACGGCACTAATCATAATTCATTAATATCTTCTTTCTACGACAGACTTACAGACATCATACATTATTATCCCGACGACACTTTTTTAATATTAGGTGATTCCAATGTCACCAACGCAACATGGCATTATGACCTCGTTACAAATAGTATGGTAATACTCAATAATAATGACTTCTTGTCCTCCATTACATCTGATTTTATTGACCTTACATCATTATACCAAATTAATAATCAAACTAATGCTAACAATAGAATACTTGATTTAATTTTTTGTTCTGTTCACTGCACTACTAATGCTTCCGATGCTCCTTTAGTTCCTGAAGATCTGCATCACAAGGCTCTCGAATTATATGCTAACCTCGCTCCCATAGAACCCCTGCTTAATAACAATGTGTAAATAAAAAGAAATTTTTATAAAGCAGACTTCACCTCTATAAAATCGGCTTTATATTATGAGTGGGAAAAGTACTTTTCGGAATTGAACGACTTCAACTCACGAGTAAGTCATTTTCATAAAGTATTAAATGATCTAATTGACAAGTTTGTACCAACTTCTACTCCACATCAAAATAGCAAAGCTTACCCTTCCTGGTATACCCGCCCACTAATAAAGCTTAATAATGAGAAAAGGAAATACCATACAAAATGGAAAGTTTATGGAAATAAAAACGATTACAGAACCTTTTCTCTTCTAAGAAAAAGACTTCGGAAACTTGAACGCCAATGTTACACAAACCACTTAAACTTTTGTGAGGATAAAATTAAAGAACACCCAAAATTTTTCTGGTCATATGTTAAATCTAAAAATCTTTCTGGGCAAATGCTTCAAAAAATGACGTTTGATAATGAAGTTTTATCTAACTGTAAGGATATCTGCGAAACTTTTAATAGATATTTCCAATCGGTTTTTGTTGATTCCTCTCGAGCTAATAATAAATCTCCTAACACCAGTCCTAACATTTTCACGGAGTCTTCCCTTAATCTTAATATTAATGATAAAATGATTCTTAATGAATTAAAACATGTAAACATTTATAAAGGTGTTGGGCCTGATGGTATACATCCAATACTAATTTCAAAGTGTGCGCTAGGACTGCTAAAGCCTTTATCTATTATCTATATAATAAAAATGAATTGCTGTTCGTTAGTCTCGCTAAAACTCGAGAACGGCTGGACCGATTTGGCTAAATGTGGTCTTGAATTATTCGTGGAAGTCCAGGGAAGGTTAATAAGGTGAGAAAATATGGAAAAAGTGCCTGGAATATGGTAAAAATAACAATTTCTCTTTTTCAATGAGGTGACCAGATTTTTAGATAAGCAAAGCGGGACAACTCTGAAGGAATAATAATATCGTAATTTTTTTTAGTTTTAACATAAGTACAGTTTATAAATGTTTTTTTATATAAGTGAATTTGTTTGAGTAGATTGTAGTAATTTTGTAAAATATTGTAAAAATCTTCACAAGAATTTGATAAATTAGTTTGATTGACTTGAAATATTTGCAAAATTTTATTCGTATATTACTTTCTAAAATTTCTTTCGAGGTTAAGGTGGGTGATACACGTTTTGTCATCAATATAAAATATGAAGACTACGAGTATTTTAAGCACAGTTTAAGAAAATTTATGCATTTATGAAATATTTAAATAAATTACTTACTTTATTTTTCTATGGTAAGAAACAGATTTGTAATATTTATTTGTTTAATTATCTTGCTAGCACGCAGTACGGATACAAAGTGTATCATTTGAGAGACAAATACAATGTAACTGGGTAGCAAAAGCAATATGTTACGCAAAACATTGATTTTCATAAATTTAAAATTTTACTTAATTCTAAAAGTCGAGACTTTTGAAAAACGTCGCGTGACGCGGGAATAATAGTAAAAAAATCAGGACTGTCCCGCTAAAAGCGAGATGTCTGGTCTCCTAACTTTAGATACATAAAACGTCAAAAATTTGAAGTTCGTCCCGTCATTTAGACACCAAATACAATTTAAAAGAATGTTTTTGTTTTTGACATTTGATATTGACAACCAACAATTTCTGATGCAACTATAATATTTTACGAACTTTAGCGGGAATCTTTGCGTAAAGGTCGCGATGTCTCGGTTGAATTTTTTTTAGTGCATAATGCAGTTGAATGTTCAATGTGAGTGTATCATGCAGTAAATTAGTGTGTTCGTGTGCTGCGATTGTAGAATTCAAGCAGGAACACGACTTTCCTAAGTTCAGATTGGTTCAAAATAGTAGTTAAGTCTTAACTTTACTTTGTTGATCTTTTGTGATAGTGACACTATTTACCGCTGAGTGCGCGAGAACTTTCCCTACTTTGATTATCTACAATTTATAATGCCAAAGATAAGATATCCTGACTTAGGTCAATCAACATGTGCATTTAAATATAATAGAAAAACCAAATTAATAACGGGCATTTTTTGTGATTACGAATTATTTTTTTCTGGTTAAATTTTCATCACATTCTTTACTAAAGTTGAAACAGTCTCGAATTATCAATAAGCGTTTTTTTTTATTGATTTTGAAGCGGAACGAAGTTTGCTGGGTCAGCTAGTATATAATATGTCTCTTTCAACAGGTATCTTTCCAACCATCTGGAAAAAAGCACTTGTAACTCCTATCCACAAAAATAATAGAAAAGATAATATAAAAAACTATAGACCTATATCTATGCTAAGTATTTTCGGCAAATTGTTAGAAAAAATTGTTACATCTCAATTATCGTATTATCTTCAACAACACATCTCAGCTAATCAACACGGTTTTATGAAGTCACGAAGCGTCGAATCAAATATGTTGACTTTTACCAACTACATATTAAAAGCCATGGATTCTAATGGGCAGGTGGATGTTGTTTACACCGATTTTTCTAAGGCTTTCGATAAAATTAATCATGACATGCTAATTGTCAAGCTGGAAAAGATCGGTATACATGGTAATTTACTTAGATGGATGGAGTCCTATAAACGTAACCGAACTCAGGCGGTCTGTCTTAAAGGTTATTGTTCAACTTATCTTCCTATACCATCCGGAATACCACAGGGGTCCCATTTGGGCCCTGTTTTATTCACAGTATATACAATGATATCGGCAATGCTTTAGGTGACACACAACATTTACTTTATGCAGATGATACTAAATTATTTAGAGTTATAAATAAACCTGAAGATTGTGAGATTCTGCAAACCTGTATTGACTCCTTGTGTAAGTATTGCGAAGACAATCACCTTTTCCTAAATGCTGATAAATGTTATGTAATGACTTACACTCGGAAAACCCGTCCTATATCTCATATTTACAATATAAATAACGTAAACGTAAGAAGGGTAGATAACGTGCGAGACTTAGGTATTCTTATGGATGATAAACTTTCATTTAGTTTACATATAGAAAGTATCATCAAGAAGGCATACAGAAGTTTAGGTTTCATACTAAGAATCACACAGCCTTTCCAAAAAATTCAAACGCTTAAAATTTTATATTTTAGTTATGTTCGATCTATTCTAGATTTCGCCTGCGTTGTATGGAGCCCTGCTTATAAATCTCAAATCAATCGCATTGAAAAAATACAGAAGTACTTTTTAAGAATAATTAATTATCGTTGTCACCATTCACATGCCTCCTACAAAGACCTTCTTACGAAATATCGTTTACTTTCTTTGGAAGATCGCCGCGTATTCTTTGACTTAATTACTTTATATAAATTACTTAATAATAAAATCGATTCTCCAGTTTTACTCTCTAAAATAACTTTTATCTCTAAAGTTCGACTCACCGTCCGTTCCTCTCGCATGATTAACATATTCTCTCCACCAATCTTTCACAAGAACTACACATTTAATAATTTCTTTACTCGATGTGTTACTAAATACAATAAATTTTTTAATCAAATTGATCTGTTTAATAACTCTTTGAATGCTTTCAAAACCAAAATCTTACTCTTGATATCTCAACCTGAACGGCTGTAATAGTTAATAATTTATTCTAATTTTCTTTTATTCATTTTTTCCTTCTCAAGTGTTGTGTTTTTTGTCTGTCAGGTTTGTGTTATTGTAGTTATGTTGGGCACTACTTGTCCTCTAATTTAGTTAATACTTTTTTTTTAGATGTTATTATATGTAATGACTGTTTGTGCCAAAATAAAGAGAAAAAAAAAACATAGTTGCTTGGTGTGGATTTTACTGTTTCTTTTTTCTTGAGTTTGGATATTTTTTTTATGTCTACTTTTCATACTTTTAAACATTATATAACGACGTCATTATTTATTTATTTGTTTTAGAGTGATAATTTTATACAAAACTGTCTATCAACTATCTTATTACTTAGTAACTTGCAACTTGCAACTTAACTTGCGCTCAAGAAGCACATTACCAGGCTTATACTAAATAAGATTTAATAATGTTCTGGGTCTGTATATATCACTAAACACTAACTATTAAGTGTAAAAACAAATAGTATGTAACTATGAAAGAAATTAGTTAAAAATAAAAAAAAATAAAATTTAAAACAAAAATCTACCACATTTTCGGCACAAGAATGTATATTGTTAGTTTTTATATTTATATTGTTATTGTAATTTTATTTTATAGGATCTGTACTTATTAGAGTTTATTAGAGTTATGTTGTTATTAGTTTTAGATAAATTTTCCACATTTTCTTACATTTATAATTAATAAATTAAAAATTTCTTTCTGCGCTTTCCAACATACTTAATTAATGTACAATGAAACTTCATTTAGCCTTACATACTGTAATCAATTAGAATTTAATATAAATTGTTAACGCTGTTGGTTTCAATAAATAAATATAAATAAAATAGTATTACTTTGAATTTAAAACTTCTACTTCATACACTTTTAATAGTGTTCTATTTACAGAAGACGAGGTCAAGACGCATACTTGCTTTTGTTCCACCGGAAAATGCAGCATCTGATTTTAGTGGAGCCTCAAGTTCCGAAAATGATAATGAAGAAATAATGGTCATCAATCAATGTCGAATTTCAGAATCATCTGAAGCACCTTCTATAGACTCATATATTGCAGAAATTAACATACACTCCTCTGATGACGATACCGGTAACTGTAGTCCTACAATCCTCGTATAATCAAAACTGGATGACAACGACAATAACATCAGTATGCCAAACAAGGATTTATCTGTACTGTCATCACCATTTTCACCGATGTCGAACCTTCCATCTGTAACGACATCATTTATTCTTGATCAAGTTTCAAATTCCGCTGTACCATCTCCTCGCTGTTCCATCGAACCACCTAGTGCTCCTCAATCTCCTCAAATAAGTACTCCTAATTTGACTCGTAAATCTAGATCAATGAAGATAATTCAACGAACAAAAAAACATAATCGGCCGCGACACTCAGTAAGAAAAAAGCAACTAAATTTGAACTTCAAGTGGACTACTGGACGTTTTCAGCATCGCGCTGATATAGAAAATGACAAGTTTTTCCAGAAGAACTATTTTCTGAAATTTGTGAATATACAAACATGTATTTGGTCCAAGAATCAGGGCGTTCGTTGAACGTGTCTATTGGAGAAATGCGCACATTTATAGCGATCAAACTTTTCATGGGCATTGCAAAGAAACCTACACGTTCTTGTCCAGTAGATGATGTCAGGTATGATACAGAAGAACATTTTCCAGACCATGGAACCGAATGTGGTCGATGCGCATACTGCAAAAAAGGTTTCACTACCGTTTACTGTTTGAAATGCAATGTGAGACTTTGTTTTGTCAAAGGTCGTAACTGACATTTTTATAATCACCATAAAACTGATTGAATCTTTCATATTTTCAATAAATAGAACAAGTATGACCGAAGCATGTTTTATTATCAAACCATCTTTTTATTCGACTTGTTAAGCCCGCTAACATACTTTTTAATAAGTCAATTTTACAACATGCATTTTTGTTGAGCATAATTAACAATGAGTTTTCAGGAAAATTTTCATTAGAGATTTTCTAATTTATTTTTCCCATGTTATTTAGGAAGCTAATAAAAAGAATCTATCAAAAATAAACTTGATTTCATAAAGTTTTTTTTTGCCAAATTAAGGGTTTAGAGTGTGACATTTTATTAACATAAATAGAAATGTACTAGAAGAAAAAGAGTCATCATTGTTGAGAGCAAATAATTTATCAATAGAGTTCACCTCTTGATACACCATGCTGTATATTTTAAATGTCTCTCCGGCATTGTTGGAAAACAAAAAGGTTAATCAGTTTTCTGTTTAAGCAAATCCTAATAAAAACAGGGGTCAAAGAAGTACAAAATTGAACCTAGAAACATTAAACTTTACAGAATGCAGTTTAATAAGCTACAACTTGTTTAATGATATCTATAGTTGTTTCATCAGAAAGCATAAGTTACAAAATAAACTTATTTAAAAAGTATATAACTAAATAAAGGTAAGCGCTTACTTTTTTGGCAGATCAAAGATTGTTGGAATTACCCCTGGGGCAAGCACTGTTCTAACTCCTCTTTTTTCTCTTAAACTCCCCCCCTCCCAAACTTGTTTAGAGTGTGGCAGACTAAACCATGTGGACTGCCAGTCTCGTCTGTTCATATTGGTCAATCACGCAAGTTTCATATTGTCATCCTTTGGAAACCTACGCAATTATAATGATAAGAAAACATTGAAAACTGATTAAAAATTAATGATAACATTAATAAAAAGTAATAGATAACTGAATACGGCCCTGCAAAATATTCAAGTAAATAAAACGACAAACTGTGCGCCCCGTTCGATAAAATCATTTGGACAATATAAATCAAAAGAAAGTCTAGTCATAGTTGTGGCGTGACAATTACTAACAGCTTTAACATATCGAACCATTAACAAGAAATATCACTGTGATCATACGGGAACGAACATAACACAAAAAACTGACCAGCGGAAACTATTCTCGGGAGTTTTCTGCGTTTCACTATCCTTTTTCAGTTTTAGCATAAAAGTATATCGATTCGCGAAGAAATAAAGACAAATTAAAACGCTTAACAATTATTGTCGACGTCATATGGCTCTTATTTGTAGTAACGTAAAATGTAGTGGTTATATCCTGTTTGATTTGCATCTTAAAAAATCACGAATTGCTTCTTATAAACTTTTATCCATGATGTGTTAGTCGCCACAGGAAAAAGTAAGAGCCAACAATATTGAACTTTGATTGGAGTTAAAGGAATAAAATATTCAATTATTGCCGTTCATGCTTTTGTGTATATGTGTTAGGGCTATTTTATGCGCTGTGGTTATTTCTTAAACGTTCATCACAACCACAGATAAAAAATTTAGCTAAAATGTTAGGCGTAATTAATTTTTCACAGTTGTTTTAGTATTGTGAAATTTATTCCTTACTCTAATTATAGGGTTTATTAATTTTCTGCCTCATTTCTTACATAGTATCTGGTATTATTGAACGAGTTGAAAAATCATAGTAGTTAGTGGGTTCCGGATTTTCAGTTATATGTCCTTAAAAATTAACAATAACATTTTCTAACAAATCCTTTCACATGTATTATTAATTCAGAGGCGAAATACATAAAAATGCTTTTTAAAAAATCAATGAGAATTATCTTTAAAACATGCCATACTGATTGCCTAAAAAAATTTTTATTATGAAATTGTGGCAGCCCTATTAAACTGAGGAGAGAGTCCGCCATTTTGACATTTGTTTAGCTTTGTGTTCCGCAATAATTTCCAAAATGTGAATTTGATTTGAAGACAAACAGCGGCAATAACCGGGCGGTCTCGTCAGCTCAGCGATGACGTTCATTGTTAACTCGGGACGTGTTAGGGACACGGTGCTGTCTATCAGCGCATAAATCAATAATGTACCAGTGCCGCTCTTCTATTTTCGCGTTAAAGTTATTTTTGTTATACATATATAAAATGTATATCGCTTAGTGAACTTAATAATATAGTGTCGTATTAAATTAAAAACACTGTGAACCTTTTAAGAATTCCTATAATTGTTATTGTGAAAAAAGGCGCGAAGATTTTTGCCGCGCCGATGTAGCGCGAGCGGGCGAGTGCAGTAAATCCATTTTGTCTTTATGAAGCGGCGCAGCGCCAGAAGTAACTTTCTAAGTATAAATGTTTATATAAAACTTGTTTTCATTGCTGTAATGCATTATTTTGAAAAATCTCAGTGTCGATATTTGAATATCTTTTTAAGAGAGAGTATTTAAGTCGATCCAAAAAAATTATATATTTAATGTCTTAAAAGTATTTTACACTATTGTCTGAAATTTCAGCTTAAGATACTTACTTAACCTGCGATGCGGTTAAGGAGTCGAAAAAGGGAGCGACCGCTCCCTATTATAAAAACACGTAAATCTACGAAAACACGTAAATTTAAAGACAAAACCACTTGGGGGAATATTTTGAGGCGTACGGCTGCTAGAAATGAATCAGTCCAACTTAATAAAACTTTGCTTTCTATTGGACATTCTAAGAGAAATTTAAAAAGTAAACCGGTAAGAAATAAAACAACTATGATGGATAAGACTGTACAAGTGTTGAACAAAAAGCAAAAGAACAAAGAAGATCCCATTAAGAAGCCAATTTTTCAAACAGTTGTCAGAAATTCATTGAGAGACAATGTAACACCAACTCTAATGAAACCAAAAACAATGCAAAATGATAAAGTTACAACAACTTCCAAAATTAGAGGGAATGATGTACGAACAAACAAAAGTGTCCAGCTGCGTCATAGTTCTTTAAATAGGGAACTGATCAGATCTGAAGTTGTATCTGCCACTATATCTCCACGCAAAACTAGGCGCATTGATAAAACTGACAAATCTGTATCATTGAACAGCTCTCCAATACGCAAAGTTCGCCAGTTAGGAATACCATCGCAGAAAGTGAAGGCCGCTGTGACTTCAACAAAAGAAAGCCAAAAAAAGAAATGCAAGTCTAAAGAGCCTCTTGTTCCAGAGCAAGTCAACTGGAGTTCTGTTGATGATGATGTTACCATGTATGAGCCTCATACAACAACTAATGATATAGTGAAAGATGATTCAGATTCAGAAACACAGGTTGAATCTTCTGAACTGTGCCTCCCAAATGATTGCCTAAACGATTTCATGGCAATAGCGGAATGCGCCAGGCTCATTAATGAAAGGCTGCCAGCAGATGATGAGGACATAAACTTACTGGCCGATAAAGCTGCTAGAGTTATGACTACTGAGAAGGTGGATGAGAAAAAATTCCTTCGAAAGAACTCTATAGATAAGAGGTTAATAGAGCGCAGAAAGTCCATTAGTGATTTGGAGATGTACCAACCAACTTCAACCACCGATGATTTGGATGTGTGCACTGATTTCCTGACCAATGGCGAAAAATATGTACAGGTGTGTAAAAGTTTTATTTACTCACAGTTTGGTACACATTTAAAGTTTTACTCATATTGGACCTTAGTCTAATAATTTTTTATCACATGTGAAAGTTACAGTTCAGTATATTAATGAAGAGTTTGTTAAGCAGCCGGATTTGGTTACAATGTTGGAGCAAGATGGTTACGTCCGCGACTCTGAATGTGAGATATCGTCAACCTGTGCAGACACCCAGGGCACTGCTATAGAGAGCCTGGAGGCACTGTCTGCACGCAGCCCCAGCTCTGGTTTCTTAGCGGAAATCAGTCAAAGCCTTGTTGCAGAGGGTACTGGTTGGGTGAGCAAATTGTTTTAATCATCATCATGTGCTTTCTTTAAACTGAAGTTTGTTTCAATAGCTTTTCAAACTGATGCTCAGTGCACTTGACACTAAAAAGGTATCATCTCATTGTTTAACGTTAATAATAATTTTAACTTGTTTAGTTAAAAACTTGCTGACTCTCTTCCAACAACAAATTTGAATTAGTGTGTTTGTGTGTCATGACAATATTAAATCTTTTTTACAGAATGGCTCTGAAATGGTCACTGATGATCCTAATATGGTTTGCCACGATGAGCAACCTAATATGGAGGCAAGTTATTTTACAGATCTTCTGCATTTGGTCCAATTTAGATTGCAGGAAGTTGTTCTAGCCAGATATTAACTCAGTGAAGGACTTTGGGGGACATTACCCTAATCCTTTCAAGAACCACTGTGCAATAACAGATAATGAAACAATGTCAACGTTTATCTTGCTACTGCTTAGTAGGAGAACTAATTATTGAACAGTTACCTCTCTGCATAGGTGTAGGTGTTAAGTTGATAACCAGGATGGTGTTAGAGCAGTTAGCTGCAGCGTTATGTGTACGATGCAGTAAGCTGCAGTGGTTTGATAGCTTCGTGTTTTGTCACCGCGCTGAGCCGGCCCTACGCGTGTTGCAGGAGGGCGAGCTGGACGCGATGGCGCCGCGCGCGGGCTGCGAGCAGATCTCCTCGTGGGTGGACGCGTTCGACCCCTACCTGTTCATCAAACAGGTAGGAACACAAACTGCTCGTAGCTATGTTGTGATGTCGGCGCGTTGTGAGAAAAATAAATGTTTGAAGCCAAAGACCGTTTTGTCCTATTCCATTCCGTCGGTTTTACTTTGTACAGTTGCCGCCGCTGGAGAGCGTGGCGACGCGCGCGCTGCGGGCCCGCTACCCCGCGCTGCCGCTCAAGACCCGGACCAGCCCGGACTTCAGTCTCGTAAGTACCACAGCGCGATGATTGCATTATGCACCGGAGCATGTGGCGGCAGCCGCTCCCCACTCCTGCAGAACCTGCGCGGGCGCTGACGGAGTTCATTGAACCATTTTACATTACAATGACAATCACTAGGTGTTGGACCTCGACGAGACGCTGGTGCACTGCTCGCTGCAGGAGCTGCCTGACGCCAGTTTCCACTTCCCAGTGCTGTTCCAGGACTGCAGATACACTGTGAGTTCAGTCTTCGCATTGTATTTTTATTTTAACAAGGCTTTACTGCTCTCCTTGAATAGCTTCTGTGCGGTAAAGCGCTCGCCAGTTCGATTCCGAAGCCATAAGTTGTGCAATTCATCCGCCTGGGTACGGATTAATTTACAATTGAGCATTTGTAAGCTTCAATAGCGAGTGCTGATGTACACAGGCGGCGCCTCTCTGCCGCCGAACAGTGGTGCGCGGGCTCTGCCGCAGCTCCCGGTTATGAAAGGCGATGCAGTCAATGTAACTGCTGCGGTTGTCGCGCTGCACGCAGTGAGCGTCGTCCATTGCGCGTCGGAGGCAGGCAGGCGGCCAGGCCCGCGCGTCTGGCGCCTCGAGCTCGTGCCCGAACCTTCTTTTGTAATGGAACATGCGCCTGTGCTGCCCAGGTGTTCGTGCGCACGCGGCCGCACTTCGCGGAGTTCCTGGCGCGCGTCTCGCGGCTCTACGAGGTTATCCTGTTCACGGCCAGCAAGCGCGTGTACGCGGACCGCCTGCTCAACTTGCTCGACCCCGCGCGCCGCTGGATCAAGTACCGGTCGGTGTACACACACACACACAAATATTAATAATGTATGCACAGCATGCATGCTTAATAATATCTTGCTTGAACATACACTTTCGTCGAGAGAAAACGTTGAATACAATTCCGCTCTCCGTCCTTCGAGGCAGCGACAGTGTGCAGACTAAAACCTGCCGGCGTGTCCGCGCGTCGTCGCGAGCCGCCTGCACCCTGGCCTCCAGTTACAACTCAACTGCCGCCGCGCCTCTTTCCACTTTCCTACAATAGTTTAAATTCTAAAAATTGTATGTTTTAGTGTTAGACATACGTACACACACGCACAGTACCCGTTGATGACGCTTATATTGTTTTCGCAGACTGTTCCGCGAGCACTGCCTGCTGGTGAACGGCAACTACGTAAAGGACCTGTCTATCCTGGGCCGCGACCTGCGCAAGACGGTGATCGTGGACAACAGCCCGCAGGTCGGTGCGCGCGCTCTTTATGCATTCATAAACGGAGAAAGCATCTCCTGTTTCTTTAACAGCCGCGCCCGGCTGGTGGTGAGCCGGTGCCGCGGCGCGTGGACGAGGAGTGCGCGTGCAACACCTGGTGCGCCGGGAGCGCGGGGTGCATTTATACTATAGCACGTGTCTATGTGAACGGCAGACCGTACAAAAGACGGCGATCAGCGTTTACATTACATACGGTAACGTCGTAACGGAGGCCTTTTCTCGTTGCACAACGTGCTCTCTGTTCTGCAGGCGTTCGGCTACCAGCTGGAGAACGGGATCCCGATAGACAGCTGGTTCGTGGACCGCAGCGACAACGAGCTGCTGAAGCTGCTGCCCTTCCTCGAGCACCTCGCCACGGTAAGTCCCTGCCCGCGCAGCTCCACGCCTCACAGTACACCCAACACTTGCCGCACTCGGCTCACTCGGTCACTTAACACTCGATTACATTATACATGAGATGCCGTTTCAGTATGTTCCGTGCCCCTGCTCCGAATACCGGACAATCGGACAAGGTGTTACACGTACACTCACCTTCGCATTGGTTTATGGGATACTCTTTACACGTCGTGTCGTGTAATATACCCACACGACACATCCCCTCTTTATTTTTAGTACTGGCCGTCCCCGTCGGTTCATTGTAAGCTAACAAGTGCATTATATTCAATTCCAGAAAGACGACGTGCGGCCCTACATCCGGGACAAGTACAAGTTGTTCAGCTACCTGCCGCCGGACTAGGCGCCGCGCGCACCCCGCACCGCCCCCCGCACCGTGTCATGTTCATTTTTGGTATAATTTTGATTTTTAATATAAACACATGAAGACCATGGAGGGGGGGGCTCGTGCGGAGTCCGCAGTGGGCATCAGGCGCGTGGGGGACTGTCGCTACACGAAGAAGTACTTGAAAGCGCCGAGGAGGCCCGGAGTCGCGGCCAGGAGAGCAACACGCGGGAGCACGCTCGAGATCTCGAATAGAAAACTAGCAACCCCATTAAATGCTTGGAGAATCACCTTTTATATTATTGGATAAGCATATTATACAAATTTAATTATTGAATAAATTGTTTTAAATAAGCGAAGAGTAAGTTTGTGACAATTGTAATGTTTTATAATAATTTAATGAATACGTTCGCAGCAACCGCTCCGTCGCTCCCCGCGGCGCGCAGCGTCGTCGCGGTGTCGCGTCTGTTACAAGCCGGTGAACAAGTTAACGTCGGAATAATATACATCAAATGTTATCTGTAGCCAATGATAATAATGAATCGAAGGCAAAAGCGAAGTGCGCGCGGAGCCTGTTGTAAATAAATCCGATGCGAGCGCACGCGTCGGAGCGGCGGGGGCGCGTAGTGTAGTGTACGTAGCTTAGCTTAGTGTAGCGTAGTGTATTCACTGCAGGTGCTATTGTTTATTTAATATTTTGACATATTACGTAACCATTGTTTATAGTTTGTATATTTGTTTAACGTTGTGCGAGTGTCCGGCGAGGTCGGGCCGCGCGCCCGCCGCTCCGCGCCGCGGGCTCTCTTTTGAAAACTTAATGTACGCGCTTGCTTGTAATATTCGTGAGGGAAAATGTTAGCAACTTTTTTATGTTTATTGATTATTCCATTACTACGGCGTCACACACTAGGTACATATGACCGCACGTGACCTCTTTGGAGCAATCTTCGCAGCTGGTCGTCCCGAGCCGCCGCGGTCGCAGTTTACCTGCAGCGCGCTTTATGGATCGGAATTATGTCTGAGAGCACTTCGCGCGTGCCTCGGGGAGGGGGCGCGGTTGAGGCGGTCCAACTTTTGAATTTAACCCGTGTAGCGTAAGAAATAATCCAATGTTTAATCTAATAAATCATTTAAACCGATACATTGTTTCATTTGTCTGTTTGTCCGTCCCCAATCGGTAGTTGATGTGTACACACACACACACACGTGTATGTATATACATATATCCACGATAAATAAAAACTTATTTATTTATATATCAACTTAAAATTAAATTAAACTAGTACATTGGATTGGAGCCCGCTTAAGCAAACGGTTGCACGTGCCGGGAGGCCCCGCCCTTGCTTAACCTGTACAAATATATATATAGCCTTTATGGTTTCTTTATGTTTAGACTTAAATCCAATCATATTGTAAACTTGGACCGGAGAACAGAAATTAAACTTATACTTTACATTAAATAGTCTTAAAAAAATGGATTGTAGCAGCAGTCGGCGCGCCATTTTATATTGTACTTTTGGAGAGGGCGTCGTGTGCGTGCGTGTGCCGCCGAAGTGTTGCCAATAATATAAAATACAATATATTGTACTGTTCCTTGTTATAACGCTAGCAATATGTAGTATGCATGCGTGTGTGTGATCGTACATGTAAGTAGTGTGTTTAAGCAATTATGAGTTTTGTTTGCGAAAAGTGTGAAGAGGCAAAGTATCTCGCAGCATCAGCCAATTTCTGGCAAACTTTCCGTCTCTTCGTATGTAAGCTTACGTATCGCCTTAAATGTAGAAAAGAGCTTTCTTATTAAGTCTAAATTATCCAGTTGTGATACTAAAGCAAAAGTAATTTTGTTTTCAAAGTATTAAGTGTAAGGCTATTATATATTAGCCATTCTGCAACAGAGCACATACCTTGTTCACAATATCTGTACAATCGGCGTACGAGAAAACTGCAGATTTGGATTTTCATACTGCACACTACCCTGGGGTACACCAAACAATACATCGCCATCTTCACTCATATACTGTTATAACTTAATACTTTGTCTTCTGTCAGATAAAACTTTTATAAAGGTCCAAGAGTATTCCCGTATTCCGATTTTCTCTAGCTTGCAAACACGGATAAGTAAAGATAATGTGTCAAAAGCCTTTTTGAAGTCTAAGAAAATTGTTGCACCTTTTTCTCCACCGTCAAGTTTTTGTGTGATAAGTGATGTTATAGATATGATAGCATCTTCTGTAGATTTTTTCGTCTGAACTTAAATTGAGAGGAAGATTAGATTTTAAAAGAATTTAAATAATTTATTAGCCTTGAATTATTAGTTTTTTAATTATTTTCGATATCACTGGTAAAACAGAGATGGGGCGATAATTATTAATATCGTCGTATTAATGAATTGCGGAATATGCAATATATTCACACGCATCGAGTGTCTAGGGATCAGTTAATATTTATCAAATCTAGTCTTCCTTCCAGACTAACGTCTTACGTTAATGCTCCAGTTATAAAGATTTTGTAAAAATTAAAAATAATTTTTGCAAGTTCTGGGAGATTAACACATCGTCGTCGATGTAATGGGCAAAATTAGAATTTTAAACTATAAAAAAGAACTGTGTTGCCAGCATTATGGGCACGAATCATACCCACCTAGCAAACTGGAAAAGAATTCAACGAAATCACACCGCGTCGCGTCGATCCTGTTACTACTGAAGTTAAAGGAAACTCGAATATCTTATTATTTGAGTGTAAAAAAGATAGAAACCCATCGCGTCAGAGTGTAGTCCAGCGGTGGGACGCGTCAATAATACGGCGACGTCGTGTGGAGCGCGGCGCATGGACATGTGTAATTAATCTAATTGATAGATAACTACTTGTACCCGAGCGAGGACGCGCGCGGCGATGAGGAAAGGCTTTTAGTGAACACGCGCCGCCCCCCGCCGCCCGCCGCCCCGCGAGCAGTCCGCTGACGTCGCCGTTTACTTCCAATCGGTACGGTTTTATAAATAATATAACGTGCGACTGTACACTTGTAAACGATCATCTTCAGTCCACGTACTTCCGTCCGCACTCTATGTACCGCTCCAAACGGAACTTTCCTAATGTCCTTAAAACGAGCGTGCCCCGGCATCGTACTCGGTTCTTCCAACTCTTCTTTCAGGGTTCGTCAGTACCCCTGCGTCACGCGTGCACCCCACAGAGATGCATTTAAGAGGATGCTTGGTCTCCTCTACTTGAAGACACAACTAATCTGTTAGTAATATATTCATTATAGGTTTTGTGCACCCGCCTCCGAAACACTTATACCCCGCAGCGGCGCCCGCCCTCCGCCGGATGTTCACCCGGGGCAGTTGATTTGGTATTCTTGAGAGAATATCGAGGGGTCGGGCTGGTGGGGAGGGCGGCCGGTCCAGGTGGTCACGGGCACGGGGTATTCTCCGAGTACCTGCACAGTTTCCAGCACTAGAAGCATTCGTTCCCCGGGGGAGGAGCAGACCTCGGTACACGCAGCCGCCTGCTGGCGCACGCCTCGCCGACCGCAGCCCGAGGTCGGCGCGAGTTCTTTGTGATAGTGTTGCAAGAGGTGACGCGTGGCATAGCGACGAGGTGGAGAAGAAATGAGAAGCAATGAAAAGAACTGTAATATACAAATAAGAAGTAGAAACGTAATAAGCTAAGACACGGGCGGGGGGATAAATAGGAAATGCGTACAAAGAAAGAAAGCAAAGCGTGTGCTTATGTTGTATTGTGTTTATATACTTGCATATAACGCGTATGTATTCACAACTATGTAAACGGTACGCGTGAGTAAAAATAAATAGAAAGAAATAGTAGAGGCACAAGAATATTAAAACTAAAATAGAACATGCGGCGGTGCGCCGGCTGGTGACGGAGTGGGACACTGCGCCGGGGAATTAAACTGTAAAATGTAACAAGAAAAATATGCGGGAAGGCCGGCGCGACGTGGTGGTCGGAGCCGGCTGCGCACGCGCTGCTCCGCACCGGGCTGGGCACAGGGTCCACGCGTGGGCGGCGGCGGCGGTGACGGCGGCGGTGACGGTGGTGCGGACTGCGCGCGCCGCACAAAAGGAGCCGTTGACAGTTATCAGTATTGCTTTTAGCGCGTTATCGAGCGATAATTAAAATTAATCCGCAAGAAAAATTCTTCCTCGAACGTTATCTAGTGGGGCGGAGCGCCCTCCTATAAAGGTGCCGGCGGGCGCGGGCGCTGCGCAGTCCGCTCGCCGCCTCCTCCACGCTGCTGAGCGACCGGGTGCCGCGCGAGGCTTGCTGTTCACTGACGACTCCAGCACGCGCCGACATGACGGGTGCGTACACGCGGACACGTGCCCCGCACGGGCAGCCTGCACTTCGTATACACAAACACACTCAACGCACACAACACCGCATGCGGAGGCAGGTGCGGCACTCCGAACGATGTCCGGGAGTCATTTCGTGAGGGCTCATGCAACACACTCGCTACAAAAACACCCCCGACCAGCTCATCGCATCGGTATACCACATTTATTTATTTCCAATGGCGCACTCTCCAATTTACATTCACTTCACCCGGAGCCCGACGGCAGCCTCACATGCTGATCGTTTCGTGGTCCTGTAGTGGATCATCGACAACCCCGCCTCGCGTCGCCACTCCTCTAACATTTATCTGAACACTTGGACGGGGCTATTTATTGTCTTAAATATTTAATCCTGGAATCCTCTGCTCCAGCTTGTCACATCTGTAGAGCATGCGACTCGGTTATAACAGCTTCACATCGATGCATTCACCCCCTTCCAACTCCAATTCGTTTGCTGTCATTCCACCTGTTGAAGGATGTGTATTGTTACTATTTGTGATGGTCAATGATTTCATATTACTAGTGTTATGTATATCAATGTACCCTACTACCATATTTTGTTGAATAATAAAATAACGGAAGTGGGTAGTAAAATATAATGCACGACAATGTCACTTCCATCTTGTACTTGGCTACCCAGCACAGTAAACAATTAACACAACATTGTTTCACTGAACATTACAAGTAGCATCTCCCTAAGTTGTAATGACAATTCCATTTGACCAAAGCTGCATGGGGACACCGTCACAGCTTAAGGAACTAGCAACCGGCAATCCTGGCCCGCATCATTCATTCTTGATTAGTAGATTAAGAATACAAATATCAACAATTTCTAGTTAGTTTCATAAGAATGTGAGTGCAAATCTTAGATTTAGCTTAGACGACTCAGCGGTGGCTGCAGCACCTCACAACAGTATTTTTGAATACAAGTTGTGATGGACAAAATAATGGCATATTAATTAATATGTGTTTACATAAAGTTTTAACCAATTGATAAACTGTTGTGTCCCTCAGAAAGAACTCGGTTGAAAGCAATACATTAAACCTTACAAATACTAAATAGATGAATATAAATGGGACTATATTACTAAGAAGGACCGGGGCCCTCAGTTGGGACTTCTTTACCTGCCTGGCATTTAGCGGCAAGTGGCAGTTGCATTATGAATATATAACTGTCAACTCACCTGATATGGTGTATCCATCAAAGACAAATTTAAGTTTACTAAGAGGTAGCTCCAGCTGCTCCGCACACTTGATCATTGCTGTAGCCAATTTTTCAGCAGGTTGTATTGTAAATTCTAATGGTTTCTTTGAGTTTAGAGATTGGAACTTGATTTGTATCCCTGTATCTTTGGTATGTTGTTTTCTGTTATGTAAATTTGTCACATCGTGGCTCACTACACCACCTTCAATAAACTTTGCAATGTTGTAGTGAATAGAGTCTGGTGTGTCATCCGGTTTTAATATTTTATCGTTGTACATAAACAATAGTCTATCTTGAGGAACATTTTCTTTTTCAGCAAAGTGTTTGAAGATTGATGATAACTTCTGGTGCTTTCGTACTGTGAAGGTGCAGTACTCCGTGCTGCGCCAGCACACTTTTACAGACAACTCTTCATTTTGTTCAAAAATATCACTATCTTCAACTAGAACTACATCATCATTTGTTATGGAGAACAGTGCTAGTTGCTGTGACTGGTCCGGATACTCGTCCGCGTCGCCCACATTGTACACGGGCGCGACCGGTGCTCCTCGCCCTCTGCCTCTGCCCCTCCCTCTACACCGGGGGCGAGAACTGTCTTTGTTAGCGGAGTTTCTCTTCCCGCCTCTTCCTCTAGAAAGTGCACACCGTGCGTACGAGGCACTCGAACCGCCCACATTCACCTTCGCTCCCCTCGCCGACGAACGGGTTATGCGTTTTGTGGCACCAATTAAAAACTCCTCCTGCTCCACATCTGGTTTATATGGAACGGTATCTTTAAATACTTTGACGACGTTACCGATAACCTGTTCCTTAAAATCTCTTTCGATGGTGCAAGTCGTCACAGCGAGCTCGGCGGACTCGTCCAACAAGTCTATGCTCTCGATTTTATCATCTCGATATACGTTTTTCAATTTCTCCAATTTCCACACCGCGTCTCCGTAACAATCATCTTCCGACTCCGACGACGAGATCATATTGTTTAACAGCGGAATATCGCAATGTCAATGCTTTGTCTTTTTTTTTTTTGGAAAAGTTTTTACGGCTTTGAATACAAGTCCTTTTGGATATTCAATTGTCACTTTATCAGTATTGCCATAGCCAATAGTGAAGCGCCCTCGCTCGCACTATCGATGAGACGAATATACGAGACAATGTTTTTCAATCAAGTATTTACTTTCAAGTACGTGCACTAGATATTCGTCGAAGATACTTGCAAGTGTTTAATGTTTTAAAGAATTTATGCTTTTTCACCAATCGCGACAATTTGCAAAAAGTTTTCATAATGTCACTGCGTACGAGGCCTGCTTATTGATATGCTTTCACTCTTTGCCTTTAACATTAGCGTACATTAATGCTATAGTACGCCGACAAGATGAAATTGAAAAATTCTTAACGAAAACAGATAATATAACCGAACAAACCGCAAGAGGGATTTCGTGTAGAACGGTTTATTCTTTTCAATGTATATGAATGAGTTTATATTATAAAGTTTTATATGACGAGTATTGTAAATAAATTTTTTGACACCCGGTTTGGAATATCCCCTAATATTTACATTAACTTGTATCAGGACGCCCTGGTATCGAGTCTTACAACTACGTCTTGCGCTATGTTTGGACAAACACTTGATTGCCGGAATGCGGCAACACTGCAATGGCGACAGATTAACAAAAAGTGCTGTGTAAATGTCTGTAGGCGAGCAAGTATTAAAAGACTCAAACAGTAACTCCAATCTCTCCAGTTATTTGATCCAAGAATGAAATTGGTCTTGTAACGAGTCCTTAGCTATTAGCGTAAAATTTTTATTATTTTAACTTTATTACGTTACAGACAATAAATACATAAAAAAAAATTTACTAGCCGTGATAAGCTGTAATTGAATTTAAATGATCTCAGCTGTTACTTATATAACTTTATTTCTTATGGCTTTATATGGTACACCCATTGGTTGTCCTTATTATCAATAAATAAATAAAGTTTAATTAAACTATTATTGTTGATGGTGATTTCAGTATTCAATGATATTATTTAACGGGAAAATTATCCGTGGTGGAACATACTGTAGCAATGTTGCATAATTAGTTGCCAACTCCGAGAAGAGGTCTATCGTCTGAAGCAGATTGTATAGCAGTGCCTAGTGTAATATAAAATGTACGATGTTGAAGTTATACTGCATCAAAAGCAAAACGCGCAGAGTCGAAGTGGGCAGGACGCGTAGGTTGAGGTGGGTAAGACTTGCCCTTGTTGTTCAGCTGTAAACTGATATCCCAACAGTTTGTAGCTGAACAACAAGATATCGATGATCGCGTTGGATCCGCACGTCGGTTAGTAAACAGTGACATGAAACGGTGAACGTCTACATAGTTGTCGGGCGTCTTGAACAGGTCCGCGATAATGTGCAGTGTGTAGTGTGTAGTGTGTAGTGTGTAGTGTGTAGTGTGTAGTGTGTAGTGTGTAGTGTGTAGTGTGTAGTGTGTAGTGTGTACTGTGTAGTGTGTAGATTCGAAGTGGCCTCGGGTGTCTGTGATCTGCGATCAGATAGTCGTCCGCCGCCCCTCCGCCCCGCGCAATCTAATCGGATGATTAGAAATACGAAAACGCATTTTAACATGTTTTTTTACAAATTGGTACTGGTATTGATATGGGAGTAAAAATTTGATATGGACATTCAAACGTATCAAATAAGTAATGATAAAAATGCTTTCTAATATCGTTCTTCTGTTTTTAATAAACCTTAATACTTGAGCGGCGTGTCCGGCGCGGGCGCGGGGCGGGCGCGGGGCGGGCGCGGGGCGGCCGCTCCATCCCCTCACGCGCTACAACGATGTTTAATAAAATTATAAAAAAAAAGTTAATAATTGACTAACGGGTTGTGTAAATCGCGTGCTTTCTTCGCCGTCGTCAGCCGCCGGATGTCCACCACTGGACATAGGCCGCAAAGTTCTCCGCACCAATCCGTCCTGCGCTACCCTCAGCCGAGGGTTTCCAGCGCCCGCCACCAGAGCGTCGCGCGACCTCGTGGGGGACCTCCCGCACTAGGTCCTCGGAACGCCGTGCCCAGGCCATCGCCACTCGCGTGGACCAATACTTTGAGTCATTTAGATGAAACTTTTTTTCTAGATGTACTGGTGATAAAACTAGAAACAAAACGAAATTTATTTTCATGTTGTTGTTGTTCATGTTCAAGTTGATTTTTTGTATGAGATCATTCTGCTGAAGAAAAGTATATCTCAAATTTCAAGAACAAAAAAAAAGCAATGGTAGTGCGGTGCGCCCCAATCCGGTGCTTGTGAACTCCTCACGGCGCGGGGTGCGGGGTGCGGGGCGCGGGGCGCGGGGCGGCGGGTGCGGGGCGGCGCGCGTGCGCTATCTAATCCGATAAAGCGATCGATCGATACGTCAAATGATACAAGGATCTATTGGAATAACATCCTTAAGTACGTGTCAACGTGGCGCGTTACAGCGGAGATACGGGCGGGGCGCGGGGCGGGGCGCGGGGCGCGGGGCGGACGGACGGCCGAAGCTTAACCGCCGCCACCACCACCACCACCACCACCACCGCCACCCGCGCGCGGCGCTGAATGAAACGATGTCCGGACATTCGGCGGCATTTACTTAATGAAGTTATGAAGAGCTGTATCCGTTTGCAGGCAGGCTTGTGCTCTCCCTCTTGCTACTGGGCTGCGCACTAGCAGACGGCGGCAACACCACCACGACTACCACAGAGAAGGCCGCGAACGGAACTACCACAACTACCACCACCACCACGACACGGCCTCCTGCCAGCGCGAATCTTACAGACGTACAGGTTTACAAGCCGTTCGAAAGCGTCGACCCCAACACCCTGTCCTGCGACCCCCAGGGGCAGGTGAGCCGCCGTTCATGGACGTTGGATCGCGCAGCACGCGCAGCAAGGGTAGCACGCTGAAAACGTTTCGTTCCGATTGCAGATATTCCTGCTGCTGCCGCACTTCACGGATTGCACCAAGTTTTTCATGTGCGCCCACGGCGAGGAGGTGCAGTTCGTGTGCCCCGGGGGGCTGTACTTCGACTTCGAGCTGCAGGTGAGCTCGCGGCAGGCGGTGCCGCGACGCGCCGGGCGCGCCCTGCGCGGGGCGCCGTTCAGTACACGCTCTCGTCTCGTGCGCAGGTCTGCAACTGGCCCCGGGACACCAATTGCATACTCCGCGACGTGCCCGAGGACACGGACGTGGAGGGCTCCGGCGAGCAGACCTTCGACTGGCTCTCGGACAGCGCGGAGAGGCCCTCCGACGGTGAGCAGCGCGCGCCGCGCCCGTCGCGCCCGCCGCCGACTGCACATCCCACGCGACCTCACGAAGCGTCGGCCGAACGACTTTCTAAGGAAATTATTCTTTTTGTGGCAGGGTCCGTGGTCAGCCTGACCGCCGAGGCGCTGCTGAACGCGGTGAGGCCGGTGTCGCTGGAGACGCCGGCGCGCTCCGCCGGCCACAACGTGATCCTCAACTGCCTCCGCGCCGACTCCGCGGCCCGGCTGCTGCCGTACCGGTGAGTGGGGCTGGGCGTGGGGTGCGCGGGGCGGTGCGCGGGGCGGTGCGCGGGGCGGTGCGCGGGGCGGTGCGCGGGGCGGTGCGCGGGGCGGTGCGCGGGGCGGTGCGCGGGGCGGTGCGCGGGGCGGTGCGCGGGCGGGGCGCGGGCGGCGTGCCGCGCGCCGCGTACTGCAGCGACGGGCTGCTGTTCAGCGAGCGCGCGCAGCAGTGCGACTTCGAGGCCAACGTCAAGTGCATGGTGCAGCAGGAGGACGAGCTCAAGAGCGAGTTCATCGCGGTGAAGTAGCGCGCGGGGGCCGGGCTGTCCGCGCGCGGTTTAACATTAAGGTACCTTTAAGCTGTGGGCAGATTTGTTCTGGCGGAATGTGAGCAGCCCGGCGCGGCCGGCCCCCGGCACTTGTCAGCGAGTGCGCCCGGCGGCCCGCGTCAGCCCGCCGCAAACTAAACGATGTCTCCGCGCGCCCCCGCCTGCCGCCGCGAGCGGGCGCGGCGGGGGCGCGCGGGCGGGGCGCGCGCGGGGGAGCCCCCTTCTTGTCGGCAGCTCCTAATTAGTTTTATAAATGTATTGCAAATGATAATGTTTTGTATTCGCTTTGAAATTATTATCGAACTTGTTTATCGAGTAATTAAGATCCATATCAAATGATGTTTCTTTAATCTGTACCGAAAAATAAATTATTGTAAGTTTTTCTATGTAATTGTTATTTGCAAATTTGCCCAGGCAGAATTGTCCGCCGGAGCGGGGGCCGGGGGGTGCGCTTCCGAATTACGTTAAAAGCAAACATTGCGTACTCCCGAACGGAACGAATATCTTTATAAAGTTACACACAAGCGGCAACACGCCTCCTGCATCAGGCTAATGAACCGATCGTCATCGGCGCTTCGCCCCCGTTCCTCTGCGTACATTTGGTGAAGGATCCTGTAATTCGTGGTCGCATATAAAATTTTTAAATATTACGTACTGTTAAATTAAAAGTCATATTTTGTTCATACTTTATTTATTCAATCACAATATGTTCCATTCGCGCAGGACCCTATCGACGAAATCGCGATGCCCATAGCATGTTCCTTGTATCCGCAACTCTGAACCTGCACCGAGTTATTATATTATTTTTTCGTCCGGCGCCCACACGTAACGTAATGTAGTCTGTGCCCGCCCGTGTCACGTGTCACGTGTCACGTGGCCGCCGCCGTCAGTCAGCGAACTGACGCGGCGTCGGCGGCGCGCACGTCACGCACATTGAGGGAATCTGAATCAGCAAGAAAAGTTAAAAAAGTCTCGACGTGGCAACATGTCGCCGGCGCAGGAAGACAAAAATGGTAAGAAGAAGGAGTTGGACTGCACGAAGCTAGCCCAGGCCCAGATGTTCGTGCAGGAGTCGGACAACATGTTCGGCCTGAACTGGGTGGAGATCCTGTGCTACCCGTACATCCTGTGCGGGAAGATCTGGGAGTGCTGCGTGGGCATCTGCGTGAGCACCAACATCTGCCTGCTCTGCTGGCTGATTCTGCAGTTCATCATGTGCAAGCTCTCGATGGCGGGCAGCCCGGACCCCGTGCTGTTCCCTTACTACTTCTACATATTCTGCCAGGTGACCATCATGAGCCTCGTGTTCGTGTGCATCTGGTTGTTCTTCGGGAAGCCGGTCGTGTACCCCTACATGCTCGCCATCTACAACAACCTGATGGACGTGCCCGCCTCCAACCGCAGCGGCGGGCGGCGCATGGCGCTGCGCCGCTACTGCTTCAAGAAGAGCGAGATCTTCGAGGCGGCGGGCGCGGGCGGGGGGGAGACGGCCGGCGCGGCGGGCGAGGCCGGCGCCGCCGCCGCCGCCGCCGCCTGCGCCGCGCTCCACGTGTATTTGTACGATCAATACAAATAATGTCTCAGCCTTTTCATCAGAAAGCTGTGCGCCCCAGTGTCGCCGCCGCAGAGGTTATTTACTATTGTACATATACATATGTAAATAAGCACGTACTCCGGCGGCGCGACGCGCAGGCGGACGGCGGGCGCGCGCCGCAGCCGACCAAATTTACGTGTGATCATACATTAAAAATATTCAGAAAATGCTATTGGTTTTAAGTTACACTTAAATACACTACAGATACAGGTAAGGCGAGGATAAGAGTACGTCGCGATTTGGTCCAAAAAAAATTGTTGAACTCGAATCCTTGAGTTCGGTCCTACTATTGGCGGGACTGCTGCCCTTAAACCCAAAAGTCCGGGACGCCGTTTTTCGGTATCGATATATTTTAATACGGATTTGAATAAAAAAGACAAAATTCTTTTCGCCCTCCGTAGCAATGGTGCGACTTGTCCGGTGTCATTTATCAAGAGGCAAAGAAGTCCTCCGTCGAAAGTGTTTTAAGAGGCTCTTCATCGAATTCAGGTTTTCGGCTGCGGTGCATGTCGTCGATGTCAAAATCGCCCTTTTTGTAACTTTGAAAACCATTTCTGTGCTGTAGGCATATAAGTTACAAATGGCTCGGACTCTTTCAGCAGCTTTTAGACCTCGTGAAACGCAAACAAGAGCAGGCGACGAAAACGTTAACTTTTTACCTTTTGGATATTCCACTTGTAAGTCACAAGAGAAAATGAAATTAAAATATCCAAAAAGACGATTAGCCAGTTTTGTGGGGGCAAAAAGTGCCCAACCTAATAAATTAAATATGATACAGACAAGAAAAGTAAAATGTAAAGAACTAAATGTAATATAAATACATTATCTTAAGTACTTAGATGTTAGGGCATATGTGGACTTTGATTTACAGCGTCAGAGGAAGCCTCCGGGCGTCTCAACCGAGCCCGGACGGGTATTACTCACGGATTTGTCGATTTTACACGCGATGTTGTTAATTAGTTTATAGAAAAAGCAAGAGAAGCTTTTTCGAAATAAGCGGCGTCTATACTAAACCTGTAGCATTGTATTGACTGGGATACGAAGCCAACTTATCTAGTTTCATCTGTAACATTTTGGAACCCGTATTCGCCCTGTGCAGGTACCGCGCTGCTTGCTTCAGTAGTTGCAGCAGCCCCGCTGCAGCGCAGATTATTTGTAATATTACATAATCTGAATATGCATGAGCAATTAAAATGATTGACGCGTACTCCTTTCTACTATTAATTATATATAAAACAATAAGTAATTCATCCATTTCCTTTACATAACATGCCTCAGCTTTTTTATTTATTTTATTTAAAGAAGACAATAATACAATCATTCTTCGGTTTCTTAAACCTAATAATGTTTATGTGAAACCTGCACTTTCCCCGTTTGTTACATGCAGGAAATACTTTTTACAAACTTTCACGTACCAACGAATCTTTTGTATGTACTTACAACCTACTAAATAAAGGTTAAGCAAAGCTAAAGTTATATCATTACTAGCTGACCCGACAGACTTCGTTCTGTCAAAAAAATTGGAATGTGGCAGTTTTTTGTTCTTACCTATTTTATAGCCAGCACAAAAAAATCTGGACTGAACCGTCACTCTGGTGATAGGGCGGTGTGTGGGGTTCAGCTCTATATATGTTCATCTAATAACTAATATTTAAATATTAGAGGGTTCCAGAAGAGTGGCCAAAGTTATAATTATAGTACATAAATTATATTTACTATTATTATTTTATTAGGAACAATAACTGTCACATTCCAAATCTTTTTGACAGAATGTAGTCTATCAAGTCCGCCAGATGGTAACGCGGATGGTGCTCGACTGATGTAATGTCGTGAAAACTAATGCATTTTATGTCGCGTGCCGAAACTAAAACAAAAGAAATAATACCGCGAAGCCGACCAAATTGAAAATCAGTAAGAATGATCTTTAGCTATTACATTTTGTGACTATTTATGTTATTATTTCATTCGTTTTAATTTCGGCTCGCGGCGATCTTCCGACGCGCATACGCACACCATTTTGATACAATAATTGAATTTGAACTTTGTGCAGCTGTAATAAAGTGCAAATTGACTCTTTAGCGTTACGAACGCACCTACATCGCTTAGACAGCAGTGAAAGCTTGTTATTTAATATGAACTTTTGTTTGTTTCTGGTTACTGGTTTCTGGTTTCTAGTTTCTAGTTCTAGTTTCTAGTTTCTAGTTTCTAGTTTCTAGTTCTAGTTTCTAGTTTCTGGTTTCTGGTTTCTGGTTACTGGTTCACTGGTTCACTGGTTCACTGGTTCACTGGTTCACTGGTTCACTGGTTCACTGGTTTACTGGTTTACTGGTTTACTGGTTTCTAGATTTCAGATGTCAGATTTCAATTTTTCATTTTTCATTTTCCATTTTCCATTTTCCCTTTTCCCTTTTCCCTTTTCCCTTTTCCATTTTCCCTTTTCCCTTTTCCATTTTCCATTTTCCATTTTCCATTTTCAATATTCAATATTGCAACATTCCAAAATTCCAACATTCCAACATTCCAACATTCAAACATCCCAACATTCCAACATTCCTACATTCCAACATTCCAACATTCCAACATTCCAACATTCCAACATTCCAACATTCCAACATTCCAACATTCCAACATTCCAATATTCCAGTATTCCAATGTTTCAATGTTCCAATATTCCAATATTCCAATAATCCATTTTCCTTTTTCCATTTTCCATTTTCCGTTTTCCGTTTTCCATGTTCCATTTTCCAATAACTGCCCCATTCCAAATCTTTTTGACAGAATGTAGTCTATCAAGTCCGCCAGATGGTAACGCGGATGGTGCTCGACTGATGTAATGTCGTGAAAACTAATGCATTTTATGTCGCGTGCCGAAACTAAAACAAAATAAATAATACCGCGAAGCCGACCTAATTGAAAATCAGCAGTAATGATCTTTAGCTCTTACATTTTGTGACTATTTATGTTATTATTTCATTCGTTTTAATTTCGGCACGCGGCGTTAGATCCTCCGACGCGCATACGCACACTTTTGAAAAAATGATCTAATTTGAACTTTGAGCAGCTGTAATAAAGTGCAAATTGACTCTTTAGCGTTACGAACGCACCTACATCGCTTAGACAGCAGTGAAAGCTTGTTATTTAATATGAACTTTTGTTTGTTTGTTTCTGGTTACTGGTTTACTGGTTTCTGGTTTCTGGTTTCTAGTTTCTAGTTTCTAGTTTCTAGTTTCTAGTTTCTAGTTTCTAGTTTCTAGTTTCTAGTTCTAGTTTCTAGTTCTAGTTTCTAGTTTCTGGTTTCTGGTTACTGGTTCACTGGTTTACTGGTTCACTGGTTCACTGGTTCACTGGTTCACTGGTTCAATGGTTCACTGGTTCACTGGTTCATGGTTCACTGGTTCACTGGTTCACTGGTTCACTGGTTCACTGGTTCACTGGTTCACTGGTTCACTGGTTCACTGTTCACTGGTTCACTGGTTTACTGGTTTACTGGTTTACTGGTTTACTGGTTTACTGGTTTACTGGTTTCTAGATTTCAGATGTCAGATTTCAATTTTTCATTTTTCATTTTCCATTTTCATTTTCCATTTTCCTTTTCCATTTTCCCTTTTCCCTTTTCCCTTTTCCCTTTTCCCTTTTCCATTTTCCATTTTCCATTTTCCATTTTCCATTTTCCATTTTCCATTTTCCTTTTCCATTTTCCATTTTCAATATTCAATATTGCAACATTCCAAAATTCCAACATTCCAACATTCCAACATTCAAACATCCCAACATTCCAACATTCCTACATTCCAACATTCCAACATTCCAACATTCCAACATTCCAACATTCCAACATTCCAACATTCCAACATTCCAACATTCCAATATTCCAATATTCCAGTATTCCAATGTTTCAATGTTCCAATATTCCAATATTCCAATATTCCAATATTCCAATAATCCATTTTCCTTTTCCATTTTCCATTTTCCATTTTCCGTTTTCCGTTTTCCATGTTCCATTTTCCAATAACTGCCTCATTCCAAATCTTTTTGACGGAATGAAGTCTGTTAGGTCCGCCAGACGGTAACGCGGTTTGTGCTGGACTGATGTGATGTCGTGAAAAAGAAACTAAAACAAAATAAATAATACCGCGAAGCCGACCTAATTGAAAATCAGCAGTAATGATCTTTAGCTCTTACATTTTGTGACTATTTATGTTATTATTTCATTCGTTTTAATTTCGGCACGCGGCGTTAGATCCTCCGACGCGCATACGCACACTTTTGAAAAAATGATCTAATTTGAACTTTGAGCAGCTGTAATAAAGTTAAAATTGACTCTTTAGCGTTACGAACGCACCTACATTGCTTAGACAGCAGTGAAAGCTTGTTATTTAATATGAACTTTATGAAATAGCAATAAAGTTCAAATTGACCCTACATTTTAGTTAGAGAACGTTTGTATAGGAAAAAGAAAAGCGCTGTTTTTAGGGGCTTCCCGGCGATTATTCGAATTTTTCTCAAATTGGCCAAATTGGTCCTGGCGTTGTAGAGTGATGCGCTTACCGACACTTATTTGTATTATAGATTAATAATAAATTATATTCAATGACATTAGTTATTAATAAATAAATGATAAAGTTACTTGAGAATATATTTATATGTAGAGGGAGTGACAAAAGGCATAATGTTTGAGAGATTAAGAATTCGTTGTCATCCCCACTCCGTGCTGTGTACTGGTGAGAGGGTAGAGGGCATCACGCGGTTTGATACGTGGCCATGTACAATTGATGATATCGAGCGAGACAAAAATATTAAAATGTCTATTAAAAAGCAGGGGTTGGTGATAGAAAAGTGAAAATTTAGGGTTGTATGTAGTTTTTGATGCCACACAATAATAAAATAAAATAGAAAAAAAAACCCAAAAAATAAAAAAAAATTTTTTTGGTGTGGGCAACCCTGATCACTTAGAGGTTTGAAAAATAGATAGTAACCAATTCTCAGACCTACTGAATATGCACAAAAAATTTCATAAGAATCCTTAAAGCCGTTTCGGAGGAGTATGGGAACGAACATTGTGACAAGAGAATTTTATATATTAGATTACTAGCACCAATGATACAACTAAAGCAAGAGTATTGGTTGCCGCAGACTCAAGACCCGAAAGACCTTGGGCTCGCCAGTCAACGACACCCATAGACAGGCGAGGAAACAGCTTAACTATTTGAACACGTGGAGTAGAGTCCCTTGCCCAGCGGCCCAGCGGTCCGGTGATTCAACGGCTCAGTGGTCCGGTGACCCAACTGCTCAGTGCTCCGGTGACCCAACTGCTCAGTGCTCCGGTGACCCAACGGCTCAGTGCTCCGGTGACCCAACGGCTCAGTGCTCCGGTGACCCAACAGCTCAGTGCTCCGGTGACCCGACGGACCAGCGGCCTGGCGACCAAAGGAGCCGTCAACGGGTAGATGGAAATAGCGTTCATCGTAATCATGATATTTCTCTAATTTGTTAGATAGTTATTTAAAACAGATTTTCACGTTATTAAAAGACATTAAGTACACCAAATGACCAAGTGTAACCTTTGTTTTGTAAAGTTCGTCAAACTTTTCACAAATACTGACAAACTTCATACATACTGCAGTTTTCAGAGTATTTTGATTTACCGCTTAACGTGGTGCTAACGAAGTCGTACCGGAACAAAAACCCGACGCTAAAGAAAAACGTAGAGCATCGGCGTTGGTGTCAGCTGTCGTCTAGGCCTGGAAATGAAGTAAAAAAACCTCCCGACCTGTGCATTTGTTGTGTGACAGAGAACCCAGATGATCCGAGGTACCGCGTCTCGCTCGCGTACTACATACGAATAAATTACAGTACAATTATTATTTATGTTTATTGTCGTGGTAAATTCTGAAACAACAAATAGCAAACGCAGAACACATAACGTTTGACATATATTAATATTCATATTTTATTTAAACTGTTTTTTGTTACGCTCTTCTTCAACCTCAACTCGCTATGGATACAGTTATACATACTGTTGTGTCTAAGCCGTGTGTAAGTAATTAATTCAATTGAGATTTACCGACTCCGTCTCTCCGTCTGGCCTTTTGTCCTTTATTGTGAGAGAAGGCTGAGACACAGAAGTATGTACTATAGGTTGTCTTTTTTCTTTTGTTCGTGAGTAAGAGACATTCGTTCCAAAAAAGAGCAGTATTTTCAGTTTAAAATAAAAGTTTAAATTGCTTGGTATATACGTACTTATACGTTAAAAGCAAGCTTCCGTCCTCTATGCGATAGTGTTGAGATTGCAGCAAATTAATATTCTGTATACTATGTGTTTATCCAGTATATACATTAGTATTCTTCTGCAATACCACTGAATTACAAATTCCATATGCACAGTACCGTACCTGGGGGGGGAGCGGTGGGGGGTCGGTACTTACCTTGGGGCGGTATTTTTTATATTTATTTATAGTTGTAAAAAGCAACTTATTCATTTCATATTTATAATAAACTAGCTTTTACCCGCGACTTCGTCCGCATAAGTTTTTTTGTTTTCTCCCGGCTATAAGTCCCCCTGCAACAATGTCCCACTATCGTGTTCCAGTCCTCAACTTCACATCAAAATTTGTTCAAAAGCAACCTAAGCTACATAATGGATAGCTCCGAATGTTTCCTTAGTAAATATAAAAAGTAAATAATGTAAATCGGTTTAAAATACTACTAACTACCTACCTGCCAACCCCCGATGTTAGACAGTGTGACATCCATAACATCGTCTGCGTAGGAAGTACTAACTTAATGTAAGTAGTATAATTTACTATTCAATAAAGAAACTAAGCGTAGGTGTTATAATTTCGGTGATGAACTGATTACCTATCCGTTTCTTTGTCTAAAATGAGTATTAACTTATCACTATGATTGATTACTGAGCATAAAGTTCGTATAAATGTCTATCTAATTACCTCCTCAAGTTTAAAGCGTAGCTAGTTATGTAGTACTATATTAATTCTGTGGTGTAGGTAATTAGATTTTATCTGTATGTATTTAACAGTCAGTTGAATAAAAAATCGTATACAAATCAGATCAATAGCTATGGCGTAATGTGATTCTAGACAGAGTTTTAATGTTGTAGATAGGTAGCTGTGTATAGGTTCCTGTGGGAATGAGATATTTTCCCGAAGTAAAAAGTAGTCTGAATTTTGGTACCTTCCTACCCTATAAGTTAAGTAGTGTGATGGTATGTCGCTAAGTTTCGATCCAAGTAAAACTGTTAAATAAAGACAGATGCACCAAAATTTTATAATAATTCCCTAAATTATGGCGCCTACCGACCCTCTAAGTTAGAAAAGTGATCAAATACTAACTTTAAGTCTTAGTAACACTCATTTAAAAAAAAAAAACATCAAAATCATTTCAGTAGCTATGGCGTCATTCGCTTCTTGACACGATCACGCTAGATTTCCGCGGGAATGAGGTATTTTCCCGCCGTAAGAAGTAGCCTGTGTCCGTGCCTAGGATCCTATCTTTATATTAACCAAGTCTTATAAAAATCCGTTCAGACGTTAAGGCGTGAATGAGGTAAACTTTTAAACCAAACTATTAAAAATCACTAACTTAATTAGTTTTCTGCCTACTGCCTACGCCTTACGTACGATAGCATGAATATTAATAGCACATATCCTTTTCTAGGTTACTATCTATCACCTAACTAAATTTCATCAAAATCCGTTCAGCCGTTTAGGCATGATAGAGCAAAACTCCAACCAAAAACCATAAAAAAATCACTAACTCAATTCAGTTTTCTGCCTACTTCCTACCCCCTAAGTACTATGACGTGATCATTTTGATCTTATATCCGTTTTTAGGTAACCATCTATTACCTTACTAAATTTCATCAAAATCCGTTCAGCCGTTTAGGCATGATAGAGCAAAACTCCAACCAAAAACCATAAAAAAATCACTAACTCAATTCAGTTTTCTGCCTACTGCCTACCCCCTAAGAACGATGGCGTGATTATTTATAGCCTATGACCATTTCTAGGTTATCATCTATCACCATACCAAATTTCATCAAAATCCGTTCAGCCGTTTAGGCGTGAAAGAGTAACAGACAGACAGACAGACAGACAGACAGACAGAGTTACTTTCACATTTATAATATTAGTATGGATGATAATAATAAATGATTATTATGATTATTATAAGTTGAATATTTGATTTATATAAATTATGATTAACTATATAATTTCGAATACAATTTTCAAATTTTGCCTAATGGCGAAAAGCTCTTAAGATCGTGGATGTATTCACCATCGAAGAAAAGTATTTATTGTTTCAGCTGCAAACTGTTTGATAATCTTTGTCAAGCAGGTTTTAATACGGAAAATGGTTTTAACAAAAAATTACAAATAATATAAATTTTGAGAGCATTATACACGATTTTTCTAATATGAAAGCTAGAAGAGTAGATATTATATAAATATGTTTACGAATGCATACAAATATGTTTCAGTGCCATCACAAACATTCTATGTTTAGTGGCACCAAGTATTGTGTAATTAGAATTAAGGAAAAATTGTAAAATATGATAATAAATAAAAAAAAAAAAAAAAAAAATGTCTAAAAAAATTTACTCTGTGTATTAATTAATATTGATTAAATAACTTACTAATTTATTAATGTGTGTTAATTTATAAAAACCACTATTTGATTGACTTATAATAGAAAGGCCGGCAAAAGTTCTAGGAACGCCACTGCATATGCACCGGCACGGCGCCGTGAGCTAGCCGCTATGTTGAATAGCACTGCAGCCCGCTATAACACATAGCACGCCCAGCTATTAGCTGCGAACGAAACGAGCGGCTTCGCACTCCCTAGCGCAGTCTGTGGCCGCCCGCCAGCCCGCCAGCCCGCCAGCCGTCAGGCAGCCAGTAGCTCTTGGGGAGATGTCACTAAGTGTGTCAAAGCGATTTCGTTTCACAATTCTCGAATTTTGAGAACTGGTTGCTCGCGATCCTGCCTTTTACACAGTGATCGTTCTCCAGACATTTATACAACAAATCAATACTAATCTCGTCTACTGGTGAGTACTGGTTATTTTTTTACTTAATTTTAGTTTCCCGGAAAATATTCTCATAAGAGTCGTCCTGCGATGGTGTTTTTGTTTACATCAGACCGATCTTACTGTTTATTAATGATATAAATTACTTTTAAACCTTTCTTAATATCGTGTGTGAGTAATATAAATGAAAGTGAGGTCAGAGTTTCACCAATTTCTAAAATGTTACGTGGCCCCGCCCCGCGCGCCCGGGCAGGCGACGCGTGAGGGAATCCGCGGCCCTGTTCGCTTGTCAACCTCTCATAAAACTTTTTAAATCTTCATATTGACAAATGTTAGAATGGTTCCTTCCAGGAATGTGGGGCACTGTCCGCGCGACCCTTTCCTGACCACATGACCTTCATATTTTGGCATACTTTACTTAAAATGCCAGTGTGTGGTGTGTTCTGCTTTGTCACAGTAAATACATTCACGGCCTTTACTCAAGCACCTATACACTTAAAATATAATATGATGTACAAACAATACCTCATCAGAAATCTTGGTCATTGTAATGGATAGATGAAATGTTAGTGTTGACCCAGAAAACTCAGCACAGTTTTTCTAAAATATTTGCATAAATTAAATATGATAGACTCTCTCTTTTTTATATTTGATGTTTACGGTAATTAAAATTAAGTTAGTACTTCTGCACTTTTACTGCAATTCTGTGCACTTGTGCTATATTTTATGTTGGTTTGTTTTTACACTGATAATATATTTCTATGTAAGAATTTTAATTATCCTCATGACAACTTGTGTGGTTGCTCACTAGTCACACAAATATGGTTCATATCTTTGTAAATTTAGTAGACCATTCCGCTAGTTCAGTTTACTGTGATGTGTGCTATAGAAGAAGCTCGGTCCTCAGAGCTAAATATATAATCGAAAGTAATTATATCATAATTAATGCACACTGTTATGTAAATCAATATACCCTTCTACATCTTGTTACAAAATAAAATAACTTCAGTGGGTATTAAAATATATTGCAGGACATTAGCACGTCCCTCATGTATTTGGCTTCTCAGCATAATAAAGTTAATAGAAACAACATTGTTTCATTGAACATGACATTTTTTATAATTATGTTTTATGTAAAGGCATCCTAATATCTTCTACATGTGTTAGTAGATGTCAGTGACCTGTGTAATTACACAAATTGTTGTAATTTCACATGTGGCCAAGGAGGAAATAATTAGAGGGTCTGCTTAGTTATGTGTGTGTAAAAGAGCTGCAGCACTCTCTGATGGGCAAACCTGGCAGTAGGTCATCAAATAATAGGTGGAAATGAGGGAAGGTTTTGAGACAAAAGGGTAGCGAGAGAGTAAAGTTGTCACTGCAAATGCTAGGTGAAATATAAAACAGGTTTCCATGAAAGTGTTCCACATCAATAAGATGCACGGGTCGTGTGTGAACGGCTCTGGCTCACTTGCAGGCAGATCCCGGTGTGTATGCTCTCTGTTTGCATCATATTGAGGGCAGATTTAGTATTTATACTCATTGTACTGTACACAACAACCATCTGTTTCTGAATTAATTTATGTTCAATTTGCATGCTGTGGTCTCCTGTAATTGAGGAGCACGTCGCAAAGTGAAACTGTTATTTGTTATTATTAAACTTGTTACATGTCGTGTATGCCTCGTTGGAGGTTCTTAAGTAAATAAAATTGTGGTCTAATAGGCAAGGGCACACTGACATTCTCAAGATTTACTGATCCACACAAGAGTGAAAGAACAAAGTATCTTGTCAATACAATATGCTTTGTTTTTCGAAGGGAGAAGGCACGCACGCCTCCACCACTGCCAAATGGACCCAACAGAGCTACTTGTCTCTTTGCTGTGTTTGGATGATGAGGAAATGTGACACTGCACGAAGAGTTGGAGTATAGACTACCGACAAATAGTTTCAGGATGTATCACTTACTTTCAGGTGTACTACCCGAATGTCCTATTAATCCGTAATACGATATAGGAAGCCAATCGAACGGAGCGGCTGAAACTTCTCACGAATTCTTGTTACATTTGAAGTAGGCCCCGCCCCGCCAGATGTCTCTAGATTCGCGTTTCATGAAATTTTTAATGTTTAACGCGCACGTGGGCCGTCGTCCTCGGGACAGGAGGCCACTAGGTGGACATGTGCGACACGAGCGGATGGGACATCGGTCTCAACAGAGAGGTGTACCGGCAGCGCCGCCGCCGCCGCCGCAGCAATTACTTTGTTTTACTTAATATACAACGTATGAAAATAATTGTAGGTACCTGTGTTCAGTGTTTAATAAGAATAATAATAATGTATAATTAACTCGCTGTAAATAATACAGAGTAAATTACCAACTTCCTGTTTAAAATAATGTTCTATTGTCTGCTGTATCTTCCGGCACATCTTATTAAAAAACAATACCCGCGGAGGTGTCGGCTCGGACGTCATTTACATTTCACTAATTATGTAAAAACACAGAGACCCACGCCCAGCGCCGGGCGGCACAACCCACACGCTCTGCGGAGCATTCCTCGCTGCAGAGGAGCGCGTGGCCCGGCCGGCGCCGCGCGTCACGCGGGGAGCAGCCCGCGTCGCCGGGTACTTGGAAACTTACACTTGTATTGTTCCCCGAGGAGCCGCCGCCCGCCGCCCGCCGCCCGCCGCCCCGCAGCGTTAGCATGTCAATGCTCTGGCATTTCAATGATTGTATAAATAGTGCGATACAAATCTGTACACCCACGTGTACGAGCGCGCGCTCCGAGAGTACCGAGGAGTCGGCGGGGCCGGGCCGGGCGGGAGCAGCAGATGGAAATGTCAGTAGTGACCCGGCACCCGGCACCCGGCACCCGGGCCGACACTTCCTGTTCTGTAGTGAGAAACAGGAAGTCAGAGCTGCTCGCCTGCACTTATTCGTAGGCGGGGTGCACGCCCGCGCGTCCCCGGCGAGCTGCACGCGGAAGCAACGCCGCGCGCGACCGTCGGAAGGAAGCGGTGACGGGGCGGCCGGCTGACCGGTTTGTTGTGTCAGCTCCTCGCGGCGGTCGTTGTTTATGTCGTCGCGTCTCGGTGAACTCTGGCTGCAGAAAGAGATTGCCCTTTTATTTACCGCAGGTCAATTATTGTGAGTGTAGGTGTGTGGGTGAAGGTGGGTCGCTTGCCGTATTTGGTCACGCGTGGCACTTACGCGTCGCGCCCTCGACGCGTTCCGTCCGCTCCGCTTCCACGAGGAGAACCGCTGCGCCCCTCGCCTGGCGCGGGGGCATCACGGGGCTCCGGCGAACCAGGCGGCGCGTGCGCGAGTGCTGCACACCCACGAGGAAGTGACCGCCGGCAGGGATACGTTTCAAGATCAACACATTTGCATAACAAAAAGTCGAAGCGAGGCCCCGCCGCCCCGCCCCGCCGCGCGGCCGGCTGCTAATGGCTGCCTTATTGCACGCTCATCACTCAGCGCACTTTGTTTTTTAATGAGCGATATAAAAAAATGAAAGGTTCCTCAAGCTAGGCCACTCGCGGCGATCTGTTTCAAGTTAACAATTAATGTCATCGTTAAAATGCGTGCAACCCCCCCCCCCCCCCCCCCCCCCGCCCCGCCCCGCGCCCCGCCGCGCGGCCCGCTGCTAATGGCTGCCTTATTGCACGCTCATCACTCAGCGCACTTTGTTTTTTAATGAGCGATATAAAAAAATGAAAGGTTCCTCAAGCTAGGCCACTCGCGGCGACCTGTTTCAAGTTAACAATTAATGTCATCGTTAAAATGCGTGCGCACCCCCCCGCCCCCGCGCGCCGCGCCGCGCACGTCCGCGGTTACGTAACAGCGCTCGATTCATTAATTTTCACAATTACCAATTACATTAATAACAACAAACACAAAGGTAAGACTGAGCGGCGGCTCACCTCGCATCGCATACAATGCAGTGTAGAAACGCTAACAGCAATAACTCGTGTTACTGTTGTAATTAAATGCTTAATGAGCGGCACGCGGCGGCCGCGTGCGCGCGCACCGCCCCCCCGCGCGCCGCCCCGCCGCGCGCGCACAACTCTTTTTTAATAGTATCACGTGTACAATTACGTTATCAGCGGGGGGTGTGCGGTGCGCGGGCGCGGGGGGAGCGCGTATAAAACGCATCGTCGGCGCGGGGCCGGCGACCGCGCGCCGCAGTCTCCGGCCGCAGCGCGCACGCAGCCGGCACGCAGCCCGCACGCAGCCCGCCACCAGCCCGCCACCACCGACTCATTCGTGTGTTGCAGAGGCAGAGGCAGGGCGCAGCATGAGGATGCAGGTGTGGGGCGCGCACGGCGAGTTCTGCGCGCGGCACCAGTGGGAGGTGATCGTGGCGACGCTGGCGCTGCTCGCGTGCGCGGCGAGCGTGGAGCGCGGCGGGGCGGCGCGCGCGCAGCGCTGCGCGGGCTGGGCGCGCGCCTGCCCCGGCCTCGAGGCCGAGTACCAGAACGCGGACGCGGTGGTGATGACCTTCGTGCGGTGCGCGGCGCTGCTGTACGCCTACTACCAGATCTCTAATCTGCAGAAGATCGCCTCCAAACACCTCCTCATCATTGCCGGCGTGTTCTCCACCTTCGCGAGCTTCATCTTCACGTCGGCGCTGGCGAGCCTCTTCTGGAGCGAACTCGCCAGCATTAAAGACGCGCCGTTCCTGTTCCTCCTCGTCGCCGACGTGGCCAGGGGCGCGCGGATGGCCAAGGCCGGCTGGTGCGCCGGCGAGGACCAGGGCAAACGCGTCGGGAAGGCGCTCTCCCTCCTGGGTCCGACCGCCACGCTGGACACCATTCTGGCGGTGTTGCTGGTCGGCGTGGGCGGGCTGTCCGGCGTGCCCCGGCTGGAGCATCTGTGCACCTTCGCGTGCCTCGCGCTGCTGGTGGACTACTTGGTGTTCGTGACCTTCTACCCGGCGTGCCTGTCGCTGGTGTCGGACTTCGCGGCGGGACGTAAGGAGATGGCCGCGGACAGTCTGTTCTCCGAGAGCGAGCTGCGGCCGAACCCCGTCGTGCAGAGAGTGAAGATGATCATGGCCGGCGGGCTGCTGTGCGTGCACCTCACCAGCCGCTGGCCGTGGAGCCGCGAGGGCGGCGCCTCCGCGGGCCCGGCCGGCGACGAGCGGCGCGCGCCCGGCGGCGAGAGCGTGCTGTTCCACTCGTACGTGAAGTGGTTCTCGGTGAGCGCGGACTACATCGTCATCGCGACGCTGCTCTGTGCGCTCATCGTCAAGTTCGTGTTCTTCGAGGAGCAGAAAAACTGGATAATCGATATGAACGACATGACCGTCAAGGAAGTGGTGCAGAGAGAGAAACCCAAATTTTCCATCGGCGAGGAAACTAAATCGGATATTTTCACGCAGACCGAGGAGCTGACGACCGGCGGCGAGCCCGAGTGGCCCGTGCTCTCGCCCAGCTCCTCGGCGGCCAGGCTCAACGCCAAGAAGCGGTCGATGGCCGAATGTCTGGAGATCTACCGCGCGGAAGGCGTCTGCACGACGCTGAGCGACGACGAGGTGGTCATGCTGGTGGAGCAGTCGCACATCCCGCTGCACCGGCTGGAGGCGGTGCTGGGCGAGCCGCTGCGCGGCGTGCGGCTGCGGCGGCGGGTGGTGGGCGCGCGCTTCCGCACGGAGGCGGCCATGCAGCAGCTGACCTACCTCAACTACGACTACGGCAAGGTGCTGAACGCGTGCTGCGAGAACGTGATAGGCTACGTGGGCATCCCGGTGGGGTACGCGGGCCCGCTGGTGGTCGACGGCAAGCCGTACATGATCCCCATGGCGACCACCGAGGGCGCGCTCGTCGCCTCCACCAACCGCGGCGCCAAGGCTATAGGAGCGCGGGGAGTGACGAGCGTGGTGGAAGACGTCGGGATGACCAGGGCGCCGGCCGTGCGGCTGCCGAACGTGGTGCGCGCGCACGAGTGTCGCCAGTGGCTGGACAACAAGGAGAACTACGAGCTGGTGAAGGAGGCGTTCGACTCCACTTCGAGGTTCGCGAAGCTGCAGGAGGTGCACGTCGGGGTCGACGGCGCGACGCTGTACCTCCGGTTCCGCGCGACCACCGGGGACGCGATGGGCATGAACATGGTGTCGAAAGGCGCGGAGAACTCCCTGAAGCTTTTGAAAACCTTTTTCCCGGACATGGAAGTGATCAGTCTCTCCGGGAACTATTGCTCGGACAAGAAGGCGGCCTCCATCAACTGGGTGAAGGGCAGGGGCAAGCGGGTCGTGTGCGAGACCATCATCTCGAGCGAGAACCTGCGCAGCATTCTGAAGACCGACGCCAGGACCGTCGCGCGCTGCAACAAGATCAAGAACTTGTCCGGCTCGGCGCTGGCGGGCTCCGTCGGCGGCAACAACGCGCACGCGGCCAACATGGTCACCGCGCTGTTCCTCGCGACGGGGCAGGACCCGGCGCAGAACGTCACCAGCAGCAACTGCTCCACCAGCATGGAGGTGTGCGGCGACGGGGGCGGCGACCTGTACGTGACGTGCACCATGCCGTCGCTGGAGGTGGGCACCGTGGGCGGGGGCACCGTGCTGCCCGCGCAGGCCGCCTGCCTCGACCTGCTCGGCGTGCGCGGCGCCGGCCCGCGGCCCGCCGAGCACTCGGCGCGCCTCGCCTCGCTCGTGTGCGCGACCGTGCTGGCGGGCGAGCTCAGCCTCATGGCCGCGCTCGTCAACTCCGACCTGGTCAAGTCGCACATGCGGCACAACCGCTCCGCCGTCAGCGTGCACGCGGCCGCCGCGCCCGCCGAGCCCGTCGCGCCCGGCGACGGCGGGCTCGTGCTGCGCGTGCCCCGCTTATAGCGAATGCGGCCGCTGTGGTGCAGGGGGACTGGGGGGACAGGGGTGCGGGGGCGGCGGGTCTGGGGGAGGGGAGCCACCTGCCGTGTAACTAATGAACGCTGAATGCAGCGCTTTTTGTTTTCTGCGACTAGACAGTAGCTGGTAGACCGGTGTGTAGTAGCGCGGGAGCGCGGCGTTGTATAAACACGCGCCGCGCCCCCCCGCGAGTGCCTCCCGCTCGTCCGCGTGTGCGACGCGACACTACATGCGGATTGCATTCAAACGGACCGCGCGCCGCCCGCGGCGTGCTGCTCAATAAATTGTTTATGTATATAACTGTTGCACGGTTTCATTTGTTCCCCGCTTTTTAAACTATTAACATCACGGAGGAGCTGCGCGCGTGCCGCAGCGGGCAGCGGACGATCACTTAAAAATATGACGTAAACCGATTTTTTAATATTATTTATTAATTTTATTGCATTGGGATGGCCGCCTGCGCGTTTTCCAGGAGTTGGTTCACGTACTTTATTAGATGATTCAAACCACTGGTGATGGTTGCAGTTAAGAAATTAACTAGCGTAAAATTGTGACCACGCGGCGGCAGGCGATGCGCTGAAGCTAAAATTGTGTTCGTAATAAATGTAAATTATACTGGACGCGTACGTCGCGACAGTGCAGACAGCACGCCGCCGCGCGGGCTCCCCGGCGCGCTCGTCCACATCACAAAACAATTTTGTCAATCTTACTTGAAGTTTTTTTTTTGCTATGCGACGAAACGAGCAAGACGTTCACCTGGTGGTAAGTGATACGCTTGCCCATGACAACGCGGCGCTAGTTAAGATGGTACACACTGCACCACATTGCGCTCGTCGCCTTGAGACATAAGGCGTTAAGTCTCGTTACCCCAGTAATTACACTAGCTACAGCGCCCTTCAAACCGGAACACAGTAATGTTCGCACACTACTATTTGTCGGTTGCAATAGGAGCTGCGGTGGTACCCACCCAGACGGTCTCCGGCAACAGAGACCTACCACCAGTAAAGTCGCTGCGGCTGCGCTTCCTTCGTTTGTAATTCTTGCTACACTATGTAAAGAAATACCTGAAACAGTCTTCTCCATGAATGTAAGTTGTAACTACGATTGAAAATATTTTTTGTATATACACTCCCGGACACATGTTACGCAACCTACTATCCTAGGAAGTGCATACCACGCCGCCATCCAGGTTGCTGTAACTCGGTGGATTCTACAGAAAGGCTCGCGCACCTGCACCCAGTTCCCACACGCCACGCGGCACCGCGGAGCGCGCGCCACGTGCCACCGACGACGTCGCCCGGCCCTACGATTCGGGGCCACCGAGGATCAACACTTCTTGTTCAATCGCTGAGCATTAAGCACCCATTAGTCGTAATTTAAATTGTAACTTTTTAATTTGCACAAGTTGGTTTTTTTTTTATATGTCCGGTTATTGATTCCATAAAAAAGCAAATCTTAACTTAGAGTCTGTTTTTACCAAAAAATATAGATACTCTGCCTCAAATTGTCGCCCAAGTTGTAAAACTTCTGCCGGCCAAATCAATTCGATATTACAAAAAAAATAAAATAAAAACATACATAGGGGTTGTTCGATTTAACGTTGAACTATGGGCTAACCGGCGCCCTCTTGTGTCGAAATAAAAAAAGGTGTGTGTGCGATTCACACACGGTAGAAGTGAAACTTCACTAAATCGACAAAAGAATGAGATGAATATACATAACAAGGGCAGGATAACTACAAATTTTAATTGTGTAAAAATGAAAGTATTTTAATTAATTTAAAAAGATATTTTATTTAACATATGTTACATAATCTATTGCTCAAGTTCCATAGAAAGATTCAGAAGAAAATATTCAGTTTCAATAATTGTTCATCTTCAGCACGTGGTGATTTTAAATCTAACTTAAACCACAATCGATCACAAACGGAGCACTTATAACCAAACATATTGTTTAAAAACTTGTGGTTAAATTCTTTATAAGCAAACTTATCTCGCCGAAACCGTGAGTATGGAATTTCTGGCTGTACGTATGGACGCACGGTAGTGCTGCCATCTATTTTTAAAATTGTTGAAACTTAATTTTAACAGTATTTAAGCAAATATGTAACGATAATGTTTCTTGTTAATTACAAAATAATTATTAATTGTTAATCATTATTACTTTTTGATGAATTTATATTAATATTTGAGCATGTTTCTCTGTATTTATGTTGACGCGTTACATGATAACTTATTAAGATTTGTTACCGACGGTTCCGCTTGGCTAGCATATTGTTCAATCCGCTAAAATCAATACGATTAAGAACCAAATTAATAAAAGTAGACACTTTTAGACATTTCTTTAAACAATTTGTAATTTTATATTGTTATTGTAATTATAAAGCGTCGAGTAATTTTACATTTGTATTAATAATAAAATAGTTACGTAATTGATGAATAACCCAGCGTGGTATTAAACAAAATACATTGGAGACATTTACCAATCCCTACTCCGCTGGAGAAAGTATACTTCGAATCACGCGTGGTAGGGATAAGAAAAAGATGGCGCGTAACGCAAAAATGTGACGCGTAACGAATAAATGTTACACTAAATTTTTTTCCAACCCCGATAAAGAAGTTTCACTTCAACAACCAGTGCCGTTAAACCGATGTTGTATTTAAAAAGTAAACACTCATTTAACACGTAAGTTCACAAATACGAAACCATCGCACGTTGCAACAACGTGCAACGCCATCTGCTGGGCGAAAGCTGAACAAAACTTATACATAGCGCCCACCAAGGACATATTGTCCTTTACAATTGATGCCGCCCACCGTGGACAGCTAATAACAAACAAAGTTGGTACAATGACACAGTGTTATAAATAATGACAGCAACATGTTATTTATAACTATGTAACAATAAACAATGTTTACATAGAAGATCTTTCTTACAATCTATTTAGTTACAGGTAATAGACATAATTTAGAAGTTGGCCGTTTAATCACGGCATTTTTATTTTTGACTGTAACTACCCGTGTAATGTTATCCTTACCAGGATGTTTGGCAACCACTCTTTCAAGTAACCAACGACAAGGAGGTAAATCATCTTCCTGCATTAAAACTACATCACCGATTTCAAGTTCCGGTTTTTGATACGACCATTTATAGCGATGACGAAATTTCATTAGGTACTCTTGTGACCAACGCCGCCAAAAAGTTTGCACCAGCTTTTAAGTCAACTGCCATCTACGAAAGTAAAAATGTTAGACGGTTCAAAATTATCGTCTGGTATGGCTAACAGTGGCCCGCCAAGAGACAGGGTCCTGGCGTTGGTGCTGCCGAATAGAAATCACGCTTTATTATCATATCTGCGATAGGATAATAAGTTCCTTAGTCGAGGGCGATTTGCTGCAGAGTCTTCATTTCTCACGACGGCATGATGAGAGAAGAAACTGTTAATGTTTATTTTTTCTTTTCCAGGTATTTTTCTCATATGATCCCTTTGTGTGTAATCATGTATCACTTCGGTATATTTCTCGTTTAGACTATTTTCATTAGCATTTTTCTTTAATTGATTCACCAATCCTTTAAATCGATTAACAGCTACTTCTCTAGAGTTCTTGCTTACTTCCTCAGGGATTTTTGTTTTAAAGGGAAACTTAACTATGTACCTTCCTTGCATAATTCGTTGTGTAGTTTCTTCGTAACAGTTTTCACAAAGTTTTTTTTCTTCTCATAACATTTTTTTATATTTCTTTGATTTCTTACATAAATGCATTGCCACAATATTTCTGGATGATTTAAGTGATTCGTGCGATGGGCCAGAAATTACCCAACCCAATGTGGTAGCTTGTGCTATTGGTGTCCCCAACGGGCCTCTTAATTCCTCCCTTGATAATTGTTCCGTAAACATCTGCTCCGAGCAAAACGTCAACTGTATTAGGTGTGTGGAAACGTGGATCAGCTAGTTGAAGGTTTTTAATGTGCATCCAATTCGTCGACTCAATTTTCTGATTGGGTAGGAACTCGGTGATTGTATTAATCACATATGCGTCGATATCAATAACCTTATTAGGTTCAACGCGTGAATGGATCTTCAGTTTTACCATATACTTGGCGGTTATGTTTGCCTTTCCATTCAAGCCACAAATTGTTCCTTTCACAGGATATTTTTTAATCCCCAAGTATTGACCAGTCGCTTCGGTAATGAATGACGCTTGAGATCCCTGATCTAGCAATGCTCTTATCATTCGAAAACTCCCGTCATACGTTTCAGCATTCACCAGCGCTGTAGCCAACAATACTTGCTTTTTAACTGCGCTTTCTTCGGAAGAAAAGCACGAGACTACTGGTGTATCATCCACCTCAGACGATGATTCTTCGATGGGTCTTTCATCGCAAGTCAAAGCATCAGTGTGGGTAGCCGATTTATTTCCAGAACCTGAAATCACAGACGTGGCGGATGACTGCGGATGTAATAACGAATGATGTCTGCGTTTACAAATTCTACATTTCACGTTGTTCTGGCAGGACTTGGCTGAATGGTTACCTCCTAAGCAATTGAAACAAAGACGATTTTTTACAACAAATTCATACCTATCATTATGACCTAAATTTGAAAATTGCTTACAAAAACAAAGTTTGTGGGTATCTGAACAAAATTCACAAACAACATTATTAGTAATATGCATGGATTTTGGTTTGCTAGGTACAACATAAAAAGTTGAAGGTCTTTGTTTATGTTCGACAGTTTCAAGAGCACGAAATCTACTTTGCAGAAATTCTGAAAATTGTTGAAACGCAGGTAGATCGTTAGGACTTTCAGCAGATATTCTCAACTCCCATTGTTTACGAGTTTCCGGATCTAATTTATAATTAACAATGTGTATGATTATTACGTCTCACGTACTTATATCAATATCCAAATTTTTTAAAGCGTAAACACAATCTTTAGTTGTATCTAACAATTCCTTTAAAGCACTCGATGACTCAAATTGCGCACATTTTTGACTAAACAATTGTTTTAGAATACAATTGGTTAAATATCTTTCATTATTAAGCCGATTTTCCAATTGCTCCCAGCATTGTTTGTAATTTGTTGCAGTTACGGGTATATGTCGAATTAATTGCTCCGCTTCTCCAGCCAAGTGACCCTTAAGATAATGTAATTTTTGCACATCATCGATCGATTTATTCGAATGAATTAAAGAAATAAACATATCACGAAATGATATCCATTCTGTATATTTCCCGGAAAATGTAGGAATAGTTACCTTTGGTAACTTCACTGAAGAACAAGCCGCACTACCCACTACGGAATGTTTATCTATGCGAGGTTCATTATTTTCAAATCCTTTTAAACATTTTTTAAGTACACTTTTATAATCAATAAATAATTCCTCCATTTTTTCATACAAATCTTCTTTACAATAAGAACTACGCTGTATCTCATCTGAATTATATTCTTTAGTTAATTGTTGGTGGGTAGTTCTGAACACTAACCAAAATTGCTCAACATTCTCAAGCCTACTTTCAACATATGTATCGGTTATTCTGTCTTTCGAAGACTTTTAAAGTTTGAATACGCCCTAGACGTTTTGTTAAAAATATCCTTTTGATAACTTATTAAACCCTCCATCATTTAAAATCAATTTAGATCGAAACAATATATAAACTTAACAATTATCGCAAATTTATCAATAATTTTCAAGGGGCGGTATTCACGAAATTATATTTATCTTCATCGAATCCGAAATACTAACACACATAATACGTAACGTAATTCTATTCTAACTACTATAAATAATACTTAGAACTACCTTAAATTTAACAAACTACTAAACGTCCATAGAAATAAAGTTCAAATTATATTACTGAGCACACACTATTATTAGACGTTTGAACAGAAGGTTCAGGCGTACCGACACAGTAATACAAATGTACTCACGCGATCTGCTGGCTCACTCACTACACAACACTTCCTCGCGGCGCGGACGGGCCCTGCGCCGCCTCCGCACCCCGCAGCGCCTCGCCTGCGCTCGATGTTGTTCCTTACGCCGTTGAGTCCTCTCGCTCCGACGACGTCTTCGGGTCTGCGCCACTCGCCTTCCGCACTTCGGGTGACCCGCAGCTCCGATGATTCTTCGACCAGAGCAGTCAATGCCACATGCTCCTCTAGGTCGCTGTTTCTTGGTGCCCGTACTACCAACTTTTAAGTACCGGTATACCAGATCCGGTTCTCGAAGGACCAATGTTCGATTTAACGTTGAACTGTGGGCTAACCGGCGCCCTCTGGTGTCGAAATAAAACAACCAGTGCCGTTAAACCGATGTTGTATTTAAAAAGTAAACACTCATATAATACGTAAGTTCACAAATACGAAACCATCGCACGTTGCAACAACGTGCCACGCCATCTGCTGGGCGAAAGCTGAACAAAACTTATACAACGGTTGATCAATAAATCTGCTTCAAAACTGCATTAAAACTTATTGCTCCACCTAACATTTATTTTTAACTAGACACCGTCGAAACTTTAAACACTGGGTGGTGGGCCGATGGATGTGTCCGGGAGTATATTTCTGTTCGCAATAAGTATCATCGTACGGCGCGTGCGTGCGCGCGTGCGCACGAGCCGCGATGTTTTATTTTCTCCTCGCGCCGGCGGCACCTGCGAGCAGCTCTCCGCAGCGGACGGAGGCGGTCCCCGGCGCGAGCGGCGCTGCGCTCCGCGGTGCGGCTGGCCAGGTGTCTGCAGCGGGACGCGAGCTGCGCTGCTACTGCAGGGTGTTGCAGCGCGACGAACGCAATGCGGTGCAGTGTATACCATCTCAACTAGCGGCGCGTTGTTCTGGGCGACCATCACTTACCATCAGGTGAACGTCTCGCTCGTCTCGTAAAATTAAAAAATACTTCTGATATCACTTACCTATTACAGTGACAACGCGCTCATTAATCTTTTCAAGAAAATAGAAGGCCGTCATATTGTTTTTTCCTTCTTAAAAAAACTATCTGATTCTTAGTAATATCTCTCTAACATAACTTCTCGCCACTTTTGGCATTTTTTTTTTAATATTTTGTAGATGGTCCGTCGAGCAGCGTGTTGTGCTTGACAGCCTCTGTTTCTGAAGAATTGCAGCTTGTAGGAGATCTTGAGTTGGAGGTAAGTAACTTAGTCGACGCTTGTAGTGGAACTCTGTTTATTTGTGCAAAGTATGCTCTATTTGTACAAAAGTAATCTATAAACATTAGTGAGTGTTATAGCGCGCTAGCCTTTCGCCAGGTATGTGTTGCGGCGAAATGTGGCCGCGGCGTCCGAGCGGCGCTGAACAAAAGCGCGGCCGCGTCCTTTGTCGGCGTGTTTACAATGACGCGAGGCGCGTTCATTCGGTGCGCGGCGTTGTGCAGCGAGTGTTGGCTACGAGTGCTGCGCAGTATCGAGACGATATTATAACGTCTCTTGTTTCTACACAAAACGTCACGTTGGTACATGCGTAGATAATACGATAAATATATATAGGTATAGGTAGCTACAATTTTAACAGAACAATCACACGAGACGACAGACTACAACAGCAAACCTACTAGGAGCGACGTGTCCAAGATGGCAGCGATAGTTCGAATTTTCGCTGCGTGCCAGAACATGCTTGTCGGTGTACTCCGCGCACACGCAACAATTAAAATGAACACCGCGCCGCCCGTGGCAGTACTCAGTACTACGTACTGCAGGAATGAGCTGTTGGCGTAAAATTGAAGCCGAGCGAAATCTTAACTGACCCTTTTGTTTCTTTCTGGCGATGGTGACTATATTGAAATATGATTTCAGAACAATAATTAGAGCAGATCATTGCTCCACATGGATTAAAATCAATTGAAAATGCTAATGTTTTTTTTAAATTATATAAGATATATACATAAGATTATATAAATAAGAGAAAGGAATAAAAATGTACAGGGAATTAAGTTATTTGTACTTGATCTAGGAATGGACGGATTGGATAGTCATGCATGGTCACCGTAATTCTTCACTAACAAATTATGTTTAAAACTATTACTTGTGAATAGATAAACCACAATCAGGATAATACTCGCTTCCGCAAGCCTACACGAAACAAATTCTCACCATTTTAACTAAAATTCTTCAAAAATATATGAAATCAAAAACAATCCGCTATGGACGTCCGAGTCGTCGATTTCATGTGTGGTTGTCATGTCAGGTGTCCGTATTTCATACAAATGAAAGAAAACCTATACAACAATCGCAAAAACTTTGCGTTCATAAAGCAATACACATAACAACAAATAATATTGTTTTAACATGTCGGTAATAAATTATTATTTATATTCAGAAACCTTTAAAAAGTAAATGTTTTTACTTCATTACATTACATCAATCGCATATTTTTCTACAAACAACGAATGGATAGAAATCAATTGACTCTGGCAACTCTAGGACACTGCTAGAACGGGACACCGCGGTCACCGGCAGCGGCCGCAACAAGACTTACAACCTTGGCATAAGGTTTAGTTTCCTTTATTTTAGCTGCGAGACGCACACAGAGCTCATTCCTGTTGTACGTAGTACTTATACTTCCACGCCGCCGCCACGAGCTGCTTCACCGACGCGAACTCCGGACACAACGTGACTAATATATTTGAAAAGAGACTGAAAATTCTTCGTTCGCAAAAACTGTACTCCAAAAATGATTATTAAACATATTTCCTTGTGTCCTATATAAATAATGTAATTATATTAATAAAATTGCTATCTTTCAACTTAATGCGTTGCTTTCTTCCATCCGTCTAAAATAATGCACGTTGGATTGCCTAAAAAGCATTGTACACGTGTAAAATATTTACATTGGTATAAATATTAATTTTCAATAACGAGAAAACATATCTATCTGGCGGGAGTTACTTTCATTATTACAAATATTTTTCATCTTAAAGGGAAGATGGCAACCAATAATTTGTTACCAATTTACAACCAAAACGTGAGAGCAGGTGCGCGCAGACGCACAAACCACCTCGATTTCTTTATAAACGTTTTAAATAGCGATTGTTCGAGTGGCGGCCGGCCCGCAGCCGGCTCGCAGGCGCCGTCCGCGACCGTGAACACTCGCAAAGCCTGTGATGTGCCGGCGCCTCCGGTTCGAATATGAAATATTAGCGGCCAGAGTTCCGATTCGATTGGTCGATCCGTGGGCGGAGCGGGCGGTCATTTCAGCAAATTTGTCGAAGTTTTCAGAGAAATTGCAAGATCGTTAGCGATCTATTAAGATGGCAAAAGTTTTAAATGGTCGTATTAAGAATCCCGGGCATTTAATTATCTGGACGAGTCATTAGGCGAGCTGTACTCGCGGCGGGCACCGGGGGCACCGCGCGACCGCGCTCACACTGCTACACTATGCGCAGCAATATTTGCACTACGGCACTACAAACAGATTCAGGGTGCACTACCAACCAACCTGACCACCAACTTGACACCTGAGCCGGCGGCTGTGCTGTGTAGTTGTGGTTGTCAAACGCGAAACTAACGCGAGCCGCTTTGTCGCGACGTCGCGCGGAGCTGCGGCCGCGACGTGTAATGTGACGTGTGTTGTGTAACTATATTACAATGTAGTTATATAGATACATTTAGCGCTTAACGGTTTGGTAACAACTGATCAAATAGTTACTACATCAAAAACAACCTGTTCTTCAACGTGTCGTGTCACTCGTCGGTGGCGGGTGGCGGGCGGCGGGCGGCGGGCGGACAGCGGGAGAGGAACACGGATTAACAAAGCACAACAAATTTCTCTATAAATATAATAATATTTATTAATTCTCCCGAACCATCATTCCATTACAACTGCACGGGATCTCTTGCCGGCGCGGGCCGCGCTGCAACGCGACGCGCGCGCTCCCCGCCCGGGCGTACGCAACGCACGCACGCACGCACGCACGCACACGCACACGCACACACACACGCACGCACACACCACACTCATATTTACAACGCACACACACCACTATTCGAGACAATACAGGCACTGCACCCCGCGCCGCCGATGGCTCTGTATTGTACATAAGTTAATAGAAAATTAGCCGTGATGCTGCTGCTGTTGCTGCTGGTGGTGGTGGTGGTGCGGGAGCTGGTGGTGGTGCCGGCGCAGCCACGCGCGGAAGCGGGCGCGGCGCGCGGCGTGGAGGCGCGGGTGCGAGGCGCGCGCCGCCGCCAGGCTGCCCGCGCGGTACGCCACGTGCGCGCGCCGCGCCACCAGCCGCACGCCGCCGCCAGCGTGCACTCGGCCTGGTCGTGCAGGCGCGCGGGCTTGCGGCGGCGCGGCGCGGCCGGGGCCGCGGGCGCGCCAGCGCTGCTCGCCGCGGCGCTCGCGCTCGGCGCCGCCCCGGCCCGCCGCGCGTTCCTCCGCAGGAACACCGGCTTGTGGCGCGCGGAGGCGTGCGCGGGCGGCCCGGACTCTGCGCGCGCGTAGCGCTCCGCGTACAGCGACCAGGCCGCCACGCGCGCCACTCCGCCCCGCCGGCGCGTCGCGCGCGCGCCCCGCCGCCGCCGCGCGCGCGCCCCGCCGCCGCCGCGCGCGCGCCCCGCCGCCGCCGCGCGCGCACCCCCCGGCGCACGGCCCCTGCGCGGTGGGGGACAGCCGCGCGCCCTCGTGCTGCGGCGAGGCGCGGCCCTCGACGCCGCCCTCCAACAGTTCGAACGTCACTTTGCACTCGTCGCCGCCGTACTGCGGAAATCATACACGAGCATTACATACCACCGCTTGTCGCCGCGAATTGCTCATGCGCATGCGCACGCTTGACGTCAGTAGGAAGGCAGCATGCGTGTACTCAGCACTGGTAATCAGTCATAATCACATCGCACTGTTGTCATCACAGTCATAGCGTTTGTAGCACGTGAACACACAAACGTTTGGAACGTACGTACGTGTTTGTGTGTGTGTGTGTGTGTGTGTGTTAGAGAATTCGTTAGGATAGAATAGGTTAGAAGAGATTAGTTAGAGGTGCGAGTATGAAAGTGACGGTACTGACCACGCGCACCAGGAACGCGGTGTGGTCTTGGCGCAGGTAGCGCGCGGCGCGGCGCACGTACCCCGCGCCCGCCCGCATGCCGCGCGCCGCCATCTCCGCCGCGCGCACCGACCACGGCTCCGACGCGCAGTGCTGCAGCTGCAACACACAGCACACCACACCCCGCGTACAGCACCGGCGCCGCGCTACGGACGCCGCGCCGCCGGTGCGGACGGACGGGACGTCAGTAGGAAGGCAGCATGCGAGTGATCACCACGGAGGGTCTGACACGGCACATCGCATAGTTCTCATCATGAATCCCGTGCGCGCGCGCCTGGACGCGCCGACCGATGGCGCTCGGCGACACGGACGAGGACAGGGCGTGCTCACCTGCCGGACGGCGATGGAGACCACCTTGTCGAGCGTGTACGCGGGGTAGGCCTTGATTCCGAGCATCTCGCGCGCCGCGTCTTCGTAGGCGGCGGGCTCTGTGTTGCCGTCCAGCACGGCGCGCACCAGGTCCAGTAGTGCGTTGTAGTAGTTCCGCGGGTCGGCGGCTTCGGGCGGCAGGTTGCAGGGGCGCAGGCGCAGCGCGGCGGCGGCGGGCGCGGGCGCAGGCGCGGCCAGCGCGGCGGGCTCGGCGAGCGCTGCGGCGGCGCGGCGGGCCGCTCCCAGGCGCGAGCACAGCACCCCGTGCAGCCGCAGGAACAGGTACCACGAGGACGTGCACACGAAGCGCGCCTCCTGCTCGCAACGCGCGCGCTCGATTCAATTAACAACTCCTTTACTATTACATTTTAATTATTCAATGCGGCCGGACGTTGAGGCGTCGGCGGACTCACGTTAGGCGGGTAGTCTCTGTAGTCATCCTCCAGGTCCTCGGTTTTCACCTCTGGTTCAGACTTGATGCTGAATGGCTCGTCGTTGCTGCCGCTCCTCTTAAAGCTGGCATTGGTACCGTCTGCACAAAAATAGAAAACACCTTATCAGAGCAACTACATCGCATCGAATGCATTTCCGTGAATGTCTCCCGCGACGACAACGCCAGGCCTCATCTTCAGAAGCGCGGACGGTCACCGCGCCCGGGTGCCTCTGTATGTTGTTTGATAATATCCGCGAAGCACTTTCATCGAGGGCACAGGGCCGCGATTGGAATTTTTCTTGCCGAAAACAAAACTTTGACAAACATTACAACTGTAACTGCCTCGCAACACGGAGGTCCCCCTTACGATGACCTCGTGCCGCATGTTCTGGAGTGTGATCAGCGGCAGGGTTTTCTTCGAACACGCCTGGCTACACCCCTCATAGCGTGCGCCGTTACAGCATAGCTGTTCCGGATGTCAACGTGGGAACGGGAGTATTCAGGTCGAGCGCGCTGCATCGTCTGCGCGGCCTCATCGTCACTTTAGGCGGTGTGAAGAAGAGGTCAAGATTGAGGACGTGGAAGATAGATGAAAAGAGAGTAGTGGTGGAAACGACTAACGTACCTTTGCAGTCTGTGTTGTTGTTCTTGGGTTTGTTTTCCTTGTCGTTCTTGTTGTGTCTGCTGCTCTTGTCGGACGCGTTGTCGGACTCCGAAGACTGCCGAAAAAGCAAACGGTGTACTGTTACACTGCGGGCGTCACCGAGCTGTGCGAGACTACACCGACGCGGGTGCGTCGACGGCTGACTTAACTCTTGGCAGTGCGAGGCTATTAACGCGCCGTGCTAATCGCGGGTCGCGCAGTGCCTCGCGCACAGCGGCACTGCTTGGCGGCAAAAATGAGCGCTGCAGTGTTCCCCTCCCCCTCGCCCCCACCTCCTCCTGCACCTGCACGCACGCGGCCTCCGGCAACATCTCCGTGCGCTCACCTCGTGCTTCTCGTGCTTGACGCCGGCCGCGCTGGCTGCTGCCGCTGACGGCGAGGCTGCGCTCTTGTCGTCCGCGTCGGCGTGCGAGCTGCGCGGGCTGCCCGTCTCCTCTTTGTCCTCTGCGCAAGCAATACAAACAATGTCTATCACACACATACATCACATACTCTTCGTTGCGAAGATAATTTTTGTGAAGGAAATTTTTACGAAACGACTAGAGGCTAGTTGTAAAGGTGTTTGTCGGTGCGAGTACCGTCGTCGCGCTCATCGTCCGAGAGCGGCTGGCGCGGGTGCGCGAACAGGTCGGGCAACAGGTGCCGGAGCAGCTGTTTGATGCGTCGCTTCTCCGCCTTCTGGATGCCGGTCTGCCGCCGTGCGTGGTGTATCAGCAGCTCGGACGCGTCGCGCAGTATCTTTATTGCTGCACAAACGAGTAAGCGGTAAGTATAACTACAACATACACATGGGAGCAAGTTCTAGGCTGCTTGTTAGGAAGTTATTTTGTTTACGTTGTAATTTCATGAACCCCGCAGAATTTTTAACCTCCCGGCGGGTACGCCCCGAAGTTCAGTACGAGTCGCCCTGAGACGGAGCTCCGCGGTGCAGCAGGCGCCGGCGGGGTCGCGAATGTATGCGCGATAGTGTTCCCGTGGCCCCGCCGTAAACCGACAAGAAGGAAACATCGTCGAGGCTTTGCATTAGTCGGTGCCAGTCCGACATAGTTCTTGGGCCCATTTCTATTTTTGATTTATATTAATGATCTGCCGTTCTTTGTCAAGAATTTGTGTCATATTGTACTTTTTGCAGATGATACTTGCTTAATTTTTAAAGTGAATAGGGACAAACATAATTATGACGATGTGAATAGTGCACTGTCACGGGTCCAACAGTGGTTCACGGCAAATAATCTAGTCCTTAATGCTAAAAAAACGAAATGTGTAGAGCTTACATTACCTAACGTTAAAAGACATAATATTCAGATATCTCTAAATAATGAGGATATAACTGTTGAAGATTCTACCTTATTTTTAGGAATAACCTTAGACTCAAGGCTTCAGTGGAACACCCATCTGTCAACCCCTGCGGGACTGATATTGATACTGCCTGGGTCGTTTATTTTAGTTATTTCCACAGTATGTTTTATTTATATATAATGCCTTATTTTCGTCTGCACAAAATTAATGGAAGCTTTGTGGGGCTCGGTATCCGAATCTATAATAAGGCTCTACAAACTGTTTTAGATTTGCCATCTCGTAGATTTAAAAATAAAATTAAAAATGTTTTGATAAAGTAAATCATATTATAGTGTTAACGATTATTTAAATGATAAAGATGTGTGGAAATAAATGGCGCTGATTCTCAAGCAGAATGTGTCAGTACGTGTAAGACATTTTGAAATAGAGATGACAAAAACTGTATATATATACAGCCCGCCGAGTTTCTTGCCCATTCTTAAGTCCGTGGCGTTTGTTTTGCGAGTGGCTGGTAGATTTTGACGTTCAATATGTGAACTATTGTTCCCAAGTGTCTGCCTTCGCGGAGGCAGTTGGTATGCGACAGCGCGCGGCGGTGTGGAGGTGCGGTGGTGTGGTGGTGTGGTGGTGCGGTGGTGCGGTGGTGTGGTGGTGTGGTGGTGCGGCGGTGTGGTGTGTATGTAGTGGCGTACCGTCGTGCCGCGAGTGCAGCTGGTAGTCGACGACCAGGTGAGGCGCGGGGCGGCGCGCTGCGTACGCAGCCTCCACCTCATTGAACAGTGATTTCGAGCGCATGGCTTTTAAGTCGTTCTGCTTGAAATTTATGCCTTGGTGGTCCAGCGACTTCAAGTAGTACTTCTCGTTCTGCTCGCGCCACTGCTTGTTGAAACCCTGTGCAAAACATCACACACGTGTGAACATTCAGAAACTATTTAACTATGCCACAGTTGACATCGTCCAGGAATAAGATACAATTTTTTATGCCGACGTATAGGAATTACCTACGTCCAAGTAGGAAATACATTTAGAGAAAGGAGCAGAACCACGGCGGACAAGCTGAAATGATGATACAAACATTTAAGACATTTAAGCTGTAGCAGCACCCGTTTTGAATATTCTCGCGCAAGCCGCTCGACGCCGGCGCGGTGTGCTCGCGATGATCGATGTGTCTTTAAAAGCTCAAAGTTGTAGTAGTCAAGATATGTGATGTAGTTACTTAGTGTGAGACTCTATAGTCGCACACTTATGATAGCTGCTCTATAGCAGTTATCATAAGTTGGTGTTTCGATTAAGTATAACTTCTATAAAGCCAACAATTGTACTCGGCGTTTTCCATGGACATCACGGAGGAGCCGGCAACCCATCCCCGCATTATTACAACGTCCAGTTTACAAGTTGGCGCGCGAAGAATGTTTTACCTTCTGCGCCTCCCGCCACTCGTCCTCCTTTGCCTTGAGACGGCGCAGCACCACGGGCACCGCGACCACCGGGTTCTTTTTGAGGCCCGCGATGATGTCCACCGCCTGCACAGTACACAGAATAAGACGTTACCTTACCGTTCACCACATCGCTACTCGCTACAGGCACTACGAGGGGAGCCCCCCCACGCGAACATGCACTCCGCGTTCGCTCGGCTCGCGCCACACGCGAGGACGCGGCTAAGCAATCTCATACAAAACAATTGAAAATGAAAACAATTTTACATTGCGCACAACTGGGCGCGTGTGAGTGTGTGAGTGTGTGCGTGCGTGCGTGTGCGTGTGTGCGCGCATGCTTAGAGCGTGCGTGGCCGTACCACCTTATCACCGTATATGCGGCGCAGCGCGCGCTGGTGGATGGTGGGCGAGTGGCCGCCGAGGCAGTCGTCGAGGCGGTACTTGGCGGCGTCCTCCGTCGTCATGCGCGACAACTTCTTCTGCACGCCTTCCAGCACGCGGATGGTGGCCGCGTTCGTCTCTATCACCACGTCCAGCTGACACCGCAGCAACACGTTTACATGTTAATATTTATTAAATTTAAATTATTAATACACAATAATCATAAACATTATTATAAAATCAAACAGCTGGTACCTCAAACCGCTCATCTTCACATCTGTAGATATATTCTTCGTACTGGGTCTTGCGAGACGTGACGAAGGTCGAATCTTCACTCCACGTCGGTATGGAGACCCACGTGTCGTTGAGCACCTGGGGTGACACCGTTACAGTGAATAACGCACGAGTCTCTCTTCAAGCATACTTCTTAATTTATAAATAAAACACTCCCTTAGCGCTGTATTAGTTTCAGGGGCGTTAAAGAAATCAGGATAAGCGGTCACCTCCTTGCAGAGCGGCGTGCGGCCGGAGCAGCGGCGCGCGGCGGCCTCGCGCGGCAGTGCGCAGTACGACGTGCCCAGCCGCTTGCACGTCGTCAGGTCTGCGGCATGCAACAGGTAAACATCATGCTTACTGCCGCCGAATCGCTCCCCGCCTGCCAGTCGGCTGCCGCGGCATCGTTACGCACCTATATCCATGGCGGCGTCGCCCTGCGCGCGCTCGTTGCGCAGCTGCGGGGGCTCGTAGCGCAGCTTGGCGTCGCCGAGGCGCTCGCGCGCGAACCCCAGCAGCGTACCGCCGGCCGCACCGCCCGCCGCGCCGCCGCCGGCGCCGGGCCCACTCGTAGCGTTCACTGCACCCGCCGCGCCCACTCCCACTCCCACGTACCCTGAAATGTAATAAATAAACCTAAAGATGGCTGGCTGTCAAGGGCGCTGTGCAAACAGCTAAAATTCTTCTTCATTGTAATAAATCAGTTTTTTGGTGAACAATAGTAAACAATGAAATAAACATATTACCGAGGTGCACCGAGGCTGCAGTCGGCGTGTGGGGCGGCGACGGCGGGCCGACGAAGTCCTGCAGCCACTTCTGCAGCTCTGGGTGTCGACAGAGGAACGGGCCCGTCACCGACAGCAGCTCCGACGACGAGATTATCTCGTTGGTGAATAGCAACAGGCACCTGCATTGTTAACATTAATCAAATAACTTCGCGTTTGATAAATTAATAAGAGAAGATATTTTCCTTGTCGACAGTTCTATATCGACGGTGTGACGATGACTATCAGATTTACACTCCGAATCTCACTACCATATGGCGCACCGATCACTATTCGGAACTAACACGATTTGTTTTAGTAACATTTAGCCCACTCGGGCGGTGGTCGCGCGCACCTCAGGAAGTTGTCGTACACGTGCTGCGAGCGCAGCGCTTTGCGCGCGCGGTCGAAGAAGCTGTAGTCCTGGGCGGTGGCCAGCTTGGCGGCCTCTGCATACGAGACGTCGCGCAGCGCCGCGCATGTCCCCGCACCGACACCACCGCCGCTGCCGCCGCCGCCGCCGACGCCAGGTGGGGTGCCCGCGCTGCAACGCGCCTTCTTACTTGGCGGAGCACCGGACCCTGCGCATCGACCTTACTCTTACTTACATAATCCCCATAAAAATTTTAAATTGAAAAGTACTGCCCCTCTTCCTATTGGCAACAGGGTCTCTCGACCCCCCCTCCCTAAACCAAAGTATCCGTCCAATTGGTGATGCAATGAATGCTTGCAGCATCACTGCACTAGTTAATTTACCAGGTGGTAGGTCTCTGTTGCCGGAGACCGTCTGGGTGGGTACCACCGCAGCTCCTATTTCAACCGCCAAATAGTAGTGTGCAAACATTACTATGTTCCGGTTTGAAGGGCGCTGTAGCTAGTGTAATTACTGGGGTAACGAGACTTAACACCTTATGTCTCATGGCGACGAGCGCAATGTGGTGCAGTGTGTACCATCTTAACTAGCACCACGTTGTCATGGGCAAGCGTATCACTTACCATCAGGTGAACGTCTTGCTCGTCTCGTCGCTAAGTAGTATAAGAAAAAAAAAAAAATATAAGAAGTTAACGCGCCCGCACCAGATTCCTTAAGTATTTTATTAACAAAGGATCCATTATTAATTAATATACAATAAAAACATACAAATTGCTCACCAATTTGACTAGAAGAAGAGAAACTGGGTGATCTCTTAAGGTGAAGGTGCTGAGGAGGCGTCGACACGCTGATAGAGGTCGTGTGCTTCAGAATCTGGATTAAAAATTTTATTTTGGTTAGTCTAGAATACGTAAAAGTAAACCAAAAGAAACAAGCAGTCGGTCTTGATTTGTATTCATTTTTTAGTACCAATCTCATCTACATATTATAGCTTCTGTTGTGCGAGTGCGTGCGCGGAGCCGGCACACACCGGCGGCGGGGTTACTATACGGGGCAAGGCTCTTTGTTGCGTTATCAACTAAAAGTGCAGATGGTGACGTTAGGATCTGTAAACGAACCGGCGCGTGCGCGTGGTGCGGCGCGTGCGCGTGGTGCGGCGCGTGCGCGTGCGCCGGGTGGGCGGGCGCGAGGGGCGCGTGCGCGGCGGCCGCGGGCGGCGGCACGCCGTGCTGTGGGGACGCGCCGCCGAAGCGCTCGCCTTCCATCTGAACCGCGCGATAGTCCAACTTTATTATTAAATGAACAACACCATTATTAAAACTGAAGTGATGAAGACAAATCATCATCATGCTGTTACTTAAACATATTATATATATTTATATACAATTTACTTAATTTAAAACTTCCCGCGCATCATATGTCATCGTGACAGACGGCGGCAGACATAGACAGGTCTATGAAGGCGGACGAGTACACTTCAGGCTCACCTGCTGCTGCAGCAGCGGCTGCGGCGGCGGGGTCCGCGCGTGCGCGGCGTACTGCGGCGGCTTGGTGACCGCCTTAGCGTCCGGCAGGAACTGCCCGAACTCCGCCAGGAGGTCCTCTTGATTCTCGAATAGTTTCGCCACCTACACAGCAGGCCACGCCGCACGGTGAGCGGTGCGCGGAGCTATCGCTCACCGCCCATTTTATTTTGTACATCAGGGAGGCAAATTATTACATGGCGGAGTAAAATGTCGGGTAGTCAAAAAGTTGAGGGTGACGCAGTGGTGACAGTTGGGGCGCCGGTCCCGGGGTCAGCCAAGTGCACCGCTTGACTACACGCGGCAGGGGAACGTACCTGCGAGTACACTTCCTGTTCCGTTTGCTGGCGCGCCTGGGGCTCCTTCACGTCGCGATGACCGCGTTGGTACGCGTGCAGGATCTCCAGGAACCGTTTGTACTTGTCCGGCTGGCGAGAGAACCGCGACTGCGAACAAATATAATACGAATAATATTATATAGTTGTATTATTTTTTTGCGACATGCGCCGCGCGCCCCCGGCGTACGGGAGCGGAGGGGCGGCAGCGCTCGCGCTCACCTTGATCTTGTTGACGTACTCGATGGCGTGGTTGAACTCGACGGGCTGGCCCGCCGCCGCCGCGTGCGCGCCCGCCGCGCACGCCGCGCCGCCGCCCGCCGCGCCGCCCGCTGTCACGCACACCACACACGTTACAGAACACCGGACATTGCAACTAGCCCTCGTTTAACATACTCTGCGACACACCCCCTACTTTTCTATAATTGATATAAAGTGTGCGCGAACGGACCCGCGTACCGGCTGCGGCGGTGGCCGGTCGCGGCCTCCCGCCTCGGATCTTCAGATCAAAGTGTGCGGTAGAGTAAGAGCGAGCCTCACCTCGCGACCGCTCCTCGCCGCACCTCGGACCGGATCGCAACACCGGCGTCGCAGAATGCGATTATACAACAAACTAATAACGAACAATAAACCGCGAATTCAATTTTGAATCAGGATTCCGCGTGTCCCCGCAGCCGTGACGGTGAGCACAGGGAGCACAGGGAGCACGACACAACCCGCGCGCGTGCACCACGCCGCACTGCACTCTGCACTGTCTGATGGCGGTATTTCTAAAAATTAGCGGACTCGCCGCCGGCGTTCCCCCCCACCCCACCCCCCACCCGCCCGTGCACGCTGCACGCTACCAGCTACCTACCCGCTACCCGCTAATCAATATTTCCTCGAAATAATTTCGTAAACAAAACTGTCTCACCATAAACATTTCCGTACATAGTTACCGAGTGCGCGCCGCCACGTGACACAGACAGACAGACAGACAGACAGACACATGGACAACATTAAGCGGCACGAAATATTAAGTAAGGTTTGTGTCTACGTCCACTTCGCACGACGGGGCGGCGGAGCCAGAGCGAGCTGCCGAACGAATGTTAACAAAGCGGCGAGGAACGCACGGCCGAGCTCTTTCCGGAGACTATCCAGGGCCAGGTCGTTAAGACAAGAAACCATCAGAACAAAAACTAGAACAGCAGGAATGTGTTGAAAATGCAACCGTTCCTCGGAAACCGTTCGGCGTATCACAGGATCGTGAAGAGCGACCGCCCAACCCCACCGCCGACGCGGCCGGTACCAACTGCTGCTACTGGCCACAAGCAGTCCCCTCGACCCGCGCTCGACGATACACGCTTGACTCGCTAGCTTGACGCTGATGCCGCAGAAAGTTCAACATGCAATAGACATTTTGTCCTCTCCTCCAATAACTTCTAAAAAAAGAGGTGCGTGCGCGCCGTGCGTACCTTGCGCGTGGTGGATGGAGGCGGCCTCGATCTGCTGGTGGGCCTGCGAGATGTGGTGCAGCGTGTTGGCGGGCGGGGGCGGCGCGGCGTGCGGCGCGGGCTGCGCGCCCGCCGCCGACAGGTTGTGCGCGAGCGCTGCGCCCGCCGACCTGCACACGCGACACGTTACAACAGGACGCGGCGGCGGCGCGCCGCGGCCCCGCCGGACACCCGCCGCTTCAGAACTTTACAAAGCAGCCATTATTTTTATCATAAATATCAAACGGTAATTTTTTTTCATCATATTGACAAAGGACGGGTCGGTGTGTGTCGCGTCAACGCGAGTACAGCGCGTGCAGTGCGCGTCCAGCACGCGCCGCCGCGCCTCCGCGCTGGGTATCCGCAAATGTTCAGGAGACAGGTGAGCGCGTACGTACTGCACGGGCCGGTGCAACAGTTGCTGTTGTTGCTGCTGCTGGTGCTGCTGCTGCGGCTGCGGCGCGGGCTGCGAGCTCATCGCCACGCCGCCGACCTCCATACCGCCCACACCGCCGGCGCCGTTCGCTCCGGTAGGCGACGGCATCGACACCGACACCTGCGCCGACACACCACTTGAGCTCGCGCGCACGCGCACGGCCGCTGCGCACGCACGCGCACTGCCGCTGCGCAGCGCCAGTCAGATACATTGTATTGCAGCCATTGATTATCGTCACAGGACTCAAACGGTAATTATATTCATCACACCCCGCCGGCCAGCGCAACGTCTGCAAAGCGCCTGCGCGGTTACGGTTACCTGTCCGTTGCTCTGCACCTCGATCTTGTAGCCGGGCGGGAGAAAGGTGTTGAAGCCCACTATCAACTCTGGGTGACCTTGGAACAGGTTCGACACTCTCTTGATGACCCCCGGCGTGTCGATACTGGAATAAGTAGTACTGTTAAACAAAGGGGCGAGGGTAGTGTGGGGCTGGGGGCACGGCGGCGTACGTCAGCTCAAGTATCGCAGCCATTAGTTATCGTCAAAGAAATCAAACGGTAATTTTTAACATCATGATAATACTAATACAACAACAGACACGCCACGTTGTAACGTGACGTGGCTCGGTCCCGTCCGGGTGGCGGCGCCTCGTGTTGTGACAACCAGAGATTTCAAAGTAATTAAACTGTGGATGGCTTACGTTTGACTCTTGAATTCCTTCATGATGTCCAGGAAGTCGTTATACACTTGGGGCTGCGTGTTGAACTTGTACTTGACTTGGTCGAGGTACGACAGGGCGTCTTCGACCTTCAGGCGTTGGAACTGCGCGGCGGGCGGGCCGCCTCCCAGCGGCGGGCCCAGCGCGCCGCCCACGCCCGCCATCGCCGCCGCGTTGCCCACGGCGCCGCCCGCCGCGCCCGGCGACTGCCGCCCCATGCTCGGGGGCGGGTGTGCCATCTGAACGCGTTAGTTTCGATTATGAATAGAGCGACTCTGAGAACAGGAACAGGAGCGGGAGCGGGACACGGCGCGCGCGTACCTTGAGGCGCGGCTGCTGCGCGGCGGGCGGCTTGTGCGGCGCGTACTGCCCGCCGCCGCCGGGCTTCAGGTGGTGGTAGTTGATGACGGGCGCGGCGGGGCGCGGCGCGCGCGCGAACCCGCCCGCCGGCGCCGCGCCGCCCGCGGACGCCGCGCCCGCTGCGACGCGCGGCATGCCCGTGAGCGCGCTGCGGGCCGCGGGGCGCGCGCCCGCCGCGCTCGCCTCGCACTCACCGATCCCTTGCTGCTGCGCGGACTGCGCCGCGAGCGCGTGCATGCCGCCCGCCGCGCCCGGCGACTGCCGCCCCATGCTCGGGGGCGGGTGTGCCATCTGAACGCGTTAGTTTCGAATATGAATAGAGCGACTCTGAGAACAGGAACAGGAGCGGGAGCGGGACACGGCGCGCGCGTACCTTGAGGCGCGGCTGCTGCGCGGCGGGCGGCTTGTGCGGCGCGTACTGCCCGCCGCCGCCGGGCTTCAGGTGGTGGTAGTTGATGACCGGCGCGGCGGGCGGGCCGCCCCCCACCGGCGGGCCCAGCGCGCCGCCCACGCCCGCCATCGCCGCCGCGTTGCCCACGGCGCCGCCCGCCGCGCCCGGCGACTGCCGCCCCATGCTCGGGGGCGGGTGTGCCATCTGAACGCGTTAGTTTCGATTATGAATAGAGCGACTCTGAGAACAGGAACAGGAGCGGGAGCGGGACACGGCGCGCGCGTACCTTGAGGCGCGGCTGCTGCGCGGCGGGCGGCTTGTGCGGCGCGTACTGCCCGCCGCCGCCGGGCTTCAGGTGGTGGTAGTTGATGACCGGCGCGGCGGGCGGGCCGCCCCCCACCGGCGGGCCCAGCGCGCCGCCCACGCCCGCCATCGCCGCCGCGTTGCCCACGGCGCCGCCCGCCGCGCCCGGCGACTGCCGCCCCATGCTCGGGGGCGGGTGTGCCATCTGAACGCGTTAGTTTCGAATATGAATAGAGCGACTCTGAGAACAGGAACAGGAGCGGGAGCGGGACACGGCGCGCGCGTACGAGCTCTCGCGCACGCACGAACGTCGCGCACGGAGCCGCGGCTCGGACTGACCGCGGCGCCAAGTGCGGCAACAGCGCGCCGCTCCTCCGCGGAGGTGCCGATGCCGTAACCAAACGGAACTCCTTTCTCTAAAATTGTACGACAGCGCGATGGCGGGCACACGCGCGCACGCCGCGACACGCAGCACGCGGTTGATACGTTATTTACATACATTATGAATTAAGAAGTTTTAACATATCTTGTGCAATAACGATTTAAAAATCATTGCAGAACGGACGGTCGATAGCGGCGGAATAACATCACTAAAAAATAATTTCTTCGTTTGAAATAATGTTATACTTCAAACGCATCCTTTACAATGGAACATCCGCGGAGCCGCTGCTGCCGACCACTCGAATGCGACCAGTCCGAGAACCGGGATGATTGTCGATATGATTCATTAATAAAATACAATTTACGATAAACAAAATGGCGGTAAACAAATTCGAATTTACGAAATGACACGCTGACTTATGCTATTTTTTTTTGTAAATGTTTTTCACGGCTCTGGGTACGAGGTGACTTATGGACGAACGTTGTGTTGCCACACGAAAACAAATTTTCCGTTTTAGGTTTTGAAAATCATTGTGTAGTTTTTACTGTACCACTTGTATATTCTTTTTTAAAATACTTTTTATAATGTGTATGCACTTATTTTTAATGCATTAATTTTAATTAATTACACTATAAAAGCTATTCTAGTATCTAAAGAAAAATTTCAATTTGGAGACCAAATGAAGGAGAACAACTTATTTAAAACATGGCAACGCTGGATAAGCCCTGCTTCGCGAATGCACGCACACAAGTTTTACGCAACACAACCAACGCGGCGCACCCGTCCCGCTCTCACCGAGCCGCGTCACCGTCCACCGGCTAATATCAAATAGAGCAAAGCGAGCAACTTTTTCTTAAGGAATAAAGTAAGCCAAGTGTATCTATCATCTATAAATAAAAAGAATTACATGGCCTCGCTAATGAAACTGTTCAACAATTAGTAATGGTGCCGACCAGCTGCGGCGATCAGAACCGCACGTGTCACATTGTGCACGTGTCACTTTGTGCACGTGTCACATTGTACACGTGCAGCACGCGCTCACCTGCGCGCCGGCGTGCTGCGGCTGCAGCGGCGCGGGCTCCTCCGGCCCCGGGCGCACCGAGCGCTTCATCCCGCCGCCGCCGCCGCTCACCGCGCGCCCATCCCACGCGCCGCGCAGCGCCAGCACCTGCTCGACATTCACGCACCAGATCAGAGTTGTTTGAAACGGAGCGAAGACACGCGAACGGCACGAACACCGCAACGCAACGCGACCTGCGCTCGTTGTACTCACGGCGAACGGCGAACCGCTCCTCCAGTTTCTGTTTTATAATAACACTAAGTGTTCATTGCACGTTTAAGTAAAACACAATTTAGTTCGTGCGCCCGCCCGCAAGTAGCGCACCGCCGCGCGCGTCTCGCTCGGACGGCGCCGCCGCCCCCGCCCCCGCCTCCGTGTGATCATCTCGGCCCGAGTGCGCGCGCGCGCGTACGAGCTCTCGCGCACGCACGAACGTCGCGCACGGAGCCGCGGCTCGGACTGACCGCGGCGCCAAGTGCGGCAACAGCGCGCCGCTCCTCCGCGGAGGTGCCGATGCCGTAACCAAACGGAACTCCTTTCTCTAAAATTGTACGACAGCGCGATGGCGGGCACACGCGCGCACGCCGCGACACGCAGCACGCGGTTGATACGTTATTTACATACATTATGAATTAAGAAGTTTTAACATATCTTGTGCAATAACGATTTAAAAATCATTGCAGAACGGACGGTCGATAGCGGCGGAATAACATCACTAAAAAATAATTTCTTCGTTTGAAATAATGTTATACTTCAAACGCATCCTTTACAATGGAACATCCGCGGAGCCGCTGCTGCCGACCACTCGAATGCGACCAGTCCGAGAACCGGGATGATTGTCGATATGATTCATTAATAAAATACAATTTACAATAAACAAAATGGAAATGTCTATATGCAGTCAATATCAAATAATAGTTTTAGACTTATTCATACACATACGTCTTCAGATACGTATAAATAAATTTACTCGGGAAACATTAGGAGCGCTTCGACGCTGGCAACCCCGGCACGCCGCCGTGCGAGCGGGACGGGCAGACGGACGAACGCGTTTAAAACTTAATTTCTAGCTCCCGATTGATGACTCATCTCCTTTCGCGGCGCGGCGGGGCGGTGCGGGGCGCGCGGTGCCGCCGTTACAATGTGCTCGCGCTTTAACCGCTCCCCCTCACGAGGGAGTGCGCCCGCCGACGCGCCCGAAACGTCACAAGTTCTTTGCTATTTTTTTATGTTTGACCCGAGCTGATATACGTTTTTATGGAGTCCCAGAGACGGTGGCACCTCGTGGGAGCGGGGGAGTAGGACTCATTTAAGTTCCTCTTTATAGTCGACTCCATGTTAACTAATAAAGTAAATACCGTGGCGATGTTAAAGCGATGAGTTTACAGTTAGGGACGCATCTCGCGTTACCTGAAAATATGTACATACATTTATATATATATATGTATGTATATATAAGGAGCCGCACGCCCCGCGCGCGCGGCGCAGTGCGGGAGCGGCGGCCGAGTCGTGCGGAGCCGCGCGCCGCCCGGCCTCGAGACGCTATCGCGGCGGGGCTGCGCGGCGGGGCGGCGCGGCGGGGCGGCGCGGCGGGGCGCGCGACGTTGCCAGCGTTCCCCGTGCGCACTACTGCGTCTTAATATTACGTCGCCGCCATTTTGTTTAACCTCAGGTGCAACATCTGGCAAAAAATATCTATTGGCCTACTACTGGCTCACTACTCGTTGCTAGTATACAAACTTATTGTAAAATATTAGTTTACTTTATGCGCTCTCGTCCGCAACTGGCACGACGCCTTCATGTATTTAAGTGAAAATAAAGTTCAGTCGCAAACTGTAGTAAGTTTGTAAGCGCAGAGGGCGAGCATGAGCGGGACGTGGCCGGACGCGCCCCCAGGACACGCTCGCGCGGACACGTTCGTGACGGATCCGTATATTTCAACTCCATGTCCACTGTATTGATCACGCACAGTCGCCATTTTGAACCGGCACTGAGCGGAGCGGCGGCCCGCGCAGGTACGCGGTGTTGCCACGTCGCGCGCTGCGCGCTGCACGCCGCGGCTGCTCCCCGCGCTTCTATTTCCGTCTTTCTCAACCTCGCCGCACCCCGCGCCGCCCCCGCGCCGCGCCCCACACGCACAGCGACGCCGCTGAACGAAACACACGGCGTGTATCATCTACTTTTGATAACAGAGACCGTTCAGTTACGTTACTCTCGTACAAGGATGATAGCTGCAGCTCACTGCCAATCGTCGAAACCAAAAAGCTAACATTGTAAAATCGTTTCGCTCGTTCAAATACAACGGCACCGGGACACGCCGCGCCCCCGCGCAGATCGATAGCAACGCCGCCGCCCTGCGCAGCATTGTGCGCCTTATGCCGCAGGCGACAGAGGCTGCTTTGCCTCGCGCGACCCACAAACAACCCACCGACGGGCGCACACTGGCGCGCGCGTACGTCTCTAATGTTATGGCACTTTTCTAGAGTCGAAATTCCTGCAGCACGACGCGCCCCCGGCCCCCGCCCGCGCGCCCGCGCGCACTCCTCGCCGAAGGACAAAGGGCCGATTTCACATGAAAAACAAAGGGCAGCCAGCCTGTTCCCGGGACCGGCTGCTTGTTTACGACACGGTGATGCGGTGCGCTGCTCCACAACTTGAAAATCGCCATCTATTGCTCGCTCGCAGCCGGTCACAGCGCAGTGTTCGACGAAACTAAACATTATACAGCTACATGTATCATACATAGTAATAAACATCGCGGCGGGATCATTTTTAACGCTCACAAACTAATTTTTAATACATTACAATATTGAATTTACTCAAAAAACAATTAAAATGATTGTTGAAGAGTACATAGCCGAGAATCAAAAAAGACGCAATCTGTCAACTAGTTTACTTACCTGTATTTTACTAGAAACTCCTAATTCCTTCCACTAATTCACACAGGAATGACACTTTCTAAAAGATTATTCAACAATGTAAAAGCAATTTAAGAATTTGGAGCAATTGTAAATGTACAAAAACTGCTCATAACGTTCAGCACAGGTACTACGCCGTTAAACCCCGAATGCGAACTGTTAGTTTAGTTTGGGTCGGTGGACGGCGGGGAGGCGGCGGGGAGGCGGCGGGCGGACAACCGGAGAATGGCCGAGAGAGATGAAAGACTATTTTTTTAAAGTTACAATTAATTAAATGAGATCCAAATCTTAATACAAAATATTTCAAACATAAAAAACTATTTATGATTTAATAATATTAATAAGTTTCATTAAATAATTTAATTGCGTATAAAGTTATTCATTTGATTCTCGTTTTACCTATTGAGTCACAGATAAAAAAACTCGAATACATACATGAATAAAAGTAAATATATAATACACGTGAATGACATAAATTGCAACAAAATATTGTGCCAATTGACATATTTATATATTTGTAACATAATACATTTGTAGTTAAAATTAACTACGGTTTTATAGATGTCCACCCTGTGTGAAGCGTACGAGTTACCAATCACAAGCGAGTGCGTGGTTTTGACAATGGGAGATAAACGACAACACACGTAATGAACTCTTTTGAACTATTTCAATTCTTTGAGTCGCTGCGGTAGGACTATACTGTTATATTGGAAAATAGTAAAATAAATAATGCAATTTGTTTCATTATTCGTTTGTTTTTCTCTCTGTTTTTTGACGGTATCGGCGAAAATAGATCCGAAAAATTTAAAATGTCTTGGTAAGTATTTTATTTCTCAATAAACTAAGTAAACATTTAAACTATTAAGGAAAATTATTTTAATTTCAGTATGCCGTCAAACATTTGAAGAACTTAATAAAGTTATCAAGAATGTGGATAAATGGAAAAAAGTTGATGTAAGTATTAAGTACTTCCTTTCATTTTTTTAATGTTCATTTACCAAAAATAAATTTTGACGCATAGAACATAAGAAACAGTATAGTAATTACAATGTTATAGACAGGGCAACGAATTTACAAAAGATGCTTAAAACAGAGGTACCATTAATTATGTGATGAAATACAGATAAGAGACAAGTTTTCTAGTAATAGATCTCACTAAGCCAGTCGTGGAGAGAGCTATGCTGGGTGGTTCTTTAGATGGTTGAATCAGGAATGAGATCTTCAGATTCTATTGAATAAGTAAGCAAAAGTGGTAATTGGCTAGCCAGGGGCATGAAGTTTGGACGACTAACACAGACAACACAGAAAGGTTTTTTTTGAGACCACATATTTGACAGAGCAGAGGAAATGATCACCAGTCAGGTGGGGTGAGTACTTGATGAAGTTTGCAGGAAATCTATCCATGCTGACAGCATCAGATTAATTGTAATGGAAATTTATTCAGTGGCCCATGTTTAACAGTGATTGGTTGAAATTATGATGATAACAAAAAGATTGAGCACTGAACCCAAGAATACTAAGAAAATTGGCCAAATTCAATTATCTTTTGAATTGGAAGAGTGGCAAGAACTGATAAAATCTGCATAAACTTTGTAAAATGAATTGTGAGCACTGAAAAATAAAAATTTTAATAAAAAAAGAAAATTTGTACTTGTGCATATGAAATGCCCTGAAATACTGCTGAAATATAAATATCTAAAACAGTAAAAAAAAAAACTAAAATATCTAACAGATGAAACTGGAAACTTAGTTAACCTGCTACTAGTCAAATATTGGCAATCAAAACATAATACAAAATTAAGAAGTTTTCGGGAGCAGAGATGTGAGGCTTTGGAGTGAATTAAAGAAACAGAAGCAATTTCAGCTTCACAAACAATTATTGATAGTTAGAATAAGATTTGTATAGGCAAAGTGTTTCAAAGTTTAGGGAAAACTTTTAAAAATAAAATATTTATGTAACATTGAAAGGAGTACAGAAATTTAATTATATTCAAACCATTTAGAAGGCTGGCAGAGGAGTAGAGAAATAAGTGAAGTAAAAGTGGGTACTACACAATAAATAGTGTTTTATAAGATTATTTATTAAACTTAACTTAAACTTTGCTTCTAACTCACCGTTGATAAGAATGCCATGAGTATATAACACTGAATTTGCCGATGCAGATTTATTCTTTCATAAAAATAAACTTGCGCTCAAGAAGCACATTACCCAGCTTATACTAGATAAGACTTAATGATGTTCTGGGTCTGTATATATAACTAAACACTAACTATTAAGTGTAAAAATAAATAATATGTAACTATGTAAGAAATTAGTTAAAAAAAAAAACAAAAATAAATAATATTAAAAAAAAAACTACCACATTTTCGGCATAAGAATGTATATTGTTAATATTTATATTTATATTGTTATTTGTAATTTTATTTTATAGGATCTGTACTTAAATGTTGTAATTAGTTTTAGATAGATTTTCCACGTTTTCTTACAGTTATAATTAATAAATTAAAAATGTGATGGTGACGGCTTCCTGTAGTAACTATTGTATGGAGGTACTGTACTCGATTGTATGGAGATGGATTGTATGAACGGTGCTTGGCGGCGTTGGACTTCGCCCCCGCCGCGCGGCGTGTTGCGTGGAGTCGCCGGACAGGCCCGGACAGAAGCACGGGGCGCCGTGCCCAGTCCGGTACATCACACGGAGTGGCCGCCGAGGAGTGCGGTGTTTTATGCTCGTGTAAACTTATTTTGAACTGTCTATTTGCAGGTCGGCAATTTCAGAATGGATGCAAGTGGCAACACCATGCAGCAGAAGGTGCCGGCCCATCGTTCCGCCGTGTACATCTCCGAGCTGATCGACGACATCTGTGAGTATCGCCGGGCGCGCTGACGGCGCCTCGGAGCGAACCCACCAGCAGCGTCGCGTTGCAGGCAAGAAGATGGACGACTACGTGCGCGTGTACTACAAGGCGACGGGCAAGCTGGCCATCATGCAGCTCATGACGGAGAGCGGCGGCATGAACCCGGACTTCTCCAAGACCAAGTTCGTCACCGACGACGACCTCAACAAGAGCCTCGAGTACTACGTGAGTAACGCCGCCGCCGCGCGGCACTCGCTGCGACCGCGACGCGCTTTTTTATCTATATTCATTATTTTATTAAACACACATACATAAAAAATATTTCGCCAAACTGGCAAGCAGTTTGTTGGCGATACGTTAATGCACTCGCTTAACTAACAATATATATTACCAAGTACGTGGATCCATAACCAACCACAACACAATAGATATAATAATAACAATAACTCATTACATGCAATGCACACGGTACAAACAGAAAAACACACGTATACATATATAGACTATATTATTTATTTTTATTTTTTTACACACTCAGTGTCAGGGTCGACTTGATGCCTTTGGCATTATCTGCCAGTCTACCTTGGGTTGTGCAGAGAACATACGAGGTAGGTGCGAAAAAAAAGTTAATAAAAAAGTAAAAAAAAAGAAACAAAATAATAAATACAATACAAATATTATAAATACACATATAATGTATTATAAATATAAATAATACACGTACACAATATAATTTATATATATATAAATACAAAGATATGAAAAAATACATACATAAAAGATTTGTTCATTGCAACGTTGAGAAGTTCCCGAACTTTTATCTTAAATGTGAGACGATTAGTTGCTGCTCTGATTTCGAGAGGGAGCGCATTCCAGAGAAGGATACTACTTTGAATAAGGAAGGAAGAGTGAACAACGTGAGAGGTGTGCGACGGACATAAAAGAAGGGAGTATTCACAGTTCCTAACGGCCACTCCCCCGGCTTCCTCTTGGACGTCGCCCGCGCGTCGGAACCGCCGAGACGTTCCCCGTAGTCACTTGCGGAGAGGACCGGCCCCGAGCGGCCCGCCCGTGAAGCGTTCTAAGTTTTAAATAGAATATTTTGTGCTGTTCAGTGGCTAATAAATAATGTTACTTCCTCATGCGTGGGTATGATATTACGTTTCTACGCCGTATTTTTTATTACATTTATCTTTGGTCTGTCTATCAACAAGTTTGTGTTTGTGTGCGCAGTGCGAGCGCATGTTCGAGGAGAACGAGGACGAGATCACGGAGCTGTACGCGCGGCGGCCGCACGACGACCTCATGCCGGACGCGGAGCGCGCGGTGAGCACGCCGGGCCCCCACCCGCCACCACCCGCCACCACACAGCGCACCCTCACGCCTAGTTAACGTTCCTCTGTTGCGTATCCAGATCTGCTTCGAGCAAACGAAGTACTGCGAGACGTGGATGCTGCCCGGCGCTGAGGACACCACGTGGACGCCCGAGATGGAGGCCGAGTACGTGAAGGTACGCGCGGTGGTCGGTGAGCGCTGAGCACCGCGGCCGGAGCCGGAGTGACGAGGTGTGATGCTCGCAGGTGCACGGGCCGGACCCGTACGGCTTCGGCGGGTTCGCGGGCGCGGGCGGGGCGGGCGCGGGCGGGGGCGCGCCGGACGAGCTGGACGAGCCGGACGTGCCGGACGTGCTGGGCGAGCCGGACGACGAGCCGCAGCACGAGGAGCTGTAGCCGCTCTGCAACCTCATCGTAAAAGTTTATTCTGTAATTACTTTACTGCGCGACTGCTTTCAAAGATATTACAAAATAAATCATTCCATTTTCACAAAATATACAGTTTAATTATTTATACGTAATGTAGTTTTAATTTAACATTTTATTTTATATCCGCACTCGTGAATTCACAAGAAAATTAAAAACTAGGAGTACATACATTCCGGACACGTTGCCACGAGTTGAAGAGGGGTTTTGATGAGACGTCGTTGAAAGGATCGCTCAGTGCGTGCTCACGAGGGCCGCTCAGGGCGCTCTGTGTGGAGACTGGTGCAGTGAGAGATATTCATATCAGTTTTATTTGTACCGAGCACCTGGACTCCCTCACTTGTGCAGAGTGTATGTAAAACTGAAGAAATAAATACATGTTGAAAGAGAGAACATCATTGTCATTATCATTTCGTTTAGATTCTCTTTACATATCTTCTTGTCGCTAAACTCCTGTTAAACTGGTCCATAACAGCGATAGTCAATCCCACATACGTCCCTGCACGTAAAGTGTACACGCATTTACTGTCTGATGCTGGATATGGATAACATCCACCACAACCTGAATATCGGGACCTGATACCCGCGACGGCATAACATCCATCACCCCTGACCTCACAGCTTTGCACTGTTACTGTATACTTACTGGTCAACAGTTTAGATAACGCTAAAAAAAAGGCAAATGAAACTTAAAATTAAATTCATTAAATATAAAAGTTACAATTTAAGCTACGACTAATTGGTGCTTAATGGTCAGCGATTGAAGGAGAAGTGATGACCGTCAGTGAGCGCGAGTCGCCGCGCGGCCGGACGACCCGCCCGCCTGCAGCACCCGGGCCGGCGGCGACGCACCCACTTCCTAGTAAAGTAGGTTGCGTAACGCGCTTTACAATAGCGAGGCTTTAAACTACAAAAAAATTAAACTCGCTTTACACAACTGATTCTCACACACAACCATCACCGCAGTGATATAAACATGTTTTAATATCGGAGGTACAATTTTAAACATGCATGCTTCGATGAATAAAGACCATTGGGAATATCAAAATGACTTACGTGACCTTAATAACGACCAGCACTGGATATCACATCCAAATCATGTCACTGTTTACGCGCACTCGCCTTGTATAGTAGATCGCAGGGGCCCCGTTCTTACAAGTACCCGCCGATCGCACGTGCGGCCGACGACTATGTACAGAGGCTTCTTATACATAGTATCGTACTGCACACAATGGGTTTCATGAAATAAACAACTATGCGCCGACCAGGACAGAACGGATAACTCGCGCTGCCCGGCGACATCTTTAGAGAACTGTCGCCTGCCTAATTAATTAATATTTACTCATTTTGGTTTCTCGCGACACTTCTTGCCCAATCTTATTTCTGCATGTATTCTTTCCCTTGAATATCTGGGACAATCTATAGGAAGGTGAAAGGAGTCTAACATTTTCTTCAAGGTCGGGAGCGCCGGTTACCGCCGCTGCATCTCTTTGCCTGTATGCATCACTCCAATTACAGCGGGTTTGTAATCTAAGCGTGTTTTTTTAAATAGAAATGGGACATGGATAGTCAGGTGCTGTTTTTAGCGTCTTTGGCCAGTCTATCTGCACGCTCGTCACCTTCGATTCCGACGTGTGCTCTCACCTAGAATGCTTTCACTGTTTTATTAAGATTTTTAAACTTTCGGATGTTTGTACGCATTCTGTATGGTAAGGAATGGAAAGTTGAGGAGCTCCGCAGAAGTTCTAAGGCTTACCTGGAACCGCTGAACATGTTAATCTTACTGTCTTTATATTTATTGAGAACTCAGCTGGTTTAAGCAATGCACAGGGCTCCGCTTTTAAGACAGTACAAAACGCCCCTAGTTTTAAACTTCCCGCTGGATGTCTTCCTTGCAGATCTAACCTACTCTCGAAATAAAATTACACCTCTCTGTCCTCTCTTCCGAAGAACGGTCTTAGGCGCAAATTCACGAACACCAAGATTGTGCGGGATCATAAAGAGTTGCAGTGACATGGACAGTGCGGGCAAGTTTTATAAACAAATCTAACGACATTTTCATTAAAATTATCCTAAATTCAGCACTAAGCATGCCTTTTTTTGCTTTGTTAATTTATTATTAATTGTATTTTTTTTATCTTTTAGTTTGTTGTACTTTTTTCAATAGTTGTGCATGTGCAACTAGCCTGTAAGAGATTGTTACGCCTATGCAATTGTATATAGTCTGCGTATATTAAAAGCTTGTTTTAGGTACAACAGTTGTTAGCTGGTCAAAATAAATAAATAAATAAAGACTGAAACAGTTCCAACCATACAACAAGCCAACTGTTAACTGCAGACGCGTAACAGAAAAAATGGCGCGAGAAACGGTAATACAATCGAGGAATCGGTTCAAGGCGGGGTTGACAAGGTGCAATACGTGTGGAGGAGACGGGCTACGGGGGCGAGAAGTAGTTCGTGTCGGCAAGTGAGCGCCACAGAGGAGAGGAGAGCAGTTCTATGTCATTGTTAGCGGCTTTGAGGAGGCCACCGGCTTCGGAGACATGGCTGTAGTTCGCGAGAAGAGAAGAGAAGAGCGCAGTGGGCGGCGGGGCGGCGGGGCGGCGGGGCGGCGGGGCGGATTGTTATCCATCGCAAGGAATGTACAGTTATGTATAAAAGTGTAAAGCCGTGTTTGTTTAAACGCGGCGCAGTCCCGAGGATCAATTTGTACGTGCTCATTGTAGTGTATTGGAATTAATAGTGAAACACACAACACGTCGGAACAAAGTCATTTATTTTACATGTTTGATTCATATACCCACATACATCCCATTGTCCCCCTCTTAAATATAGGTTACATTTTCCTTTCTTTTTACAAATACCAAAACCAGAACATTTATATCTAACTATAACTATTAACTTAAGTTTCTCTCTTTTTTTTTTTTTTTTTTTCACCTTTTTACATTAACATATCAGTGTACATGATTGTTGCAAGATTGACATAAAAAAAATTATTCTACACCATATCTCTGCACGGGGAATCGAACCCGCTGAGATTTCCTTGGAGTAATGTTATCACCTAGATTATTTTTAATATTTTCACCTAGATCAAATGTAGCTTGTGGAAAGATATCTACTTTATTTTTTTCAAGTCGGTCTTCGATTTCTGTTCGCGAACGTAAATGGTCCCCGTGGCGGACCCATTTTAATCCGTCCGATAATTCTACTTCGTATATATTGTTGCCTTTAATACCAAGGACCATTGCTGCGGCCCACTTATTACCTTTTCTAAAATCACGAGCCCATACAAAATCGCCCGCCTTCCAACGTTTCTCCGTTCCTTTAATTTCTGCGCGGTTTTTAGAGCGGTCGGACATATCTTCAACTAAATCGTATTTTAATAAATCCAATCGCGATCGCAGACAACGTCCTAACATAAGTCTGGCTGGAGTATCTCCAGTTGTGCAATGAATGCTATTACGATAGTCTAATAAAAAACGTTGGAGAAAAATATTTGGCGCGACTTTTTCAAAATCTGCTTTTTTAAGGGCCTTCTTCACAGTTCGTACCGCATTTTCCGCTTCCCCATTAGAAGACGGATGGTACGGTGCCGCCGTAACATGAGTAATGCCATTCCTTAATAAAAAAGACGTAAATTCCTCCGAACCAAATGGTGGTCCATTATCAGAAACTAATTTCTTTGGTAATCCGAATCGTGAAAATATTTCGCGAAGTTTATTTATAGTATTAGATGCAGTTGTAACAGTCATCGGTGTGACTTCTATCCATTTAGAAAAACTATCAATAATAAGTAAATAAGTTACAGTACGGAAGAAAAAAAATCGATGTGAATCCGTTCAAAAGGTTTAGCCGCGCATGGCCAAGGAACAGCCGACAATCTGTTCGGCATATCGGCTGTCTCCGCACATATTTTACAAGATGCACACATCTGTTCAATATCATGATCGATCCCTGGCCACCACAAATAACTTCTAGCGAGTCCCTTGCACTTAACCACCCCTAGGTGAGAACCATGTAACTCCTTTAGCACTTTATCGCGTAATGCCTCTGATATCACCACTCGACAGCCCCATAGTATACAACCTCCTTCCAAAAATAAATCGTCGCGTCGCTTATAATACGGTGCGTATCGGTCATCAGGAGGACCCGATGCGGGCCATCCCGCTTTTATGAAATGACTTACTTTTGATAAGATTTTGTCTTTTAAAGTTTCCTTCCGAATTTCTAAAGCGCGAACGGGAAAATAATTTTCAATAAAATTAATATAAACGTTATCATCATTTTGTCTAAATTCGTCAACTGTATTTAAAGGCAATCTAGACAACGCATCTGCACGATTACCAGAAGATTTGACGTATTGTATTTCAAACTGATAACCCGACAACAAAATGGCCCATCTAACTAATCGACCCGCAGCCGTGTGCGGTAAATCTTTTTTTGAACCGAATATAGTCACGAGCGCTATATGGTCTGTTCGAAGAATAAATTTTCGGCCGTATACATACGAATGGAATTTTTTTACCCCAAACACAATAGCTAGCGCCTCGCGCTGCACCTGACTGTAGTTGGCCTCCGCGGGAGTGAGCGTGCGCGACGCGTACGCGATGGGCCGCTCGCCGCCCGCGCCCTCGCCCCGCGCGCCCTCGCCCCGCGCGCCGTGCGCGAGCACCGCGCCCACCCGCGCGCGCTCGCGTCGCACCACAGTATTAACGGCAACCGTTCATCATAATGAATAAGGACCGGACACCTACTTAATGACAATTTTATATTCTCGAAAGCTTTGTCATGCTCCTTCTCCCATTGCCACTTTGAATCTTTCTTTAACAAGATATAGAGAGGAAATAATATTTCTGCAATATTTTTGATAAATTTAGAATAGAAATTTACCATTCCCAAAAAAGATTTTAATTCTGTTATATTGGTCGGGTGTGGTGCCTTCAAAATCGCTTCCACTTTCCGCATATCCGTACTTATACCGTGCTCTGAAATGACATAACCTAAATATTGAACTTCCTTGGAAAAAAATAAACATTTCTCTTTTCGAACCGTTAATCCTGCCTGAGATAATCTACTTAAAACTGTATTTAAATTTTGAATATGTTCTAAGTCCGTTAGCCCCGTTATTAGTATGTCATCTAAAAAATTTGTAACGTGAGGTATTCCAACTAAAAGCCTTTCCAATATACGCTGAAAAATTGAAGGGGCCGACGATAACCCATAGACTAATCTATTGTACACGTAAAGACCTCTGTGAGTGTTTACCACTGTGTAAATCTTAGTATCGTCGAGTTCTATTTGGCTGTACGCTTCCGATAGGTCTATCTTCGAAAAATGTTTCCCTCCACTTAAATTATTGAATAAACACTCTGCGCGTGGTAATGGATATCTATCGACTTCTAAAACAGGATTAATTGTACTCTTATAGTCACCACAAATCCGCAAAGCCCCATTACTCTTAAGAACTACCACTAGACACGACGCCCAGTCAGCAGACTGGAATGGGATGTATGTGGGTATATGCATCTAACATGTAAATGAACTATGTGGGTAGATGCATCACAGACCAGCAAAATAAATGACTTTGTTCCGACGTGTTGTGTGTTTCACTATTAATTCCAATACACTACACTCATGAAGCCCCGCCGCACGTGCACGTGCACTAACAGTATACTGCACAGCACGCGGGCGCACGCGCACCGCGCCGCAGCAGCTGAGCTGTTTTTTGCCATATTTATAGGAAAATCTTATGTTAGCTATATCAGATAGAATAGTAAAAGATACAGTATTTTGTATTATTTGCAACGCCGCGGGGGCGCAGGTGCGGACGCGTCGCCGCGCCCCGCAGCGCACTCGAAGTCGCATTGAATCAGTTGCGTGCGCGCCCGAGCGCCCGCCGCGCCGCACTCGGCGGAGGCAGGACATAAATCAAATTCACTTCCAAATGTAACAAATTTAATGTGTTCGTCTAGCACACAGTGCTCTCCCGCACTTTAATATAACATCTCAGACTCACGAAATGCGTGAATATTATATACATTCGATATGTATAACATTACGTGTAAATTGTATCAAAACTAATTTCCCACCCCTCCTATACACCCAACCCGCTCCCCCCTCGCCGCCCGCCGTACAATACGAGCTATAGAAAATATTATAAAAGTCATTTTGTTTGAGGTAAAGTAATGAACTGAGCAACAGGCAGCAGCCGCCGCAGCAGGGGCAGCAGGGGCAGCAGGGGCGGCAGCGGCAGCAGCAGCAGGAGGGCGGGTGGCCGGGCGCTAGCAGCAGGGCGGGCGCGGCGCGTGCGCGGGGCGCGCGGCGGGCGGGCTGCACGCCGGCAACTCCACGGCGCCGGTGGCTGCGTCATGCGAACGAGTAAATTAAGTTACCGCGGCGGTGGCAGCTCCCGGCAGCTCCCGCGCAGCCCCGTGTCAGCGGAGTGCCGGTAGCTGCGAGGCGCTGTGAGCTGGGGAATTACAGCGGTAACGAGACTTGACGCCTCACGCCTCACGTCGCGAGGTGCGCGAGGCGCGGGGCGCGGGGGGCGCGAGTGGTTCGGACCGCCCGCCTCTTCGAAACTGATTTTTATTTTACTGAAAAAAAATTACCTTTACGATTTCGAAAGAAGTGCAGCGAGTTGGGCGTGGCGTCCTCGTGGAGCAGCAGCGGGCTACGGCCAGCCCCGCTCGATTAACGACTGGCTTTCATGGTGGTTTGCAATTTTTGATCTTACCGATTTCATAACCGGCCGGCCGACCCCGCGCCGGACTGCATTTGCTTTGATCCGCGCTTCTTGCTGTCAACCGCTGCGATGATCTTTTCCGATTCTCGCGAATTGAGGCCGGCGCTCGCGGGTTCGCAACAGGCACCCGCCCGATGTCGAGCGGAGCACCCGCCGGCGAAGGCGCGGCTCGGTGCGAACTTTGCCAACGGAAGCGACACCTTTCGGAGAACATTTATCGAGCGTGGCGTACCGTGGGCGGGGCGCGGCGGCGGGCGCGGCGCGGCGGCGGGCGCGGCGGCGGCCTGCAGCAGCGCGCGCGCCGCGCTCACGAACACGTGCTCGATCCCCTGCGCACAAGGCACACGCGTCAGCGGCGCGCGGCCCCCGGCTCCGCTCCCCGGCTCCCCGCCCCCCGCCGTACCTGGTCGTGCAGCGCGGAGGTCTCGGTGTACGCGGCGCCGAGCGCGGCGGCGTAGCGCGCGGCCTCGTGCGCCGGCACCGCGCGCGCGCCGCCCAGGTCCGCTTTGTTGCCCACCAGCGTCAGCACCAGGGGCTCCGGCACGTTGCTGCGGACAGCGCGAGACGCGTGTGCTTCATCAATTGCATTACCAATTCAATTGTGCGGCGGGTGGTGTTCTGCCAGTATCACTGTTGGCGTACCTCTGCAGCTCCTTGACCCAGCTCTTGATGGCGGTGAAGCTGGTGACGCTGGTGATGTCGAAGACGAGCAGCGCGGCGTTGGCGTTGCGGTAGTACATGGGCGCCATGGAGCGGAAGCGCTCCTGCCCCGCCGTGTCCCACACCTGCGCGAGCGCACGCCTCAGACCACCTGCGGGCCGGGGGGAGCGGGCCGGGGGGAGCGGGGGCCGCCGCGCCGCGCCCCGCTCCCCCCGGCCCGCTGGTGTGACGAAACCACAAGTAGTCTGCAGGAGGCGGCCGCGGCGGGGAGCCCACTTTCGTTACGAGGCGGCGGGAAAAATGAAAGTTTGTGTAAAACATAAGACAATGTGTCAGATCTGCTGTGGAGCTGGTGTGGAGCTGGTGTGGAGCTGGTGCACAAATGAATTAGTTCCAGGAGTGCGCGGGGCGGGGCGGGGCGGGGCGGGCGGAGCGGCCGCGGAACTAATACTGGCAGCGTACCTGCAGTTTGACCCGGGCGTCCTCCAAGTTGATGTTGCAAGTGAAGAAGGAGGCGCCGATAGTTGGCGAGATGTGCTTGGAGAACATCTTGCCAATGTAACGCACCACCAGGCTCGTCTTGCCCACTCCTGCAATTTAGTTACCCTCGTTCCTGTATCGGTGCCGTGACCGGGTGTCCCACTCTCCCGTTTCAATACTCATTATCTTTTACCGATCATCATTTACATGTCACTCATGCGAACAGAGTCGAATCATGCTACTGCTCCACGAGGTGGCTCCGACCACAGCGCTCACCCCCGGCCACCTCGCTCTCATGTGCATGGCTCAGCTCTGATCTTCACCCCATCTAGAGCCGAGGCAGTGAGTGCAACTTAAATGAAAGATCTAAAGTATTGCTCTATCTATTTAATTACTTGTAAATAATTGATACTTCACACCAATAAGTTATTTTTAAATAAAAAAAATGTTTAACAGGAAATATTGTGAGTGGGATGAAACCAGCAACGGGACACAGGGAACTTCCTGACGGACCTGTTGTTGCCGCTATGCAAATCATTTAATTTGTTAATTTTTTAAATTTTTCTGAATGCAGAGACTTTCTTATGGAATCTCCAATAATAAACCAATTCAAAGACTTACAAATATATAATTATGGCAAAAGTTTAATTTCTCTTCATTTAAGTAATCTGGTACAACTGTGTCAGGACAAGAAAGACAAAGATTACACTACATAACCTTTACTGCACATTTAAAATGTTTTCAATTTTCCGCTTGTGAGATGATACATCCAATCATGTGTTGATTGCTCATAGAATTAACTATTAAATGGCTCCCGGACTACAGGAAATGAGCTGTAACATTTGATAAAGAATGATTCATCTGAGTAGGGGACCTTGTTTATGAAACAGTATTGGTTATACTTTAAGACGCCTCGGTGGTGTGCAGTAAGCACGTCTGTCAATCAGTACCAAACAAGGGAATAACCAGCAGACTAGCACGGTGCCCAAACATTTGATGAGATCATGGGCACAACATTGATAGTCTCAAGTAAGTTACATCTCCTTCAGAAATATATACTTATGTGTGTAAAAAGATTATGCATCAACACTTATGTGGTAACAACTAATACTTCATTTTACTAAACTACAGTTTAATTCCAACATTTCTTGTCATGTCTGGCGAAACGAAATAACTTTAAAATTATTGAAATAATTTTCCGCAATATAAGGAAATATCTTTTTCCGGAACAATTTACCTTGTTTCGGTGTAGACGCCTGCTACTGACTTAACTTTGATTTAATATTGTTGTAACAAACAATGATTTAAAGATTATTGTATACGACTTACCTTACGACTTACTTACACATGACCAGTGTTTATTACATCTGGTTCATTGTTTGCCCATTTCCTGTATATCACGAAGTTTCGTAATCTACTGCTCGTTTTGTTGGTGTAACATACAAGTAATTAAATTCAAAACTGGTACCTTGGCAGCCTAAAACGACGATTTTAGCTTCTATAACTTTCATCTTGTCATCGTACATACATAGCGCGTTCATACGTATATAAAAATTTAATTACTTTGTCTTAATATTACAATCAAACTGCATGATTTGTTGTTCAAAATCTACGTAAAGTGTTTTTTTTTTTAAAAAGCGTATCACTCCTATTGTTTCATTGGATGTACTGACAAATTGGATTTTTGATAACTTTTAGTTTTTTCTAGATAAAAGCAAACGTTAAGTGACCGTGCTGCCAAGCTTCACGCGTGATTATCGACAAAGAATTTTTTATTTTCTATAAGTAAAATCTTTATACCGTGACGAAAATTAAATAAAAATTAATAAAATGTTAGGTAAAAAAATTACAGAGTATGATTAAAACGTCTAAAAGTATATTTACGGCTCAACATTTTTGGGACCCATGGCTAAGAGCACCCTCTATCGAGTAAATTTTTAAACTCAAAAAAAAATACTAATTTAAAATAAAGATTCTGTTTTTTTTGTTTTTTGGAAAGATGGTCGCTTGAAGTCGGAAGGATTTTTTCGTTGCCATTAATCCAAGATATTGACTGATTGATTATTTGTCTAAATATTCCCCTAGAAGAACATAAGATTCAAGAATAGATCAAGTCTCGGTTTGATTTTCATATTTCAGTATATATAGTGATCAGGATAGTCAGTTGTTAATAGTTAGCTTGTATTAGTATTTTAGTTTATTTGTTTTTTTATTTATAAATACGTAGAATAGGTTTTCTTTTTTTATGAACGAACCCCCTGACCCGGGGGGCACAGTGCTCCCCGCGGCGACTTTTGTAACTATCGCTTCGAATGAATCTGGCTTGGATTCAGATTGTTCGTCAGTATCCAAAAAAAAGTTAAGCGAGCTGAGCTACATAAACTATGCAAACATTGCAATAAAAGAAAGCGTAAGCGTAATTCCGACACAAATAAAACCACCGACTGTCTTTGTAAAGATCATGTAGAAAGCTCTGATAATTTACTAGTCTCTCGCTCTGAATCAGCTATCCCTCAAAGCGGTAATTTCAAAGCCCCCACACAAATTAGCAGACCTAAATATGGTTCCAATGATCCTGGACCCTATGTCTTACATGTCCAAAAAATACAGACCACTGAGAATGATGGTACTATGTTGCACCCACTAGAATTTGGAAGGTTTTTTAAAAAAAAACTCCTTTAAGAATTTTATTAATGGAAGCGTAAAACGGATCGGCAGAAACAGAATCACACTGTCTTTTAATAACTATGCGGCTGTTAATGAATTTATTTCTTCTAGCATCTTAGCTTCTTATTGTATGAAAACATTTATTCCTACTTTTAATCTAACAAAAATGGCTATAGTGAACGGAGTCCCGACTGAGTGGTTTCCAGAAGAAATAATTGAGAATACTAGTGTGCCTGTTGGGTGTGGCAATATCATTAAAGTTAGAAGATTAAATTATAAAGCATTTGTAAATGACATACCTACATGGAAGCCATCCCAAAGAGCCGTCTTGACTTTTGACGGTCAAGTATTACCTGAACGAGTTTTCATTTGTTATAATTCTTTGCCAGTTGATCTTTACATTTACCCTACCATCCAATGCTATAACTGTTGTCGATTTGGACATACAAAATTTCAGTGTAGGTCAAAACCTAGATGTTTTAAGTGTGACCAAGAGCACTCCGGTGAGTCATGTAATGTGGAAGAAGATCATGGTTCTTGTTGCCTATGTGGTGGACTTCATTTTGCTTCTTGCAAAAGTTGTTCTGAGTACTTAAGGCAAAATAAGATTAAAAAAACAATGGCAGAGAGCAGCATATCCTATTCTGAGGCATCTAAATTACTCCCTCCTTATCATATAATTTCCAAATCATATGCAGTTATTCTGCGCTCAATTCCAAGCAAGTCACCTCCTGGTGAAATTATAGCATTGCCTGGTTCACCACCTCACTCCATTTCTTACAAAAAAACTGTGTTCCTAAAACCCAAATCCCCCCAAAAATATATTAAAGGTTATGACCAAGAAGCACATGAATCCCTAGTAAGGGATTACAATACTCTAGAACCTTCTAAAGGTTGTGCATTGCAATCGCCATATAATCCAAATAATCCACAAAGTTTAGAAGAATTAATCACTGTTTTAATCAATCTACTTTCCCAATATAATATTTCTTTATGACCCATTCTGCTAATATAATACAAACTTGCACTAATAAAAATAATGAAAATCATGGACAGGATAATCCAATGGAACGGCAGAAGTGTAACAAATAAAAAACATGAAATTATTTATTTATTATTTATTTATTATTTATTTATTATTTATTTATTCATATTGCTAATATTTTCACTCCTTTTATAATCTCTTTATCAGAAACCTGGCTAAAGCCAGAATATACATTCAAAAACCTTGGTTATTCTTGTATAAGAGATGACAGGGCTGATGGGTATGGCGGTGTGTGCCTACTTATCAGGGGCTCTTGTACAATTTCCCTCTTTCCTCTTCCTTCACACAGTGATAGGTTTTCTATCATTGCTGCTATCGTTGATCGTATCTGTTATGTTTCTGTCTCACTCTCACTGCTTTTACAGTAAAAGAGTCACTGTAGCGTTTGGAAGAATGTGTTGGTGTTTTAAGAAGTAAGAATTTAGAAGAACGACATTGAGCTTCGCAGGGCACGACATGCTCAAAGCGCTTCCACAGGTAAGGAGGAGCAAGAGGACTAAAAAGTAAAAAGTAAAGAAAGGATAAAACATGCAAATCCCGTCGTCTTCGAATGGGTAGCCAATTCAATTGAGCTCTGTACTCGGACACGCGTTCAAATTTTCGCAAGCCAAAAATATATCGAATGCATAGATTTTGGAGACGTTCAAGTTTATTAAGTAGTTCCTCTGTAGCGTCAAGAAAACATACATCGGTATAATCTATATGGGGAAGAAGAAGCGATTGAGCTAAAGATATCTTTGTTTTAAAAGGCAAAAAGAATTGGAGACGTTGAGACTGAAAGGAGTAGTTAACTTTTTTACTAATGTTATTAATGTGAGCAGACCATGACCAGCGACTGTCAATTGTAAGGCCTACATTTTTTGCTGTATTCGTATATGGAATTACAAAGTTGTTGTAATAAACTTGTGGGAGATTTATATGACTTAATCGGTTATGAAAATATGAGCTACCGATAATCATAACTTGGGATTTTGTCGAGTTGACAAAAAGGCCAAAGGATTTTGACCAACTACTAATATTATCTAAGTCTGCATTTACCATAGCAATAGCTTCCGAAATATCCTCAATATGGAAGTGACGATACAGCTGTAAATCATCAGCATAAAGATGATACTTGGGGGATAGCACAGAAGTAAGGCCATTAATAAAAACAGAAAAAAGGAGCGGTGAAAGCACACCTCCTTGTGGAACTCCAGCGTCTAATTCACACCACCCAGAGAAATCCTCATTACAGCGGATACACTGCGAGCGGCCTTTTAGGTAAGAATCGAACCAGGAAACAACCGAGGGTTCCATATTAAGAGACGCAAGAACGCCGATGAGTATATCATAGTCGACTGAAGTAAAAGCACTGCTGGAATCTAGTAATGTTAAGACAGTAAGACATTTATTGTCCATTGCTTATCGAATGTCATCGGTAACCTTAATTAAAGCGCTAACTGTGCTGTGACCAGGTCGAAAACCGGATTGAAACGGACACAGTACGACATTGAAAGATAGGAAAAGGGAAATTGTTTTTGGACTACATTCTCCAGTACTTTGGACAAGACAGAAAGTATAGAAATAGGGCGAAACTGAGACAAAGAGGTAAGATTAGGTGTATTTGGCAACGGAAATACATAAGCCTTTTTCCAGCAGGAAGGATAAGAGCCAGTTTTAAAAAATAAATTTATAATATAAGTAATTATTGGAACCACTTCGTTAATGACAGGCTTAAACATCTCAATACTCAGATCATCAAAGCCGGAAGCTTTAGAGGAAATTGAAAGAATATTTTTTTTTATTTCATACTCAGTAACTGGTCTAAATTTAGAAGGAGCAGATTTCGGTTTAGGAACATTGGAGAGATTAGCAAGAGTAGAAGATTTAACGAAGTCTGTAAGCACAATAGGAGTTTTAGAATAAAGTCGGTTCAGTTCGGTCAGGTCAAAAGGAATATTACAGCTATTAGAAAACTTACCCACGCCAAGATTACGCAGAAATTTCCACACCTGAGAAGGATTCCAATTTTCAATTGAGTAATGGATATATCTTCTTTTAGCATTGCGACACAACTTACTACAGCGATTCCGGAGTATTTTAAACTTTAAAAGACTATCATTGGTAGGATTCTTACTATAGTTACGTTTAGCCTTATCTCGCTTCGCCATAAGCTCTCTAATAGATAATGTAAGCCAGGGAGCTGGAAAATGTTTAACCCTCACTGGCTTCACGGGAGCATGCTCATCATATAAACTTAACATGATTTTGTTAAAGGCACAAACCTTTTCATCTATGCCTTCTGAACCAAGAACAGGAGACCAATAATTTTTATTCTTGTCCTTATAAATTAGTTAAATTCCAATTATTCTGATCATTTTTCAAATTTATTTTCGGTTATATATTCTTTTGTGTTATACGTCTACACTTGTCATTGGCTCACGCACAAACCGTGCTTATGCCATCATTTGGGAAGAAGAAGAAGATTCTCTTTTCTTTCTTGACATACAAGAATTAAGTTTACTTCTTCCGAATGACATGACAGTAAAGATAGAATAGAGATGATGTAATAAAATGTACTCGTACGTCATAATAAACTTCATTGAATTATAAATTAATAACATTCTGGAGGCGGATAGGTTATAGTAATAAAAGGAATTACTAATTGGCGATGACGTATTGAAGAGTCTTCATTTCGGAATTCACCGCTATGTATACTAATTGATGTTAACAATTTTATGAGTTCTTTTACAAATTTGACTATAAATCAAAATTTAATAGAACAGCTATATACAAGGAGTTTATAACAATTCTAATGTGCCGTTACATTATAAATGGAAACTGCAACTTGCAGCACCTGCTCCGAAGCTCATATCTTGCACAGCAGTTCATACAGCTTCCCGTGTGTGGCGTGATTGTTATTTGCAAGTTTTGGAACTTATCCTATCCATTCCAAGAGCTTTCATTTTTCTGTCTCATTTATTATCTTTTTGACTCAAACGATAATGGCACTACCTCTGTGTCAGCATTCTTTTCGGGTCCGAAGTAACCACATGCTTTGGCACTGAACAGTTTAATAGGCCCTAAAAAGAATGTCGCCATATCTTTTGGTCTTCTCCGTCTGGTACAAGATTACCTTCGTTATCGAGGAGAAGGCGGGCGCGGGCGCGGGCGCGGGCGCGGGCGCGGGCGCGGGCGCGGGCGCGGGCGCGGGCGCGGGCGCGGGCGCGGGCGCGGGCGCGGGCGCGGGCGCGGGCGCGGGCGCGGCGCGGGCGCGGGCGCGGCGTCGCGGTGGGGGAGTGGGTCCGCGCGGAGTGCGGTCGCGTCCGCCGCTACGAGAGATACAGTACTCGTTAAAGTTAAAGTTTGTTACGGTGTAAACAATTACAAACAAAAGTTAATAAAAGCCTGTGTCGAGGGTCGGAACGGAAGAGGTACAGCGGGTCTGCTGCCGCGAGATATGCGCGAAGGTCACTAGCGCGAGTACATTATCAGAGCATTGTGTGTGTTCGTGTGTGCGCGTGTCGCGTCGCGTGCGGGGCGCGGGCGGGGCGCGGGCGGGGCGCGGGCGGGGCGCGGGCGCGGGCGGGGCGCGGGCGCGGGCGGGGGCGCTGCGCGCGCACAGTGCCTCGCGGGCGCAGCCTCCATGTGGTCGTTCGCATCAGTGGTTCGGGGTAAAGTAGTGTCATAACACAAAATAGCTTCCGCGGAATACTCATTACCTTCATTATGCGACGATGATGATATTTGCAGTGTTTTTTTATTTTGAATAATAAATTAATGTAATATGTGACACCGCGAGGCCACGGCTACGAGTTTCGTTTGGTTCCGCATAAATACATATTTATGTGCAATCAGAGAGGACTCCCGGCGGTAAACACACCATCGTACGCTTGCTATTCAATAATAATCTTAAGTTATTGTTCTTATTGTGTTTCTATATGTATTAAGTAGTATACCGCGAGCAAGAGTTTGAAAATTACGTTTTATGGTCGTATATTTTTTCCAAATTTGTCATGTTCTTATTATATATTATGTTATATTGATATGTTTTAAATATGAAGTCAGATCACAAGAAAAAGTTTGCAAAAACCGTTTGGAGAAAACCATAAACAAGCTATTATGTACCGCGGTTGTCGCGTGAGTACGCTTTATATACTTACACATAGTTTTTATTCTATTTTTTTGCTAACTTTTTTTGTCTGATTTTTGATGATTGACGTCGTCATGAACAACTTCGGTGCTGCTTTCTAAATTTTGTAATAATGAACAATACACGGCTTACATCAGAGACAACCAGCGTCAACTAGCCCTATGTAGCAATCCTGTACCTGTTCAGTACACGCTGAGCCGGCGTCCGTTTGGTCATCACCTCATGTCACATCACATCACTCACATCACTCACAAAGTCTTAGGTTTCCAAGTTTTTAAGTTTCTATATTCTAACAATTATTGTTTTTATTTATCCGTTAATTGTGTGTTGCTTAAATAAATACTTGCATGTGTCTATGACTAAATAAGTTTTTTATAATTTGTTTATGATTGTACGAACTGCGCACGTATAAATTGTGGGTGTCCTTTATGAGCTCCCGAGGTTGATCCAGGAGGGCAAAATTCCCGGAAAACGTGGTCCCGGTAGACAGCGTAGGAAATGGTGTGACGACATTGCAGAATAGACCGGACAAGCTTCCTCAGCGAAGCAGACGAGTGACCACTGGCGGTTCACGGGTGGGCTCAGTGAGTAGTGGATCGTTGGTCGGAGCATCGACTGTGGTGGGCCGGAACACTCGGAGGTGGAGGCACCAGCAGGGCGGGACGGCGACAGGACCTGGTGCGGGGCACCTGCGACGTGGCAAGTGGGTTGCAATGGTGCACCGAGTCCAAGCGGGTATAAACAGAAAATGCAAGATTAAACTTACAACTCCGGTGTATTCATGGACTCGTTAGTTCCATTAAAATTGATCGATGCTAATGAAGTCATACGGTAGAATTCAAAATCCTGTTCATCACCCACTTTTGCCACCCAGTAAATTCCGGTTTTGGAAAGAACGCAAACTTGTTGTCGCTGAGCACTTGAAGGATACGACGCACCAAACCAAATCGCCGACAACAGACTGCAACGAAAACAAGATTAGTCATTAATTAACGACATCCCTGATAGATCGCAAGGTCAGCGCACATATATTGTACGAGTATATCACGGAAGCCTGATTTTATATAGACTCTCTGTTACTAGCCATAACGTATGTAGAGTATATCAATATTCGGAAATTTAAAGAGGATTACTACCATGCATACTACAAAATATATATAGAATTCAGAATTTGACGATGGTGATAGCTTGAGAAGATTAAATTTTAGATTTTAAAATAAAATCGTTTCCTTTTCCTATGATCCTTGACTTCATCTTTAATATAAAATGTATCAATAAGAAGCAAGTATTAAAAGATTCGAATAAAAACCACCACAAATAAAAAAATATGAATATGTGTGTGAAGCGCTACTTTCAGCTCTATGTGCTCCTCGTCTGATCTAATGGACGGTCGGGTGGTGACGGGTGGTGATGGGTGGTGACGGGTGGTGACGGGTGGTGGCGGGGGTGGGGCGGCGCTGCGCTACATAAATATGTTTTTAAAATTCATTGATATTGGGCTACATAGTGACCTGTGACACAGGGCCGGTGGCGGCGCTCGCGGCGCTCGCGGCGGTGGCGCCGGCGGTGATGGTGACGGTGGCGGTGGCCGCGGCGCTGGGCGCTGCCTCGGCGCAGGCGTCGCCTCTAGATGACGACGGCGGGTTAAATCTGGATCCCACGAGTACTTTATTGATAATGAAAAAATAGAAGCTAGTGTTAATAATGAAACAGACATAAATATAAGTAAATTAGACATTTTAAATACACACGAAATTGACTAGTTTCCGGGTTCGGAGCGGACACGGGCACGCCGGCGCCCGGGCCGGCCCCGGGGCGTCGGCCGGGTAGGCTGTGGCATCACCACGTCGCAGTCCCTCCGGCGGGTACATGCGGAAGTTGCGGCTCAACTTACGCATGTACCTGACGGAGGCGGCGCCTGCAGGCAACGAGTACCAGCGCTGCCAGAGGCCGGACGGCCGCGAGGGAATCTGCGTGATCTACCTGCAGTGCTTCGCCGACGACTTCACCCTGGCAAGCGGCGGCCAGATCTACCAGAACGACATCAGGTCCGGTGGCGCTTTGCTTTCACGAAACCTGCGCTGTCTCGCGGCGCGGGGCGCGCGCGGCGGGCGCCGGGCTCGCGCTCACTGTGCGCTCTTGTTGCAGGGACGGCGCCGCGCCGATAAGGTGAGCCGGCGGCGGGCGGCGGGCGGCGGGCGGCGGGGGCGGGCGCTGCTTGTGCGCTCGGCGGGTGCACAGCCGACTGTGTCCTCGTTTATAACATCTGAATGTTGCCGTTGGGTGTGCTTTCATTGGAGGAAAAATTTTAACATTATTTTCAAACGCAGTGATATTACTTAGCAACTTTGCCGACAGATGGCGCTCTAATACTCAAAATCATAGTACAGTTGCGTTGTTTTAAAATACTTATAGCCTGGCACAAAAATGACGATATCGGCGGAGAGAAAAAAAAGGGGTAATGTAATTGAAGTATTAAATTTAAATTTATGCCAAATTAATCCTTCGGTTCCTCAGTGTGAGGTTTAAAGCACGGCTGACTTTTGATTGTGGCCGCACACCGCACACCGCACATCGCACATTGTCCGACGCAGTTCTGGACCGTCCATGTTCAATTGTTTCGCTAAAACTTTAATTCCTTTTCTTCCAGTAATTGCGGGCATAACCTGTGGTGCTGCACGAACGCGAGCGCGCCCGCGCCGCAGCAGCGCCGCCCGCAGCCCGACGCGGGTGAGCTGCGTTGCTAATACTAAACGAGATGCTCTCGTCGAGCGAGGCGGCGGGGAATCGAAGCCCGTACCTTTGCATGACGTTAATGCTTTGTATTGTCTCACCGCAGAGTGTCTGCGAGCTCCGGACGACGGCTGCCCCTGGTGCGTCGCGCTCTACAGGTAGCAAACGAGGTCGTCGCACAAACGGCGGCGCGGCGCCGGGCTGCGTCGCGCCGCACACTGGCGCTGCGCCCGTCCGCAGGCGGCGGCGCGGCCGGGGCGCGGCCGGGGCGCGGCCGGGGCGCGGCCGGGGCGCGGCGCTCAATGAGAACATTCCCACAGGCCGGGCGGCGACGTGGCGCGCGGCCAGCGCACGCCGTCGGGGCTGTACTGCGCGGGCGCGCTGCTGGGCGCGCGCGCGGTGCTCACCTCCGCCTCGTGCGTCCGCACCGTGGCCGAGGAGGCGATATGGGCGCGCGTGCCGGCCTCCGCCGCGCCCGCGCGCCGCTACACCGTCGTCAACAAAGTCATCCACGAGCGCTACAACACGGGTGAGGCTGCGCGTGCGCCAGCGTGCTGTGCATTGTAACATTAACGCACGGCGGGCCGCGCGGCCAGTCGGCGCCAAATTGATCCTCGGGACTGCGCCGCGTTTAAACAAACACGGCTTTACACTTTTATACATAACTGTACATTCCTTGCGATGGATAACAATCCGCCCCGCCGCCCCGCCGCCCCGCCGCCCACTGCGCTCTTCTCTTCTCTTCTCGCGAACTACAGCCATGTCTCCGAAGCCGGTGGCCTCCTCAAAGCCGCTAACAATGACATAGAACTGCTCTCCTCTCCTCTGTGGCGCTCACTTGCCGACACGAACTACTTCTCGCCCCCGTAGCCCGTCTCCTCCACACGTATTGCACCTTGTCAACCCCGCCTTGAACCGATTCCTCGATTGTATTACCGTTTCTCGCGCCATTTTTTCTGTTACGCGTCTGCAGTTAACAGTTGGCTTGTTGCTGCGCACGCGCACCGCCGCGCAGTAGCGGCCCGGTACTTACGTTCAGTGCAAGTGTTGCAACACACATTCGCACCCGCCGCCACATCGCTTCCGCAAGTGTGGTCCATTGACCGTACGCCGGGCCACCATATAATGACGATTTTATTACCTTCTGCTCCTTACCTGATTTATTCAAATCAACTACTCACTGAGCTGCCCGACCGGCGAGCTGTCCGCTGAGCGCCGAGGCAGTGGGGCGGCCGCCTTATGCAGCAATAATTCCATGTTAGAAGTTTGAGAAACTGTGCGGCGGAGACGCCGGAGACGCCGGCGCTCGTCGTGTTACGGAACCAACACGGCGACGCTGACCGAGACCTCTCCCCCGTCCCCCCAACTCCTCCCCCGTTGCAGGCACGCACGCCAATGACTTCGGGCTCATGGTGCTAAACGAGAGGGTCTCGTTCGCGCGGAGCCCGGCCGGCGCGTGCGTGTCGCTGCGCGCGCCGCCGCGGGGCGCCTGCCTCGCCGCGGGCTTCGACGACCAGGAGCAAGTGGTGATGGTGAGTCGGCGAGGCGGTGGTGGGAAGGACGCATGGCGCCACTTCCAAATTGCATCAGCTTAACCATCGAACTGGCGATGACCACACGCCGCTGCTCTGCCTAGACGGCGATGACGGTGCGCGACGGCGACTGCAGGCCGCGCAGGCGCAACATCTCCGACGCGGCGTGCGGCGCCGTCGCCGCGGACGCGAGCTGCGCCGCGGTTCCCGGCGCGCCGGTGCTCTGCCCCCTGGCCGCCGACGAACAGGTACGCCCCATTTTAAGATCACATTATCAGCCGGGAGATCACATTATCCACCGCTGAGTGTGGGCCGCTCCGCTCTGCCGCGACTGTTACTAAAGTACACGAGTAAAGCGGATGTGGTGCGAGTGGGCGCTGCTTCTGCTAGTGGGTGTACGACGCTCCGCATCAGCCGCCCGCGGTCTCGGTGAGACGGCGGGCGGCGCGCGGCGCGCGGCGTGCAGCGCGCGGCGTGCAGCGTGTAGCGCGCGGCGTGCAGCGTGCAGCGCGCGGCGTGCAGCGTGCAGCCCGCGACGTCCGATGTTGCAGGGCGGGCGGGTAGTGGCGGGCGTGGTGCGACGGCGGTGCCTGAGCGGCGCGGCGGACCTGGGGCAGCTGCAGCAGCACGCCGGCTGGCTGCAGCAGCAGCTCGCGCGGCTGGGGGTGCCCGCCGCGCAGTACTCCGTGTGAGCGCGGCCCGCGCACGTCATGTGCTTTCGCAATAAAATTTTAGTGTTTGAGGTCAAGTCTTTCATTAAACACCTTTTCTCTCTTTCTTTCTCGCACTCCAGGTGTTGCGGTACCACCTCTCGGCAAGTTGGCCCCCAAGCGACTGCGTCACGTTCGGGAGTTGTGCAAGATGAGGAAACACCGGTCGGGTCTGTCCAGTTGCTTTGCTTTTGTGAACCAGGCGCGCCGCGTTGGCTGCAAACCCCGTCTGGTTCACCACCGCCTCGATGCAGCCAACCGCACATGTCGTTATAGAAACTTTTTTAAATAACACCACTCCCGAAAACGAACTGTTCGATGACAGGCACACACATGACCGAGAAAATCGCTGAATTCATTGAAGAAAACACGGCAGCGGCGTTCTGGTTGCGGTTTGTAAACGGTTAACGTCAACCAGGGTATGTAGCACAGAATCTGATTGTGGAGATGCTGCATGAGGTGCGGCGCGTGTTGCGCGCTGGCGCGGCGGCGGGGCGGCGGCGCGGCGGGGCGGCGGGGCGCCGCGCGCCGGCCACCTCGTCGGGAACGCGAAGTGTTCAGCTCAGCTGGTCGCGGCGACATAACCTTCGCACTGGGTGACTTCAATCTGTACTACTTATCTATACAACTGAATAAAATTGGAGAGTAACATTAAAACTAACCGCTTTTTCTAAGCGGATTTCGATGTATACACGATACATATACCAAAACCAGGTTTTATAAAAATTTTGTCTGTCTGTTTGTTCATCATCACAAAAGATCACCAAAGTAACGTTGTGCGGCTTGACTACAATTTTGGAGCAATTGAACTTAGGCCCATGGTGATTCCGCTTGAACTCTTCAGCTATTGCACACGAACACACTAATTTATTGCATAGTGCATTACCACTTCATACATTAAACCGGATAAGCACATAGAAATTAAATTGTACCGCCACAACGCGTCCTTTTCGCTCAGATTTCCGCAAAAGTCCTCAAAGTATTATAGTTGCGGTCAATTGTTGGTAGTCAAATGTCAAAAACAAAAATATTATTATAAGCTGTTTTTGATTTCTGAACGACTTAAACGAAATTGATTTCTAAATGGACGGGACGAACATCAAATGTTTGACGTTCATAACCAAAGGAGTCGTTTTTATGGGAAAGCGAAATAGTGGTTTTAACTATATTCCAGGTATTTTTTTCATATTTTCTCACCTTTTAAACCTTCCCAGGACTTTCACAAATAATCCAAAACCATATTTTTATATATATATATATATAGATAAATTATAAATTATATTCAATTGTATTAGTTACTTGTGAAAATATTTGATATGAGAGTTAGACTGAAATAGTAAAAATGTTTAACTACTACGTTCGACGCATAAACTCTAATAACAGCTGAAACTTGAAGAGGAGTGAGAGAAGGCTTATTGTTTGAGAGGAATAGAATTCGTTGTCATCCGCACTGCGTGCTGCGCGCTGCGCGCTGCGTGCTGCGCGCTGCGTGCTGCGCGCTGCGCGCTGCGCGCTGCGTGCTGCGTGCTGCGTGCTGCGTGCTGCGTGCTGCGTGCTGCGCGCTGCGTGCTGCGTGCTGCGTGCTGCGTGCTGCGCGCTGCGCGCTGCGCGCTGCGCGCTGCGCGCTGCGCGCTGCGTGCTGCGCGCTGCGTGCTGCGTGCTGCGCGCTGCGTGCTGCGTGCTGCGCGCTGCGTGCTGCGTGCTGCGCGCTGCGTGCTGCGTGCTGCGTGCTGCGTGCTGCGTGCTGCGTGCTGCGTGCTGCGTGCTGCGTGCTGCGTGCTGCGTGCTGCGCGCTGCGCGCTGCGCGCTGCGTGCTGCGTGCTGCGCGCTGCGCGCTGCGCGCTGCGCGCTGCGTGCTGCGCGCTGCGTGCTGCGTGCTGCGTGCTGCGTGCTGCGTGCTGCGTGCTGCGCGCTGCGCGCTGCGCGCTGCGTGCTGCGCGCTGCGTGCTGCGTGCTGCGTGCTGCGCGCTGCGCGCTGCGCGCTGCGTGCTGCGTGCTGCGCGCTGCGCGCTGCGCGCTGCGCGCTGCGTGCTGCGCGCTGCGTGCTGCGTGCTGCGTGCTGCGTGCTGCGTGCTGCGCGCTGCGTGCTGCGCGCTGCGTGCTGCGCGCTGCGCGCTGCGCGCTGCGTGCTGCGTGCTGCGCGCTGCGTGCTGCGTGCTGCGCGCTGCGTGCTGCGCGCTGCGTGCTGCGTGCTGCGCGCTGCGCGCTGCGTGCTGCGCGCTGCGCGCTGCGTGCTGCGCGCTGCGTGCTGCGTGCTGCGTGCTGCGTGCTGCGTGCTGCGTGCTGCGTGCTGCGTGCTGCGTGCTGCGCGCTGCGTGCTGCGTGCTGCGCGCTGCGTGCTGCGCGCTGCGTGCTGCGTGCTGCGTGCTGCGCGCTGCGTGCTGCGCGCTGCGCGCTGCGTGCTGCGTGCTGCGTGCTGCGCGCTGCGTGCTGCGCGCTGCGCGCTGCGCGCTGCGTGCTGCGTGCTGCGTGCTGCGTGCTGCGCGCTGCGTGCTGCGTGCTGCGTGCTGCGTGCTGCGTGCTGCGCGCTGCGCGCTGCGTGCTGCGTGCTGCGCGCTGCGTGCTGCGCGCTGCGCGCTGCGTGCTGCGTGCTGCGCGCTGCGTGCTGCGTGCTGCGCGCTGCGCGCTGCGTGCTGCGCGCTGCGTGCTGCGCGCTGCGCGCTGCGTGCTGCGTGCTGCGTGCTGCGTGCTGCGTGCTGCGTGCTGCGCGCTGCGTGCTGCGTGCTGCGTGCTGCGTGCTGCGTGCTGCGTGCTGCGTGCTGCGTGCTGCGTGCTGCGTGCTGCGCGCTGCGTGCTGCGCGCTGCGTGCTGCGCGCTGCGTGCTGCGCGCTGCGTGCTGCGTGCTGCGTGCTGCGTGCTGCGTGCTGCGTGCTGCGTGCTGCGTGCTGCGTGCTGCGTGCTGCGCGCTGCGCGCTGCGCGCTGCGTGCTGCGCGCTGCGTGCTGCGCGCTGCGTGCTGCGTGCTGCGTGCTGCGTGCTGCGTGCTGCGTGCTGCGTGCTGCGCGCTGCGCGCTGCGTGCTGCGTGCTGCGTGCTGCGCGCTGCGTGCTGCGTGCTGCGTGCTGCGCGCTGCGTGCTGCGTGCTGCGTGCTGCGCGCTGCGTGCTGCGCGCTGCGTGCTGCGCGCTGCGCGCTGCGTGCTGCGTGCTGCGTGCTGCGTGCTGCGTGCTGCGCGCTGCGTGCTGCGCGCTGCGTGCTGCGTGCTGCGTGCTGCGTGCTGCGCGCTGCGTGCTGCGCGCTGCGTGCTGCGTGCTGCGTGCTGCGCGCTGCGCGCTGCGTGCTGCGCGCTGCGCGCTGCGCGCTGCGTGCTGCGTGCTGCGTGCTGCGCGCTGCGTGCTGCGCGCTGCGCGCTGCGTGCTGCGTGCTGCGTGCTGCGCGCTGCGTGCTGCGTGCTGCGTGCTGCGTGCTGCGTGCTGCGTGCTGCGCGCTGCGTGCTGCGTGCTGCGTGCTGCGTGCTGCGCGCTGCGCGCTGCGCGCTGCGCGCTGCGCGCTGCGTGCTGCGTGCTGCGTGCTGCGTGCTGCGTGCTGCGTGCTGCGTGCTGCGTGCTGCGTGCTGCGTGCTGCGCGCTGCGTGCTGCGTGCTGCGTGCTGCGTGCTGCGTGCTGCGTGCTGCGTGCTGCGTGCTGCGCGCTGCGTGCTGCGTGCTGCGTGCTGCGTGCTGCGTGCTGCGTGCTGCGCGCTGCGTGCTGCGTGCTGACAAATTTCATCAGAATCGGTCAAGCCGTTTCGGAGGAGTGTGAGAACGAAATTTGTGACAAGAGAATTTTATATATTAGAAAGGAGAAGGTTATTGGCAATTCTTTTGCCAACTTTGGCTACTATTGTATTCGCTGATGATTTAAATTCTCCAGAACAGTTAATACGCTGGAGGATGGTAACTTGTTGCATAGTGATCCTGATCAGTTAGTTCCGTGGTGTGAATTGAACGGTTTGACATCGAACACAGAAATGTCGAGTCGTTCGTTTTTTAGGTTATTTTTATCTGAAGTTATTTTGTGAATTGTTATTGCCCATTGTCAATAAAATTAAACCAGTTCCCAAGCATACCACTAGAAGACTTCAAGACAGAGTGAGCTCATTCTGCGTAGACCGGACCACAAACAATAATAATGTTCTAGGTAGCCCGTGGTAGCCGTGACCGCGACTGGTGCGAAGCGGTCGACACGGCGGGATTAAATAAATATAATAAATAAACGCGTTAAAATCCGTAAAATTTGGTTTTAACTAGCTTTTACCCGCGACTTCGTCCGCATAAGTTTTTTTGTTTTCTCCCGGCTATAAGTCCCCCTGCAACAATGTCCCACTATCGTGTTCCAGAGTCCGCCAAACTTCACATCAAAATTTGTTCAAAAGCAACCTAAGCTACATAATGGATAGCTCCGAATGTTTCCTTAGTAAATATAAAAAGTAAATAATGTAAACCGGTTTAAATACTACTAACTACCTACCTGCCACCCCCCGATGTTAGACAGTGTGACATCCGTAACATCGTCTGCGTAGGAAGTACTAACTTAATGTAAATAGTATAATTTACTATTCAATAAACAAACTAAGTGTAGGTGTTATAATTTCGGTGATGAACTGATTACCTATCCGTTTCTTTGTCTAAAATGAGTATTAACTTATCACTATGATTGATTACTGAGCATAAAGTTCGTATAAATGTCTATCTAATTACCTCCTCAAGTTTAAAGCGTAGCTAGTTATGTAGTACTATATTAATTCTGTGGTGTAGGTAATTAGATTTTATCTGTATGTAATTTAACAGTCAGTTGAATAAAAAATCGTATACAAATCAGATCAATAGCTATGGCGTAATGTGATTCTAGACAGAGTTTTAATGTTGTAGATAGGTAGCTGTGTATAGGTTCCTGTGGAAATGAGATATTTTCCAAAGTAAAAGTAGTCTGAATTTTGGTACCTTCCTACCCTATAAGTTAAGTAGTGTGATGGTATGTCGCTAAGTTTCGATCCAAGTAAAACTGTTAAATAAAGACAGATGCACCAAAATTTTATAATAAATTCCCTAAATTATGGCGCCTACCGACCCTCTAAGTTAGAAAGTGATCAAATACTAACTTTAAGTCTTAGTAACACTCATTTAAATATAAAACATCAAAATCATTTCAGTAGCTATGGCGTCATTCGCTTCTTGACACGATCACGCTAGATTTCCGCGGGAATGAGGTATTTTCCCGCCGTAAGAAGTAGCCTGTGTCCGTGCCTAGGATCCTATCTTTATATTAACCAAGTCTTATAAAAATCCGTTCAGACGTTAAGGCGTGAATGAGGTAAACTTTTAAACCAAACTATTAAAAATCACTAACTTAATTAGTTTTCTGCCTACTGCCTACGCCTTAAGTACGATAGCATGAATATTAATAGCCCATATCCTTTTCTAGGTTACTATCTATCACCTAAATAAATTTCATCAAAATCCGTTCAGCCGTTTAGGCATGATAGAGCAAAACTCCCACCAAAAACCATAAAAAAATCACTAACTTAATTAGTTTTCTGCCTACTGCCTACCCCCTAAGTACTATGACGTGATCATTTTGATCTTATATCCGTTTTTAGGTAACCATCTATTACCTTACTAAATTTCATCAAAATCCGTTCAGCCGTTTAGGCATGATAGAGCAAAACTCCCACCAAAAACCATAAAAAAATCACTAACTTAATTAGTTTTCTGCCTACTGCCTACCCCCTAAGAACGATGGCGTGATTATTTATAGCCTATGACCATTTCTAGGTTATCATCTATCACCATACCAAATTTCATCAAAATCCGTTCAGCCGTTTAGGCGTGAAAGAGGAACAGACAGACAGACAGACAGACAGAGTTACTTTCGCATTTATAATATTAGTATGGATAATTAGTGCAACATTCGCGAAAATATAAGCAATAATTATAAAGTAAACACATTTCCCGGACAGCTCCCTCGTTGTAACAAGTATCGATCGTTCTCAAATATCGTTCGTCCGTTCGCTTGGGAGAGGCCGTCGCCTGTAGCCTGCAGCCTGCAGCCTGCAGCCCGGCGAGGATGTTCTCAAATATAAGTGCGCTCCAATTTAAGTGCGTATTCACCGTCCAAGAGATCCAGAGAGATCACATGATAAATTGCACAATGTTTTTTTTATTTCCAGCTTACGTACTTCCCGAGGTGATAAGGTTATCAAGAGCACAGGCTCTTGAGAACCGGCCCCCGGGCTTTACCAGAGTAAAGCCCGGGCCGGCGCGGGCCGGTGCGGGCCGGCGCGGGCCGGTGCGGGTCGGCGCGGGCCGGTGCGGGCGGTGCGGGCCGGCGCGGGTCGGTGCGGGCCGGCGCGGGCCGGTGCGGGCCGGCGCGGGCCGGTGCGGGCCGGCGCGGGCCGGTGCGGGCCGGCGCGGGCCGGTGCGGGCCGGCGCGGGCCGGTGCGGGCCGGCGCGGGCCGGTGCGGGCCGGCGCGGGCCGGTGCGGGCCGGCGCGGGCCGGTGCGGGCCGGCGCGGGCCGGTGCGGGCAGTGCGCAGTGCGGAGCGACCGGTCTTCGAGTGACGACGTCTACAGCCCGCGTCGCGCGCAGCACAGCCTCTGTTACCGGTAA